>CM038225.1:171653-771653 GCA_021442155.1 Cymbidium sinense | reverse complement strand
ATAGAGAATAAATAATACAAATCAAATATAAAAATGTCATCTCAACATAATAATGTTGACTTTAGAAATATGCCATAAGATGCTATGATAAAAGTGGCTGTGATTGTAGAATTGTTGATGAGTGCATTGGATGCAAACATCAAAATATTTAAGTTTATTTTAAGATATGTATCTACATTATTGATGTGAGTTAGTGATCTTATTATAATTAATGATTGTCTGAAATAAATATGATGGAATAACATAATATGTGTATATATAGACTAGTTTGTACCACCATTTACTTTTTAATAAATATAAGAATTTTTTATTATTCTATTATAAAGAGAGAAGTCTAGAATATGATGTAAAATTGAATTTTCTACTTTATCACATCATGCCACATAGTTGATAGAAACAAGAGAATAATTATATGCTTCTATGTGTGCCTTGAAAGATCAATTTTTTTAATTCCCTTAATAACATAAAAAAAGTTAGCATTACCAAAAAGAGAAAAAATATTAATTATAATTTGATAACTACTTAGTAAAGAATATATTATTGGTAATTTGATTATTAATAAAATTTATCACAAAAATTTCACATTTTTTGAAAAGGTTATATTTTGAATTTATCAAACTTTAATTAATTAGATGGGTGAAATTGAATATTTAATTCAAATTATAGTAAATTTGTTTAATTTAAAAACAACTTTTAATAATATTCTAAATATTTATAATAAAAATGCATGTTATGTAAACAAAATCAATAGATGAATTTATTCTTATTTAGTATTAAGAGGTTGAACTTTGTGGAGAAAATTAATTTTGAAATAGGAGGATATTGTCAAATCTAGGGTATGTAAATATAATTATGTATGCCTATTTTAGATGAAGTTTGGCTCCTAGCTTGAAATTATTTTTATATTATATTAATGTACACATTATACTTTATTACTTTTATATAATTTATTAAAAAAATTATAGATATTAAAATATCTTATAAATGGATGTAAAAAAGATTATATTTTAAAATAAAGTACTCAACATTTGAATTGTTATGAGGAGTTAAGTTGTTTTTTAGTCGTGCGTTTTAACAATAAACTTTTCATCATGTGAACAAAATTATTTGTTCATATTCTAAATCTAAGAATCAAGTATTTAATAAATTGATGATGTATAAATCAAATTATATAAGAGAGGATTATTTATCCAATTATTGGTTTTGGATATTTTAAAGGAAAGCATGATCATGTACATTATAGAATTCTATTGTATAGAAATATCAACTAATTTAGCAAATGATTAAACAAAGAGATTTAAAAATAATAATAATTTATGATATTGTTAGTATATAAATTATTGAAAATATGATCCAATCAAATATTAAAGATCTTCCAAATATTGATGTTGCAAGATCTACCAATTAGTGTAGCTCAATAATTTTATTATCTATTAAATATTGCATAATAAACCTTATTGGTGGGTTATAATAATCTTACAAAATTATTTTTTGTGGTGAGAATGCAAGTATTAAAGTTTGAATGAAATGCACCTTAGATAGGCTTAAGCTAATTTACTAGGTCACTAATGGAATTAATTCATAAATCTCATAATTTAATGGTTAATACTTAATATGAAATAAAGAAATGGTAATTTTAAAGTTTAGTTTAGACTTGATAAAAATTAGTTGTATGTATGGATGCATGATCTATTGTAAAAAAGATTTTGGATTATAAAATTATAAATTTCATAAAAACATTTATGTAGAACACATACCAGATGGAATACTAAAAATATTTCTATTAAAGGATGCACTATGAAGCTTTACTTACCTTTTATAAACATTGAGAAAGTTATATAAATAGTTCAATCAAAAACTTGAAATGATATGAATATTATCATTATAATCAATCAGTGTGATATGTCACCTTTTGATCATAAAATATAGAAATATTTCTACTAAATTTAATTTCACATCATATAATCAAAAAAACTAAGTTCATACTCATATTGACATATTATTGTTACTTATTATAACATATCACTTTTAGATGTATTTCATCACTTAATACTTTTAAGATTTATTGTATATATATCTTGCCATCCAAACAGATAAAATAATATTTATTTTTTTTACTTATGATTGATGAGTTAAAATTTTGTAGAATGATAATGTACTCACAAATGACATATTCAAAAAAAAAAAATGATGAGAGTTGTATTAATATAGATAATTTAACATTTTTATTACAAATGTTATATTATTTTTGTAGAGTATTAGTAAATTACTATGATCTAATTATACTGAGCTAATAAAAACTTTTATAAAAAAAATAAAGCTTTGGTAGATTGTCACCAATAATATCTACCTCTTGATCATGTCATAAAATGTATTAAAAAATTATTTTCTTTAAGAAATTAAGTGATCAATTCAGTCATTGAGATTAGTTGGTGAATATATGAGGCAATGCCTTTTTGACATTCCAAAATTTTTTTGGTTTAAATCATAATTAGATTCTAAATTATTAGGTTATTGTATAAGCCATATTTAGAACAAATAGAATATATTTTTTATTAGAGAAGTTATTTATTACATCATTATCTAGATGGCATCACTATTAAAAAAAGATATTTGATAACATTTTTAATATCATTAATTATAATTGTTAAAAAAATAAAGATAATAATATAGGAAGAATCAAGTCAAAATAATAATATATATGACAATATATGAAATTATATGAGTTATGTAAAGAATTTGTCCAATGATAAAGACGACCCATTAAATAATAAGATTAAGGTTCTAAGTCTAATGGGGAAAAAACTAGATTGTAAACCTTTAGTTTAGCTTAAAGAGGTTGGATTTGAGTGGGAAAGAATTTCAAGAGAGGGGGTTATAATAGCTCATCCCATAATATACAAGATATATCACATATCAACATGAACAAAATAGTTTTACCCTTCGCAGGATAAATTCTATAGATGTTACTTATTCTAGAAAAATACTTCATCATGAGCATTCTTAACTTTTTTTTTTTCAATAAATTTCACATATTAGCATAAGAAGTATGAAATAGCAATGTATAATTAACTATTGGATAAGATGGGCAAAGGTAGATAATACCTTAGAAAGTATAGATTGAGTCATTATAATGTTAATCATATTGTTTATTGTTGGTTATATCATATACTATATACATTGTAGCAGTGATTTAATTGTTGCTTTATTTAAGAGATTTTTACTTTAGACTTGTTCCTTGTAATTACATATTTATGATTGTAGGTATTTCAAATGTGATTCCATTGATATTGCTAATATTTCTATATACAAGTCCATAGTTCTATTAAATATTGTTATGCATGTTAATTCTTATTAATTACATGATTATTATATTTCATATGACGTCTATGAACTACTTAAAATGTTGGATTTATAATAAGAATGTTATAGCATGTATAAATGCAAAGGAATTTTAGATAATATTCAAGTTGGATGGGTCTATTCTATCCTTGCTTAGGAGGATTGGCTAATATGTTTTTTTTTTTTAAATGTTTGGAGACATGATAATGGTATTGAGGGATGTATAAGATTAGTTCGATTTTGATGTTAACTAATGCGTACAAGGTAATAACCTTGAATTTAATTAATTACTTATGGGAGTAATCTGGTGTTGTTTCTTGTTATTACTAATATGAATTTAACTTGTATATTTTAACATGATTAACCTAATCAGGCTTAATATGTTGATGTAACTTAAGCCACATGGAGTCAATCACTCAAATTAATTTGACTGATGTGAATTAAATGAACTTTGGAGCTAAGCAACTAATTGGGAAATTTTATGAGGCTCAGACTCAATGAGCCCAACCTAATCCATTGAATCACGTGAGTTCAATTATTCATTATATTCTGATTCATTGGTTATGAAGTCTCAATTTGATCTGAAGTATACTTGGGTAAGGATAATTGGATTTAACTTAGTGAACTAGGGTTAGACTTGAGGCTACTTATCTTAATCCAAGTGATGTTAAGATGACAATGAGCTAGATTCTTTTAGCTATTTTAAGGCTTATTGTGGTCCCAATTAGGTGTTATTATGACTCAATTTTGAAAAAAAAAAAAAAAGTATCATGGCATAGAATCATCTAAGTTTATCTTTCAATTCAGGCCTTTTTGGGGTCCACTAGCATTTAACCGCGCCAATGAAGACTACTTAACGGCCCTATTGAACTGTTTAGAGCTACCTCTTGTTGACTTGGATTGCCCAACGAAAAATTTGGTTCATTGGAGAATAAGAAGGGCCGGGCCACACGGACTCATGGCTATTTATTAATTAATGTTGACTCGTCTGGTTTCAACTAAATTGGCCGTTAGAGCCCATAAAAGGCCTATAGGTCCAACTCTCTGTAGCTGTCTCCCTGTTCGAGTGGTCTTTTTTTCTCTCACTTCTATAGAACAACATCTTCCATTGTTTTATATTTTATATTTTATTTTTTATATTAATTTTAAAAATATATCTATTTAATATTTTTATTTTTATTCATAAAAATAAATCATATTATTTTTAAAAATACTCATATTTTGAATGTTTTATAGAATAATCATCAATATCAAATAAATTTATTTAAATTAAAATATAAAAAAATAAATTAAATTATAAATTATAAATAAATGTGATCCCAAACGGCTTCGTAAGTAATATAATTTAGAATAAAAATATGAGAGTTTTACCAGTTTCGTTATCTGAAATGCCATGGCTGAATCCACAAATGCCCTTCCACCCTGCAACAAGAACCCAATCCAAAAATCCATCTTCCATGGAACAATTCATTTCCAATTTAATAAAACTCTAATTCTCAACAACAGAGGGGAAAACTCTCTTATCCGATCTACTCCTACTCAACATTCTCATCAGAGAACCATTAACCAAAGAAGAACGCGGAGAAGAAGAAGAAGAAGAAGAAGAAGAAGAAGAAGAGGAAGAAAGCTCTTCCTTCTCCCCATCATCAATCTCCACCACGACCTCCCTCACTTCTCCATCCGCGTCATTACTCTCCACCAGCACCACCTCATAGTCATCTTCCTCCTCCATCGCTGCCGCAGCCGCCGCCGGCGTTCGGCATATAGGACAAGTGGAATTCCCCGACAGCCACACATCAATACAGCGAACATGAAACCCATGTCCGCATCTCGGCAAAAATCTCCCCTTTTCGCCTTCCTCCATCGCGCTCAAACAAACCACGCAGTCCACCATTCTGCCGTTCTGCTCCTTCTCAGTATAAACGAATAACGGCAGCGCCGCCACCGCCGCAGAATCCAACCCAACATCACCCGAAGATATGGCCGCCCCCACGGCAGACACTTCATCCGCCGAGCTCCTGCGGTGGCGGTGGAAGTCAGTTAACTCGCTGTTCGTGTAGGCGGCGCGGCTGCGGCGAAGAAGCCAGCGGCCGTAGACGTGGAGGAGGATGACAAAGATGATGACAACGGACAAGCAAATGACGGCGGCGAGGAGAACCTTGCCGTTGTAGGGATCTTCCATTATGGTTTCAGAAGATAGAGGGACATTAATTGATCGCTTTCCCTCCAAAAAATATATATAATTGATCAGAGCTTCAGAGCTTGTCTGGTTATAAGAAGAAGGGAAGGGAGGGTATGGGATCTTCTTAGAAGGCGCATGAAATTAAGGTTTTGTGTCTTAAGATGAGGAGAGAATTGAAATATATTTAGGATTCATGCAGCAGGTGAGACAGGATGACCTCTGATCCTCAGAATAAGGCCACCTTTTAATTAATATATTAAGATATTCTGTCTTTCAGTTGTGTCAGCTTTGATTTGGCTTTAGCGCTTTAAAGTGTGGGTTCGCCGTTGAAGTGAGAGTCTCGTGAAGGCGACGGCGGCATTGTATTATTTTATTGAACCCTTTAACAAAATAAAAAATATAAAAAGTGATCATTATTATTAAATTATTTAAAGGCATTACGATTTTTTTTATTTTTTTTATTTGGATAAAATATGATCAAAATATAAATTATAAATCAAAATTTATTCTATTCTATGCTAATTTTTTATTGAATTTTAATGTAATTTTAAAAGATTTTGGGAGCATTTTAAAAAATTATTATTATTATTTTCCATAGAGAACAAGCAGCTAAAGCAGAAAGCAAAAGCTCGCATAATGCATATAAACATTCCATACTTTAATTTAATTTATTTAATTTATTAATTTGATCATTGTTTTTCCGTTTTTTGAGGAAGAGAGTCAGATCCCGAGGATTTGACGAACTGGTCTTTGTGGACCGCTTTGCGACTAAACAAAGGAAACAGATTCGGTTCGATTATTTTTATAAGCAAATAAAAATTTTAAATATTCTGATAATTAAAAATATTTTTAATTTTTATCCATAATGTAATATCGAATATATGAGAGAATTTACGTAAATAGCATAAAATTCTTATATATATATAATAGTTAAATTTTAATATTTATGTAAATAATATTTAATTTTTTAATATTAAATTTTAGATAAGTAAATGTAAAAGAATTATATGCTATGTATGTAAATTTCAATATATTATATATTTATGAGCACAACATTAAAATCACACTACATATGAAATTTGAGAAATTAAATTTTAACTATATTTTAAAGAAATTATGATGAGAGATATATTTTTCAACAGAATTTGATAAAATATGATGTCTGTCAAAAAAATTATATTCTCACTTTTTTAAAATAATAAAAAGTTATAATATTTAACATAATTTCTTATATAGTAATTTTTTTTATAATATTATTATTATTTTTTTAGATAGTTATAATTATCTTAAATAAAATTTATATTTAAGTTATTTTTTTTAAAAATAACTATATTAATTATTTTATTTAAAAATTTAATTTCATCATTCAATAATTTAATTATATTAAAATATAAATGGTTTGTCCCATGTGAAATCCCACCTGAAACTCCGTGACCTAAAATTTAAAGTTTTCTTTGATCCAAAGGGACCCAATTCCCACTGCTCCGACGATTTTTATCCCAACGTTCTTTTTTAGTTATGAAAGGCTTCTTTGGCCCCCACAGAGAAGCTATTGAAGTGGTTGGAATCCTATGTTTGACTAAGGATTTTAGGGTGCAAAATGAGTTAGGTTTGTTTTTTTTTTTTTAATTGACTTCCTCACTTTGTTTGCTTAAAAATTTGTTTAGATTTTAGATTAAGTAGATGGGTTGATCATTCCGATTATTTGTATAAATCAATTTAAATCTAAAATCACTTCTGCATAGAATCGATCACAATGATATTGAACTAATGAATCATAAATTAATTAAATTTTTATTCTTTTATTTTGATAAAATGACAAAAAAAAGAAAAAAAATTAAATTAAAATTTTGATAAAATAATTCATATTCATGTCCCAAAATATTAATTTAGCATCATATTCAAAATATTTAAGAATAAAATATCTTAAATTAAAACATTAAAAATTTAATTGATAGAAATATTATTATTAAAATCATATTAAAGTAAATATTATATATATATATATATATATATATATATATATATATATATATATATATATATATATATATATATATATATATATATATATATATATATATATATATATATATCAAGTTGAACTCTCAATCTGGATTAAACAATTAAACTTTGAAATTTCTAATTTTAAAATATTAATTAAATTAAAATAATTGTCCTTTTGGATGAGAACACATGATACTTAATCTAGCTAATTATATTAGATCATACAGCTAGCCCGCCTATATATTGATAGTTTCATGCCATATAGCTAAGCCCGACTACCCACCCCGAAGTTGACAATCTTGGCGGATATCTCCGCCGTTGATTCTCCCGCAGGCGTAGAACTGGGAAAATAAGAGTGATCCGAACTGGGTTGGATGCTAAACTCACCGGATAATAAGTCACGCCAAGTGGATGAAAAAAAAAGCCAACTATTTTTCTGCTGGCTAACAATTATTAGATCATGCAACCTCCCTCTGAAGATGTGTATGAGAACTCTCTCTCTCTCTCTCTCTCTCTCTCTCTCTCTCAAATGAACTAGCGACCTTAAAATAGCAGATTAATTGAACCACAGATGGAAGCAAATACATTATTTAATACAAAAATAAAATAAAGCAAATTCGAATTCATTTTTTTTCCACAACAGCAGAAGAAGGAATATGTAACTAAAGCACAAAGAAACATACCATCAAATTAGAAGCAGGTTGGTTAATGTTGCTGGATGTTACAGAGATGGCTTTGCCTTAATATACCACTGTTAAAATTCTCATGTAAATGGCCGATAGGATTAGAACAATAATAGCTACAGTTTTGCTGAACACTGAAATCAATAAGCAGAAACATGACAGGAATTATGAGATAAGAATTTTTAGCATATTAATTTATGAATAAAAACTGCATTAGGAACAAGTCAATGCTAAAAAACTGGGAATTTTACCTCTCATTTGGCATCAGAGGGCTCCATAATGCGTTTGAAACTGCAGTCATGTGAATAATGTTTAGCACTCAATCAAAATTCAAACCATTTCAAGATAAGATCCTCAATTACATACAAGTCAGCATAAACAACAAAAAATTAGCAGCTGTTTGGGATCACTTCGTTTTTTATTT
Organism: Cymbidium sinense; assembly: GCA_021442155.1. Lineage (NCBI taxonomy): Eukaryota > Viridiplantae > Streptophyta > Magnoliopsida > Asparagales > Orchidaceae > Cymbidium > Cymbidium sinense. The sequence goes on along the minus strand of CM038225.1, from coordinate 763,015 downwards.
TATATTATTATTTTATTTTGTTTATGTTTTGATAGATATAGTTGTTTTTAAAAATACTCAAAACACCTATAAATTATTTTAAGTATTTTTAAAAATAATGTAATTTGTCTTAAAAAAATAAAACAGTTAAAAAATATACTAAATAAATATGTTTAAAAAAAAATAAAACAACATAAAACAAAATTGATCCCAAACAAGCTCTTATCCATGCTATGAAACTTTACATAACAGTGTCGGAGGGGACATTAACACATTGAATTGGGAAAGCCACTGAATAATTGACCAAATTATTCTGATACAAAATTATGATAATTTAATATAATGTTGTTAGTGCAAAAATATTAGGAGATTGATTTTATTACAACAAATATCTGTCCAAACAGAAAAGATTGTGTTGGTAGGAGCAATTCATAAGCTTTGTATATTTCCATGTGAATTATAGCTAATGCATGAAATATTGAGCATGATTTAATCCATAAGCTTGTATCTTTTCTCCTGAACACCAGAAACCCCCATCTGAATCTCTATTATTGTATGGAGAGGGACCTATAAACAAAATTATAAAGAAAACTATCAGCCTCAAGCCTGTTCAGACATATTATAAAACATCAGTAGTAATTTAAAGACTTGCCTCAATATGTGGAATTTCATTCAAAGGCTTGTCTGCAAAATAAGCATACAAAGCCCTCAAGACAGCCTGCACACATTCATATAGTATAAAACAGGAGATTAGCTTATGAAAGTTCTTTCTGTAATAAAAAAAATAAAACAATAAAAAACAAAAATATATCAGAGCACACAAACCTGATGAGAAATAACTACTACAGGTGCACGCTGCCGTTCAAGCTCAATAATTACAGGTTCTAACCTAAACATTATAAAAATAAATTTAATCCATGTTGTAAACAAGTTGAATGGAAATGAAATTGTAATTTTTAAAAAAAGTTGAATGTCAATGCACTCCAAAAAGAAAATCATTGAATGACCTTTGTATGACATCAAGATAAGATTCACCACGAGGATATCGATACCTCAGCTTGTCTTTTTTGCGGGATCTGCACAAGTGAATATTTCAAAAAAAAAAAAAAATTTGAGCTGAATGAGATGAGACGCAACAAATCAACCAATAAGAAAATACTAGAGCCTTAATTGTTTTCAGAAGAAAAAAATCCTTTTGATGATCAATATGATCTTAATGGTCCTATCCTGTTCATGATCTGCCAAGAACCTTTTCTGGCTTATTGATACCATCTCAAAAGCTTTTTTTTTTTGAAAAAGCAACATAACTTTTTTTTAATAATTTTGGGAATAAAACTTACTTCATTTGTGCAAGAAAATCCTTTGATGATCAATATGATCTTAATGGTCCTATCCTGTTCATGATCTACCAAGAACCTTTTCTGGCTTATTGATACTGACAAAAAACGTGTCTTAAAGTACACATGATCAATGTTTTATTTGAACAATTAAATTTTATTTTAATTTGAATGACATGTTATACAATACTATTAAAATGAATACATGCCTAGCTATATATATATATATTGGAATATTGAACTGAGAATCAACAATTTTGATGTGAAAGAAATAAATCTAATTTTCAAAATTTAGGAAGATTTGCATACATAGCACACCATTCTTATGCATTGGGATCTTCCAAGCACGGGCAATAATACTATAATACATAAACCTGAAACATAAACTATGCTTCTATGTTTTTTTTTCTTTTCTAACTTATAATGTAAATCTATTTTTATTCTAACATGAATTCCAACAAAGGGGGTAAACAGTAAACTCATTAAATAACCTGCTAACTGGATCATGGTACTCAGGTAAAAAACTGCTTGGGCTACCTTGGTGACAACATTTCATAAAAAAAAAATGATATGCATGGCTGATATAAACTGCACAAGATAAGTTCAATGCTTGTGGGTACATTTTGAAGGCTTCAAAACTAACAGGAAATATAACTGAATTTCGTTATGAATAATAAGAACTATGCAAGAGCACATACTGATATTCCTCGGGCATGTTCCTCTTTATCTCTTCATAAGCCATTCCATCGCATGCCCCTGCATTTATTTCATCAAGTGCACGCCATTGTATCTGCAGATATTAGCAGCAATGTTACTACCCCATTTATATTTAATTAAGATAAATATGCTTTTATTTTTAATAAGAAATGCAGGAACTAGACTTTTGAGGAACGATTTATAGAATTAAATATCATTTGAATGAACCTTGGGGAATCCGACAATTGGAGCTGCAGTTATTATTGTCCGCTGTAGAGTGCTAGTCCAAATCTGAGTGATTGGCCAACTAGTTATAAAAATACTATATGGACAAGTTTGATGTACAAAATCAAATACATGATATTATATAAGATTTTTTTTTTTAATGTGTTAGTTGTTCAAATGAAAGTGACTATATATAGTCATTATGTTATACAGTACGTTAAATCAAATATAACCTACGTAAACAGTAGTCAACCAAAGAAAAAGATCGTTCGATATTTTGTCTCTCTACCAAATAAAAAATAATGAAAGAAAACTGAATCGAATTTGTTCTGACTAAATTCATTATACTGTTTTTTTTATTTAAGTAATCAATCATATTAGTTTGACTGAATTACAAAGTTAAGTGGTTCAGAGCTAACTTAAAAATTGGAACACTGGTCAATAACTTCCTTGAGGGTTTCCCATAAACATCACATGAGCAACAAATATAAAGAAAACAATCAAGGAATGTTTTTTTTTTTTTTTAATGCGCAGTTAAATGGCATACAGGGGCCATATAAAAAATAACTACAAATTCAACCAAAGTGAATATAAAAGGCTAATCATCAACATTAGCCTTGTCCCAAATATTTTAGACTGGTTTTACTAATGTTAATTTTTCATTGGTTTCTAATGAGTGTTTCTCACGTGTTAAAAAAGGTTGGATAGCTATATAGGCATATACGATTAGACAAAGTCACCTTAGATGATTTGATCACATAAAATGTCAAACATTCGATGACCCAATTAGAAAAGTAGATTTAGTAGATTCGGGTTATGTTAAAAAAGATAAAGTCAAATCTAAAAAGACTTGGTTAAAAAGTATAAAAAATATCTTAATTTATTAGAATTAAATGAGAATATGATACTTAATAGAACACAATGGAGAAAAAGGATTCATATAATCAATCCCACGTAGTGGGATAAAACCCTGTTGTTGTTGTATTGTATAAGTCAAAATCACTTAAACCTATCTTCAAATATATTATATTTAATAGATGTTATTCCAATCATTCTTCAAATATGATCATTACTTAATCTATGTATGGAAAGAAAAAAACAATTACTATACTATTGATTGAATATGTTAGGCTTATAAACAATCATACAAGAAGAAATAACAATGAAACATATATGAGAGAATAACCCACCCAATTAGTGTTAGAGGATAGCTCTGCAATAGTAACATTCGCCTAAAGTTGTTTGTCAAAATTGAGCCAAAAGAATGCAAAATGAATTTGTTGAAGTAGTAAATACACATACATGGAGAAACAACCCAAACACGAGCAACATGAGAGTTTTCTAAATAATGAAAAATAGGTAAAAATCACTTAAGTAAACATCTGAGAAACGAGTTGTGAGTAATCAAATTCTAGGGACAACTTGATAAGAATGTAATAAAAATCAATAAATCTGGCTGTATAATTTCCAAGAAATCTTAGCTTAGTCATGATTCTACAAGAAAACTCACACACACACACATATATAACCATTTCCACTAAACTGTGCATGCAACAGCTGATGAGGTTTTGAGTGGTTGAGATTGGTTTTACAGAATATCAAGTATATTAATATAACTTATTATGCCTTATACAAAAATATATAGCCTAAGCACTAAGGAATTATCTCATTCCCTTCTACTGCGTTGCCATTACTTTCTTGACAACAAAAAGTGAGCCAAGAACAAGGAAGGTTAGGCTTCGATTTGGTAAGAAAATTCCAGTTTTAGTAATTTCTCCAGCAATTCAATCTTTAAATTCAGTCAATAAGCAATAAGCTTGTATGACAAAAGCTTATTTTGCTTTTAGATTTGTGATGTAAATTACAAAAAAATTTCATGATTCGAAAAACCTATATTTTGTAGATTGCATATAAAAAAAATTTCAAAGTGATCAGTGCAAGGAAAATTATCTTGATATTAATCACGGTTGGGTGAGATACAATTTCTAATTTAGGGACAATTTAACTTTAATCTTAGAAATGAAATTTTTTATATTTATTTAGATTTTAATGTAAGCTATGTATTAGATAGTTTTTCATATTGTAAAGTGCATATTTTATATCCCATAATTAATGATTAAGTGATCACACATCAATTTGAAATTATACAAAGCAAATGTTTAAAGTTTTAAGAGTATGCTAACATTTTACTAAAATAATGTATTTTAAAAGTAGGACGTCCGGTAAATTGATACATATTGTCAATAAGCATAATCATAATAAATGGCACATGTAATTAAATATTTTAGAGTAAAAAAAATGCTATGAGCTTAAGACATCTCAAGTCATATGGAATATGTTGGCAATGATATGTTATGACTGGTACAAGATAACAAACTTACAAGGTCTCCATGACGAAGAAGGAATCTCGACCTCTTCAAATTGATTTTAAGGGTAGTTCAATAATGATAATGTTGTGTTACAGTGGGATTCTATTAAACTTTATGATATTAGCATACATGTTGGATTATGACTCATGATGTGGTATGAGACTGATACAAACTACTGCATTGTGTGGCCATTGAACTTAGGTAAGATATTATATTTTAAGAATAAAAAAATGAGCAAATGAGTGTTATATTGTGATTAATCTAATATATTGATATTAGTATACTTGACTAGCATAATGCATATAATGATTATACATTTTATATATATTTTTTTTAAAGATTCCTTCAATAAGAATGCATTCCTATTATGCCTTGTTATTATAATGATTTCATAAAATGCATCAACTAGTATATGATCATGATTTTATTCACATATGCAACTAATGATTTGCATACCATATATTATTATTTTAGTTATTATTGCACATTAAAAAAAGGATAAGTCTGGACTTAGTTTAACTATGTTTTGATGTTGGAAGATCAAAGGGTCACTTAGATGAGTCTACTCAGCCCCCTAGGTTCACTTAAGTTTGGGGTTGGTCGAGGCTTAGCCTAGTTTTAAACTAGGATGTATCTTAGTGTCAACCTAACTAGGGATAACATGAATCAGATTCATGTAAGATAGGTCGGGTATGTTCTGAAGAATGTAAAGAATTAGGACTACCTATAAAGCCTAGGTAAGCCTATGTCATAGGTATCCAAATAGAGATCAACAATCATTGTAATAATTCTTACTCTCACTTATAAAGAGGCTTTTTTTTAAAGACTAAAAAGATGCTAGATGAGTGGAGAAAGAGTTTGTTGGTTCCTATATTTACGAATAAAGGTGATGCACAAAAGTGTGCAAATTATAGAGGAATTAAGTTAATGTGTCATACATTAAAATTATGGGAGAGAGTAATTGAGCATAGGTTACGATGTGATACAAAAGTTTCTAAGAAACAGTTTGGTTTTATGCCAGGTAGATCTACTATGGATGCTATACATTTGTTAAGAGGTTTGATGGAGAAGTATAGAGAAAGTAAGGAGAATCTACAGAAGATATTTATTGATTTAGAGAAAGCTTATGATAAAGTTTCAAGTGATGTTCTTTGAAGAGTTTAAGAAAAGAAAGGAGTTAATATTGGTTATATTCAAGTCATTAAGGATATGTATACTAGAGCTATTACTTGTGTCCAAACACAAGGAGAATTGACAAAATATTTTCCTATTTCAGTTGGATTACATCAAGGATCAGCTTTAAGCCCTTATCTTTTTGCTTTAGTTATGGATATTCTTACTTAGGCATTTACAGGGAAGATGTACCTTGGTGTATGCTTTTGTTGATGACATTCTTCTTATTGATAAGACTAGAGAGGAGTCCAAGAGAAACTGGAATTATGGAGGTCAACCTTAGAGTCTAAAAATTTTTTGTTTAAGTAGATCTAAAACTGAATACATAGAGTGTAATTTTAGTTGTAGAAGTTATAGTGGTAGTGTTGTGATATTAGGTGAACAAATCATTAAAAAGAGTGAGCGATTCAAATATTTAGGCTCTATTATTCAAAATGATGGTGAAATAGATGGAGATGTTATTAGTAGAATTCAAGTTGGATGGTTGAAGTGGAGGAATGCATCTGGTTTGTTGTGTGATAGAAAAGTACCACTTAAACTTAAGAGAAAATTTTATAAGATGGTGATAAGACATATAATGATTTATAGTGCAGAATGTTGGCCAGTGAAAAAGAAGCATAAAACTAAGTTAAGTGTTACGGAGAGGAGGATGCTCAGGTAGATGAGTGGCTTTACTCTTAGAGATAAAATGTGAAATGAGTATATTTGGCAAAAAGTTGGAGTAGCTCCAGTGGCAGATAAGATTAGAGAGAGTCACCTTAGATGATTTAGCCACATAAAGTGTTGACCGTCTGATGACCCGGTTAGAAGAGTAAATGCATTAGATTTGCCTTATGTTAAGAAAGGTAGAGGTAGACGTAAAAAGACATGGTTAAGATGTATAAAAAATGACCTTAATATACTTGAATTAAATGAGAATTTGACAGATAATAGGACACAATGGAGTTGAATGATTCATATATTGACCTAGTGGATAAAACATTGTTGTTGTTGTTATTGTTGTTGTTGTTGTTGTTGTTGTCACATATAAAGAGGCTTTCATACTAAAAAGAAATTTGCTTGTTCGAACAATTCCTATGAAAGTAATTAAATGGCTATAGTAGCATCATAGCAATAAAAATATAAGTTAATCAATAAGATATTTATAACAAGGGAAATTTACATATTCTAATTTTAGATTTTCACATTGAATATTTAAAGACTTTCACATAAAAAATCTTTCACTTGGAAAGAAATAGCATGGTATTTTGATGTAATAATAAAGATTTAATATTTAAGTAAAAATTAAAGTTTGGGTGTGAAATATATAAATGCATAAAATTGCGTGTAATAAATCCTTATAACAATTTCTAGTAATAAATATTAACACAAATTTAAAATAAAAGAAATACTTTAGATTCAATTACGTGATTGATCTCCAGAGTTTTCTATCCTTGTTGCAAACTTAAAGAATCTCTTTCAAAAGTCTCATCTATAGCAGATGGGAATAAATTTAACATTTTGCAAAGAAAAATAATTAAAAAAACAAAAAATAAGCTAAATTAAGTGGAAGAATGTGATATATAATAATATTAAATCTCGTAATTGCGTCAAGAAGGTATATGTTGACAATTCCTAATGTGAAATTCCAAGCACTTTATGTGAGAGAAAAAAGAGGTTGGGGTGGAGGGGCGATGCAGAGGAAGTAAAATGATTCTTACAGAAGCAGTCTTCTCAGATTTCAGTCTTTTCTCAACAAAGTTTGCAAGTTTCTTTGAATAAATATTGCCTGATTCACTGTTCAGAGAAATCAAATTAATATATCACCTCTTTAATGAAGGCATAAGAAGCAAAATTAGAACTATTTCAGCAATGAATTTGCAAACAACTGATAATTAGTATGACAGGTTTTCAATAATAGAAAACATCAAGTTCTTGGAAGTAATAACATTTCACCATCTCCCAAAAAATGGCTATAAAAAGCACCGTCAAAATTCACATAGCATAATATTATGAATATAAGGATTCCATAACTATGGCCTTATTACGAAGACAAAAGTTGTCTGGATTAAATAATGATAAGATTTTTTGTGGGTAGAAATGACCAAAGAATATACAGAGAGAAACATGCATGCAATCCATTTAATCTGATGCTTGAAAATGAACATTACCATAAGAAATATAATTAAACCCATGTTATACTGCATATAGCTCCAAAAAGAAAAGAAATGGACGTGATTCTGTGTGTTTCTCAAGTCATTCTAGGTTAAATGCATTGAGTTTTAGTATTTGTAAATAGGATAGTGATCAACGTGGCGATCACATTCTTCTCTGATGCATGCAACAGAAAGCTCCAAGATGTATTTGTGTGAGTTGCAGTCTGAACCTCATTCTAGCCAGAGTTAAGTTAAAAGATAAATGGAAAGAATCCTACACTCCATAGGAGAGAGCTTGTTTGCAAAATTTAAACAAAATTGCTCAAGTTGCATTGTCGAGGAAATAAAAAATTAAATGAAATGCACTCATAAGCAAGAAAATCAAACCTCAAAACTGAATCACCGCCTATTCTTCCTCTAACATTATCTTGGCTTTCACCATGCCGAGTCAGCAGAATAGGGCGAGGTGTGAGATGAGTATTGACCTGCAATCACGTCATAGAGCAATTGATAAATATAATAGCAAAAAAAAAAAAAAACAACTTAGACAAAAAGATGCAGACAGATGTAAGAGGAGCTTTCACTCCTTTCATAATTTTGATTTCTAGGAACATCCAAAATGGTGATGGTGCTAAAAGTGGGAAAAGTAATGAACTCATGATAAGGCTCTTGCATCAATTTATTCTCATCTTTTCCAATTAGCTTGGAACCAAAACTGTTAGATAAGGCATCAATTTAGTAGCTCCCGAGCTTATCAAATTCAATGATAAGATATTATTCAGTTTCTTCTAGGCAATGATGTTTTTAATCTATACTTTGATGTTGATTTGATCATCCTTAATTCCAAACATGAATCACCAAAGTGGATGCTATCTTCCAAAGGTCTTTCCACTGTCAACTCATGCCACTTACTCTTTCCTCATGCATTGTGGCATCCGTACACCATACTGCAACTGGATTTGCTAGACTTATTCCATTTGAAAATCGATTTTTATTGGTGGTTGGATCATTTATATAGGGAAATATTCCTAGCAAAGTCTCTCTTCAGCATATGGGACATACTATCTCTACAAATTGGGTGATGCGTAATTCACAATTGGAGGATGACATCTTTAACATTTCTTTTGTCCAAAATATTTGGAGAAAATTATAATTACTATTTGGAGTTACGACAGCTGCAAATCATATTGAAATAGCTTCTCCGATTGGAAAGACACCTATATCAAGAAAGATTCACAGGAAACTCGAGACATTTCCTGTCTTTAAACAGTGTGGAATATTTGGAGAGGAACAAGAGATGTCTTTCCAACCAAAAATGGAGGAAAAAAATCATTTAACTCAATATTATCTCCCAAAAATATTTTTGGATGAACGATAGTCATGATAAGAAGGCACTTCACATCAATATGATGAGGAGGAAATCAATCTTCAACGTAAGCCATTAGATCCGTTTCAAGCTACTCTTTGATTTCACAAGCTGTTTTGATGCTTTTGAAATTCATTGTTTCTCTTGTAACTTTTTTGTACATGTCTTGCTTTTTCTTAATGTAAGGAAACCAGCTGCTCAGTCAAAAGAAAAAGTTCGCTAAATCTAAACCTGCCTGAGTGGACTGTAGAACAGAAGAAACGATTGTGGGTGTAATAACTTTACACTAATCAATCCCTCATTCAGACCCATACTACATTCAGAGCTTTTTCCAATTCGGCTTAGGACTGTGGGCTCCGAAAATTCACCATCGACCTCTCGATAAAGAGAGTGATTTAAAGTATCAGTGAAATTTTCAAAAGGCAGATGAAATAGTAGATAAGATACTACCCAGAGATTTCTCCCTCATTTTGTGAGGACTTTAGATCTAGTTTCAGGTTTCCTATAGGCACAAACACCTATAGTTAATTACCCCTCCAAATGCTAAGAGAGAACTTTCGATTAAAATTTGTCGTAGATCTAAATCGTAGTGTATAGTAGTAGCATATGGAGTATAAAATTATGAATTTATGAAATTCAACATTTTAGCTTAAAGCGGATGGTTGGGGGAATGATGACGCACCCAATCAAGATCTATGGTTCCGTCCCGTGAAATTGTGGTCCCTTACTTGGTCGAGAAGGTAGTCGACTGCTCGACCAAGGATCCTGTCGGCTATGGGTTCGTCATCCAAAGGAACCTGTAAACACGTGGTGATTTTTTGTCAGAGCAGAGCTTAAGTCCCTTAGGGGCTTTTCTTTAGATGCACATGGTTTTACATCTCAAGAGAGTCATTTGGAAATACATACGTGGCCAATAATATAATGGTGTTATTTGACGGCAACCATCCGATCGAATATTAATCGCGTCGTATGTGGAGTCTCTTGGCCACGCAATCGATGACACCGTCTTCTACATGAGATTGATTGAGAGTGAATATAATTGTATACTTGATTTGACTTTGGCTCTTTTGTGAGTTAGAGTTTTCTTAATTTGTCACCTCCGGCAAACAATTGCGGAAGGTGGGTTGAAATTTTAGTTTTAAGTTTTTATTTTGATGATTTTCATTTAGGCATTTATAGCTTAATGACATATTGGATTTTGCATTTAGATTGATACTTAATTTGAGTTAATTGATTTGAAATTACAATCATATTTTGATGAAAGTATCCCCTCCGGTTAAAATCTTCATTCAACACAATCATCCTCGGGGTAGATGTGTTATTTTGCTATTTCAGATCTTGTCGACTCTATTAATTTAATAATAGAGATCATCTCGTATATATACAAAATTAAACTCAAATATTTTATTAAGTTGAAAATATTATAATAGATATTTAAATTTTTAGGTTTTGTTAACTTCCGGAGTCACAAGACCCAATCCCGAACTCAAGAACTAAGTTTAAGCGTTAAGTAGTGTCGAATGCATTACTTAGAATACTTGTACGAATTTGAAAATATCAAATTGAATTGAAGATTGTTTTATATTTTATACAAGAATTCATCTCTTTCAAATGATTGCACAAATTTTGAAGCACTTGAATTGAGTGATAGTTGGCTCCATAATTTAAGCAAAATTAATATATTTGAAGTCTATTTAGAATTTAAGCCAATGCCTTTTATCTGCTTCTAATTTTGTGTTGTAGATTCGGTGGCGTAAAAGCACTTCGACTCATGTTTAATTATTTAAATTAATATTCATTTGTTTGCATTGGATAAACATCTAACTTGTTGTAGACTATTATTAGTCAGATAATTGAAAGCTCAATCTTATCTCGGATTTAGTATATTAGACTTATTATTGATCTTACTCGTTTAAGCTTCAAATATTCTTCTTTAACTATTTCATTTTATTAATTATTAATCTATTTTGATGAAATTTATTGTATCCACATAGCAGAGTACTTCAGTCTTAAAGCCTTCTATCAAGCTTAAGAAAGCATGCATAGGCTTTGAGTCTTGGCTTCCCTTATGAAAAGCGTCGTAATAGGTGTCTTTGTGCGCGACCAAGTGATTTTTTTCACCTACCGCTTTTAAAAGCGTCGCAAACTCAAACGTATAAGAGACATCCTGGTTTTCTCGTCATGTTGAAGCAACATTCACGAATACTTATATATAGAAAATATGTATAATTGTATTAAAGCAGTATGTACAAGAATTTAATATACAAAGCACATATGCGTATTTGAATGAAATTGACATTTCTGTGTCTATAGGGGTTACATTAGGAGTGTTATAGTCTTCCTACCATGCTTATGGGAAACGTGCATGGTAGGTGTCTTGTGACACCGCGGCTTAAGAGATCTTCCAAACCCACCACACTTAAGAAAGCATGCATAAGTCTTCAATACCTGCGTAAGAGACATTTGAAATGAAATTCAGCAACCTCCCAACGTTATCCCCGTGTAGGGGCATCAGTCTTGAGGCCTTCCCATACTTATGGCGGGTGTCTTTACCGCGACCAAGAGATTATTATTTCGCTTATGAAAAGCGTCGCATAAGCCTTCAAACCTGTGTAAAGGGTATCCTGATTTCCTCGTTATGCTGGAGCAGCATGCACAAGTACTTATATCTAGCAAATTTTCTCACTACATTAAAACAATACAAACGAGTACTTAAGACCACAGCATATATTATCATTTTACTCTGATAAGCACATTGGGGTAGGATAATTAGAACATAAGCCTCATTACTCCAGTCATGTTAAAAACCTTCTCAGCCAAGTCAACTTCTTTGCACTTGTGTCAGACTAGTAGAGTCTAAGAAGGATGGAAGGAAACTCGTAAGTGTGATTGAATCTAGTTTTATTCCTGCATCTTGCATCTTATAGAACAATTCTGAGGCCTCATTCTTTAATCCATTCTGAACAAAACTAGATATCATTCCATTCCAAGTCACTACATCAACTTTTGAAATCATATCGAACAACATATTCACATCACTCAAGCACCTACATTTAGAGTACCTTGCTGACAATGTGTTTACTACTGAAATCTATAATTAGGCCTACCTCCCGAGCTCATCATCCATTTAAAGAGCTCCAAAGCATTTTTAGCATCCCCTGCCATCATATATCCATCCATCATAACATCCCACAATACACAATCTCTTTCAGGCATTTCGTCAAACACCTTCCTTGTCTTCTACAACACCATTTTCAACATAAATCTTTATCAAAGAACTTCCCATAAAGACATCCTTCTCCATTCCCATCAGATAAATCATCTTATGAATATAATTACCTAAACCAGTGGTCGATAAGGCATAACAGGATTTAATCACATAAGGAAATGTATACTTGTTAGGGAAGATTCCAACATAGAGCATCTTGAAATAGAACAGTAAACTGAACTCAAACAAACAGATCATGGAGAATCCGTCTGAGAGAGAGGAGCTCGACTTACAGGCGAAATGAGGGATACGGCTCGGTAGGAACGGAAGTCATAATAGAAGAGGAGATCACACTCGTTGCACTGCAGCGCCAAAGGATGGAGCCGTTCGGCACTGCAGGGCTTCTTGGAAGCTGAATGGGAAGTTGGGCTGAAACGGATGAAGCTTGTCTCGGCTCGGTATCACGAGAGAGAGGGAGGACGAGCGAATGAGAGAGGGAGTTTATCATTCGGTTGGGAGCAGGGAGGAAGAATGAGTCAGCTCGTTCGAGGGAAGGAGGAAGGAGGAAGCTTAGGCCTTCGATTTGGAATCGGCGTTGTAAATCGAGTCCCAGATTAGGCATTGATAGGTATTTATATGCATATGCTTATTTGAGTGAAAATAAACCCAAATTTTGATTTTATGATGACGCCATTATATAGTTAATATATATGTTGATTTGAAGTTATTTCGATGTTTCGGATGCAATGGCTCAGTTTCGCAATCGGAGGCTATTTGGTTCAAGTCGGCGCCATCGGATCAATTTCGTTCAAATTGCGCATTGCCGCTTTTGACCGCTCGACATTCACGCAGACTCATCCGAATTGAGCGCGAATAGTCTCATTTGAAAGGTTTCGACGTTTGATCTAACGCACGATCAATTTCATGACGGAAGTCTTTGAGTATTGCGCCTCGACTCGATATGCGTAAGCCCGACGGCTCGACTTCTTGATTATTCGACCATCGGATTATGCAAGATCTATATTTTGATCAATTTCGACGTTCTGAACGCAATGGAAATATTGCTCGATCGAAGATCGTTTATTGATTTTGGCGACTTGTGTATTTCAGCTCGATTTGCGTCATTGCATCCGTCGAATTTAACTGAGATTCAACTTATGTAGTAGACATTGAGGTCAACAAGGACCAGCATGCAAACTCACATGAATGTCAAGGATCTTAGTTGAGTGGAGATATTAAGAGTGGAAGCATGTGTTGAGAACTTCAACATGCTGGTCCTATTAAGATGATAAAGGTCCCATCAAGGAAATTTAAACTTCAAATTCCAAATTTATTTCACAACTCATTTATGTATAATATATATTCAAAGATGAAAAAGCTTAATTTATGAATCAATGGTTGATTAATAGTATGTAAATCAAACCATGAAATATGATTACTACAACATTTACAATTAAGAAGAATGTATCACTACTGGTTTAAACTTAAGTATAGCATGTCCAACAATAGTGCACTCAAAGGAAAACTGGTCACTCAGGTAAGGCATGTTCATAGCATATCGCATACTTCCCAGACACATCATGACGAAGGCATGCATAGGTGAGAGCACCTTGCCTTAGGATGACAAGCAGTGAGGCAAACATCTTGCCTTGATTTGATCAATAAATGTATACTTCGGACATTGAAGATGATTCTTAATAAGATAACATGGGATGACGTCAAAGAGTATCAATATTTTGAGAAGCAAGCATTTTTCTTGGAAAATAAGATGATCCAATACATAATACAAGATTTAAGTTCTAGATTAATAAACCTTGAAGATGAAGAGGCTAAATCTAAGAAACAAAAAGATGGAGGCTACAAATTCAGTGATAGAGAAAAGAGTATAAATGATAATATGATGGAATGGGTTGTCATGAAGATTAGATTATCCTTAGGTCTATATGCTACAAACGTAAGCAGTTGATAGGCACTTGTTTAAAATAATTTATTTAGCAAGTTTTTCGATCTTTGAATGCAATAGAACATGAAAATTCATTACTTCATCCAACATAATATAATGCCAGAATAATATGTCAGAATTATCATTTCATACTATTCAAAATCATTTCTCATAACTTAAAATTGTAAAAGCTTGATATAACTATCTGTTTATTGGTGCTTGAGTTTGCTCAAGTAAGTGCATCTCTGAATTATGTTTGAAAGGTGAACCAAAAAACAGATTCTCATGTTCGCCACATAATTGGCAACATATTCTTTTTTTCTTCACATAATGATGACAAAGAAATTTTGAAATATTAAAAATGTACCAGGAAAAAGACAATTCGACCAGGAAGATATCCACTAATGTTGTTGCCCTGCAGCAGATAGAAATGATCAAAATTGCAAATTCAAAAGATTGAATGAATAAGCAGCATATACAATTGATCTTGCAAAGGTATAGCGAGAACTTGATATTTAGTTTGCAATGGCAAAATGTCATGTTGTTTTAGTAGCTCGCATAAGCCATAACAATTATCCTAGCTGCTTTTACAAAATAGGGATTATATTCCGTATCAAAAGAAAGTTTATATAGTTATTTCAATGGAATCTCTAAGGATGTACAAATTAATTTTATAAGATCAGTAAGTGATCCAATAAGCATATTTACAAGATAGCCATAAGCTACTACTCTTCAATTGAATCCGAAAGGACTCATATTATAATAAAATAATAATCCAAAAAAAAGTCTTATATATATGTATATATGTATGTATGTATGTATATACATGTATATATCAATAACCATATTTACAAGAAATAACCCTGAAAAGAATTAGACAGTAATTATTTGAGTATTCATTTCAACATACCTATAATATTTATACAATTCAAGAACTTCTGATGAGAAAAATATAAAATTAAAGACTAATAATTACAGAGTAATAACAATACTCCACAATAAGGGGGTGAGTCAAACCGATTCATGAGCCAGCTTGAGCTCTGGTAGATAAATGACTCATGAGCTAAACTCGACGGACAAATAAGCAAAGTTCCAGCCAGTCCTAACTCGACTCATTCGATCGTGAGCTAGCTCGGTTAATAAATATTAATATAAAATATACTTAAAATATATTAAAATTTAAAATTTATACATAAAATTATTAAAAATAATTAAAAATTATATTTCATTCTCTTATGAAGTAATTTATTATTATTTTTTCTAAATTTTTAATTTTTTATCATAATAATTGTTTGAATCAAAATTATTTTATCTCTTCTATACTAAATGAGTGCTCGTGAGCTGACTCGAACTTAAAAAATAAAGCTCGAGCTCAAACTCGAATAATTAATTAAGTTCAAGCTCAAGTTGAGGGTGAGTCTAGCTCAGCTCGACTCGTTTACACTACTAATCATAGACTAATGGTAGGCAAAATAATCATAAAAACCCAAGAATGATTAATAGATATTATAGATCCAATAGATCAATAAGGTGTCAACAAAAGAAAGAGGTGAGTCAAAGTCCAAAGAACAAGTGTGCTAGCTAGCATAATTATGTAGATATTTTACACTCTTCATCAAATGAATGAATGAATGAATGAATGTTATCCATTCCAAGTGTAATAACTATGAACCCTAAGCCAAACCAACCAAGCAAACCCTTCACTCAAAATAGTGTAACACTTGACTCCAACCATATTAGACCACTCCTTTGTGCGCATCACTCCAATTGTGTGATGCTCGACTCCTTCCTATACCTCTTGCTTTAAGTGATTTGCATGATTAATCGCCTTAGCTTGTGATTGAATAGTTGGTTAGGGTTCTTCCCTCCTTATAACTATTAAGAACCCTCAACCCTGCCCTTCCCTCATCACAATTGCCTAAACCATCTCCTTGATTTTTATTATAGAACTATCATTGATCATATATCAATTATCAAATGCATATTGAGAATTTGTTTATAATGTATAGAATATGCATGCCTACTTGTAACAGTGTGTAGGTTAGTTTTTTTTTTTTTGTTTTTTTTTAAATTTAGCTAGTTAGACTAGCAGGCCCACAAAGTGATAACTCTTTTGAAAATCATTAGATTTTTATGGGTACTTTCTAGATTTCAAGGTCTTGATAAAATCTAGTATAGATATGTATACAAAAATACTGTGAAAAATGATAATTGATTGATGAATTATCTTTAGGAATATATGACTATGCCTGATATAATTGCATATCTATGAACATATTAATATGGAAATATATTACTTGCAATTATCATGTAAATTATTATAAATATCACCATACTGAAAATCATCCTAGAATATGTGACCTTTTCATTTATGCAATTTTGTATTACTCTAGCATGATAACTTGATGACACATATTACAATGCTAAAACATAATAAACCATGCATCATTTATTGTTCATGATATATGCCCCAATATTTTGTTATTTATACTTTAATAAATATGAGTTGATTACGTTAAACTACATTTAAAAAAAAGGTGGGTAAATATCTTTATTAACTATCATGTATCGTGCATGATCTCCCTAAGCCCCCGCACTCGTAAGACCCAACTCCTCCTAGCCCATGACTTGCTCCCTGAGCCGCAGTAACCCTCATTCCCATTAAACTGAGCCCCATCTCCTTTGACTACAACTTTTCCATTTTGCATGCAATTTTTCCTAACCTTTCATCTTAATGTTAAAGGAAGGTCTCTTATGTTCTCACTCTGAACATCATGGCTGCTCCTTACTCCCCTTTTCCTCTCATATTTACCTCCAAAAGCCAAAAATTCAATGCCAACTACCCCTGACCTCCTCCTAGCCCATGACTTGCTCCCTGAGCCGCAGTAACCCTCATTCCCATTAAACTGAGCCCCATCTCCTTTGACTACAACTTTTCCATTTTGCATGCAATTTTTCCTAACCTTTCATCTTAATGTTAAAGGAAGGTCTCTTATGTTCTCACTCTGAACATCATGGCTGCTCCTTACTCCCCTTTTCCTCTCATATTTACCTCCAAAAGCCAAAAATTCAATGCCAACTACCCCTGACCTCCTCACCCATGCCGCTCTTCTCTTCGATAACACAAAACTCATGCACAACCCTCCATCATTGTCCCCAGTGAAGCACGAACACACCCAATTAGGCACCATGTCTGTGTCGGATACGAACACACCGCCGACACACATTGACACACATTTGACATACCGCTTTACCTGCATTACCGGACATAGTTGTGGGACATGGCTTGGGTTGAACACAAACATGGTGGTATTAAAAAAATTATGCTGCCTTGTCAATGTTGAAAGGCCTACCCTAAATATGCAAGAAGTAAGGCACGCCTTTAAATACGGACGAAGTAGAATGATGCTCAACGACATGATGAGGACATTCCCCTTGATTCCTTCATGCGATCGATGGAGTGATTCCTTCCCACAATCGACATTTTTTTAAGTGATTGATGCCTTGAACGTAGCTATGATCCCTCCGAGCTTTCTACAATCCCTCCCCGC
This sequence comes from Cymbidium sinense, assembly GCA_021442155.1. Taxonomy (NCBI): domain Eukaryota; kingdom Viridiplantae; phylum Streptophyta; class Magnoliopsida; order Asparagales; family Orchidaceae; genus Cymbidium; species Cymbidium sinense. Next base: position 745,034 of record CM038225.1, on the reverse strand, counting down.
CTAGCTGTAAGAGTGTTTTCTCTAGCTATTTAATTTTGAATTGAATGTTATGTACTCATTTGGAAACTCATATTTTGACTTATTATAAACAATGATGATATTGACATTTTATGAGAAACATTTATTATATTATTCAAATTGTTTGTTTTTCTTTGTTATTTTTATCTTTTGTGAGTAAAAAAATAATAAAATTTATTTAGCATGTCCACAATGTGCCATGTCTTATTTTTTGTAGATTTGTTATGTCATGTCCTCGTGTCTGTGTTTATATCCGTGCTTCAAAACTTGTCCCTACCTCTATATAAAAACTCCTTGTCTCCTTCCCTAAATTGCACACACATGAATTCTTGCTCTAACACAACCTTCAATTGCCACTCATCTCTCCCTACAGAACCCACCAAACTCACCTCTCTCTTGCACTACCCCAACTTGAACACCCCAATTCATATGCTCCTCACTAATTCTATCACTTTTCCCTCACAAGCATGCGGTCTTATCCTCTACAAAAGTTATTATCGCCTCCATCAACAAGTTGAAAAAATGAACATTCAACGCTCTAGAATGAACAAAATGTGAAGAGAAAAAAAAAAAAAAACAACAACAACAACAACAAGCCTTTCCAATGGGTGGGTCGGCTACATGAATCCTTCGTCCATTGTGTCCTATTATGTGTCAAATTCTCATTTAATTCAAGATACTAAGATCATTTTTATACATCTTAACCAAGTCTTTTTAGGTCTACCTCTACCTTTCTTAACATAAGGCAAATCTAATGCATCTACTCTCCTAATCGGGTCATCGGACGGCCGACGCTTTAAAAAAAAAGCTTACAAGATAGAAAATAAAAAATAATAATAATAAAAGGAGCAATTAAAAAATTGCACATATCACATTAAGAGAATCGTATTGATCATGAATTGAACATGAATAAAACATACAAAAAGCTTGATAGCTTGTCGTGTCTATTTACATTATGCCTGATGCATTTTTTTATTTTGTTACATTTACGTTTATATTTATGTCATTATGAGTCATTAGATGCCTACAAGAAAGTTAATGGCAGTATTGACTTCTTAGCCTCTCCCTCTTTAAAATAAAAATGGATTTTCCAAGTATTATTAAGAATTGAATCATAATAATAAAATTAAGAAATGAAACTCCGTATCATAAATGCGTTTCTCCCCTATTTTCCTCTCTAGCACCTCTTCCTCTCCCACTTTTTCCTAATCTCTACTTTGTGCTCTCTCTCTCTCTCTCTCTCTTGAACACTGAGTTTAGAGACTTTTCAATCCTAAAGCTAAACTTTCTATTATGGAAAGTGTAGATTAGCATATCAGAAAAAGGGTACTTAAAAAAAACTCACCGCATTATACCCTGGACATTAGGGACAATTGATAAGTTCTCACAACAATTCCACCAATCCTTGGCTGCACTATTTCATATTTGTCTATAGAGTAAGTACTAGAAAAAAAAAAGGTATTCCCTTCAACTCTTACGATGATTTTTCTGACCGTGAAGGATGTAAAAGTTGTATTTCTGGGTGTAAGTCAATAAACAAATAAAGAACGCTTACTTGTATCTGCCCTCCGTGCCCACTGACCATGTCAATCATTTTAATATAGGAACCTTCTTCCACAGGCTCATAGACCTGCTTTGACAAGATATAATATTTGTTATGGAGGCCGAGAAAGTATGAAGATATGAAGAGCACTAAGAATACATATTGTTCCTCTATAAAAAGTAAAACTTCAAACCTTGTCATAATTGGCAAGTCGCTCCTGAAAATCTCGTAGTCCAGCTTCAAAATCAGTCCTAAAACACAAGAAACCTACGTCTTTGAAAAATCAAAACAAGCTGGATATAATTAGAAATTAAAACAGTAAAAGCAACTTACTCTTCCGCATAATCTGGACTCTGCTGAATTTTAAGACGTATATTTCTGTCAATTATACGTTCATCATTACAAATTGTTTCCAAAAATATTATCTGCAATTTGCAAAAGAAACATTTGATGAAGGCAGTGTAGTTTCAAGCATCAAAGTAACTCAAGCTTACAAAATTAAATAAAAACTAAGGTACGGCAATAGTCAGGCAGACATGGCCAGGAGGTTTATTTATTTATTTATTTATCATCACAAATAAAACCATGATTAATGAGCTTCATCATGGAAGTGATAGCTAACAACCTAGAAATCAGCGCATCACCCGTCAGGGATCCGCAGGCTTCTCCCAACTACTGGGAATTGGTCGTGTGATTCTTTGTTAATAATTTTTAAGGGGATTTACCGAGTTACACCCAGGCAAGTTAAATACTGCTGAGAGTTGCCCAACCTAAATCTTTTCCTAAGTAGCCTAATGCCGTCAATTGTGTCCCTTGGAACAGAAATTTGGCTCTCAATTTTACCAGCCCAATAGTATAAAACTGTGGAGCTTATACATACATCTTTCACCTTCTTTGGTATTTAATCTATTGTATAAATCACTAAAAGCTAAATTTCAGAAAAAGATATTGAAAATAGGTGGATGAGGTATTTTAATAAACTTTTCAATGAAGGATCTGAAAGTACGATTTTAACCTTAATACCCTAAACAAAAATAGAGAATTTCATTTTATCGTCAGATTAGTAAATCTAAGTTAAGTGAAGCTTTAAAGAAAATGAAATGTGGAAAAGCAGACCGGATAATATTCTAATAAGTGTGGAAATGTTTAGGAGATCAAGGAATTTCTTGGCTTACAAATCTTTTTAATGTTATTTTAAAGACTAAAAAGATGTCAGATGAGTGGAGAAAGAGTTTGTTGGTTCCTATATTTAAGAATAAAGGTGATGCACAAGAGTGTGCAAATTATAGAGGAATTAAATTAATGTGCCATACATTAAAATTATGGGAGAGAGTAATTGAGCATAGATTACGATGTGATACAGAAGTTTCTCACAATCAATTTGGTTTCATGCCAGGTAGATCTACTATGGATGCTATACATTTGTTAAGAGGTTTGATGGAGAAGCATAGAAAGTAAGAAGGATCTACATATGATATTTATTGATTTAGAGAAAGCTTATGATAAAGTCGTGAGATGTTCTTTGGAGAGTTCTAGAGAAACCAGTTAATATTGGTTATATTCAAGTCAGGATATGTATACTAGAGTCGTTACTTGTGTCCAAACACAAGGAGGATTGACAAAATATTTTCTATTTCGTTAGATTACATCAAGGATCAACATTAAGCCCTTATCTTTTTACTTTAGTTATGGATATTCTTATAGGCATTTACAAGAAGATGTACCTTGGTGTATGCTTTTGTCTGACATGACATTCTTGTTGATAAGACTAGAGAGGGAGTCCAACGTAAACTTGAATTATGGAGGTCAACTTTAGAGTCTAAAGGTTTTCGCTTAAGTAGATCTAAACCGAATATATGGAGTGTAATTTTAGTTGTAAGAGTTTAGTGGTAGTGTTGTGACTTTAGATCAAGTCATTAATAAGACGATTGATATTTAGGCTCTATTATTCAAAATGATGGCGAAATAGATGTAGATGTTATTAGTAGAATTCAAGTTGGATGGTTGAAGTGGAGGAATGCAATGCCTATTATGTGATAGAAAAGTTTCAATTTAAACTTAAAATTTTATAAGATGGTGGTAAGACCTGAATGACTTAGAATGTTGGCCAATAAAAGAAAAAAACATAAGACTAAGTTACAGAGATGAGGATGCTCGTGGATGAGTGGCTTTACCCTTAGAGATAGAATGCAAAATGAGTATGTTCGGGAAAAAAGTTGGAGCTGCTCCAGGTGGTAGATAAGATTAGGGAGAGTTTATAAATGGACATAAGCGTCTACGTCAGATTAGGAGAGTAGAATTAGATTTGCCTTTAAAGAAAAAAGGTAGGTAGACCCAAAAGACTTGGTTAAGATGTATAAAAAATGATCTAGTATCTTGAATTAAATGAGAATTTGACACATAATAGGACACAATGAAGACGAAGGATTCATGTAGCCGACCCCACCTAGTGGGATTAAGGCTTGTTGTTGTTGTTGTTGTTGTTGTAATAGTATAAAATTGTGGAGCTTCCGATGGTCTAAAATGTGCTATGCTTATTCTTTTTAAAGTTGATACTTAAAGAAATATACAGATCTGCACACAGGGTAATATTAATAATATTGAGTTTCACCTAAGCTCTATTGAACTTTGTATAGCATTCAAGCTAGGTTTTCAAATTTATGATATAGAGTGTAGGTCTGATACAGTCCACTACCTTGTGAGAGCCAAGAAACGTATATGATACATTCTAAGGTTAAAATACAATCTTTTATATTAAAAGATAAATAAAATATAAGTAGCATTTACATAAATACCACACAATTCTTATACATTTACATATCTAACACAAACTTTAATATTACATAAATAGCACCTACATTATTACCGCAACAAAAAATACAAATATCAATAACTTTTTTAAGTGAAATGTACCTTTAATGCATAGGAAAAGTTTTACACATGTACATATCAAACTTTAGGTGTTAGATATGTAAATGCATAAGAATTATGTGGTATGTATGTAAATGTTCCAACAAATAAATAAATATTATAAAACAAGTAGTCTAATATACTGACACATGCACTCTTGACTAGCCTTGTTTATATAATGTTGACATTTAACAATTATGTTAAAGTTTCACTTCAGAAAGATTAATTCATTCATTCTTATATAACATTACTATTTGAGCAGTTTCATTTTGTCCATGATTACAAATAATGCATTAAATTAGTCAATGATTACAAATAATGCATTAAATTAGTCAATGATTGTTGGCTTAATCTTAATTTTAATTCATCATTAGCATATCATGTAGTTTTAATTCATTGTTTGTGAACATTGCATTAGAGGTGGACAGTGATGAAGTATATAGTCAAAAAAATACTCTTATATTACAGTTATTTATCTTATTAAATTTTATAGCTCATCGGATATTAATATGGCTGTAATTTTAAGTAGAGAGAATCATAAGACTGGTCTTAAGTGAGAATCAAGTTTTGAAGAAGCTATATATGTTTTAATGCATCATTCTAATATAGGATTTAAAGTATACATTAAGGTGTATATGCAATTAAAGTTTGATGCTATACAAATGAACATTGATATTTATTAAATGCTATCTTATTGAATGAATGGAATATTTTAGAATGCTTTAGCTCAATTAGTTTACATTAATCATTAGATTTTGTTCGATTAATTAAAAATAACATAAGTTTTGGTTGTTCAATTGATTAATTTTATCACTCATGATGTTATGACAGATAGATTTCTAGAATAAGTATTATTGAAAAATTCATCAACTAAATCATACACATCCCTATTATGCCTTATGTTCGACAAAGGGTATATTATCCGGAATAGCAAAAAATACACCAAAACTATCCTCAAAATTACTTCATTTTTTACCTGAGGTAGATTAAGTTTATTTTAACTATAATTTTCTTCATTCTCAGACTAGGATTAATTTAGATCTAGATAAACTTCATATGTGCCTATGGCCCTATAGTTAACTATCCCTCCAGCTTCTAGAACACTCTATTAAGAATGATTACATAAGCTAAATTTTAGACTCATGTTCAAAATCTGGATGCCAATTAGATTGATAGTAAGTGCGAGGTAATAGAGGTAGACCTGATCAAGATCCCATGCATCATCCCAAAAATTCTAGTTATCCTAATCTGCAAATGCTAAAAGATTTTAAGGTGTAACATTTAGGAATTTTATAGCTGAATTTTATTATCTTGTTTTATGCATAAAATAAGATTTACATAAGTAAGTGGTGACAAATAATTATCTAGAAAAAAAAAAATTTGAAACTTAGTCTTTAATTTTGGAATACAACATTAGCTTTACAATAAAATGTAATGTTAGAGTCCATAATTATTGCCCGGATGCAAATGAAAAAGTGTTGACCAATTATTTAAAATTATTTTAACATATTTCAACTTGAATTGGGTATAAGTGTATTATTATTTGTAATACCTAATTAGTTTTTTTTTTTAATTTATTCCTAATTATTGTTTAAGCTAATTAACCCGTCGTTACTGTAGCAAATCCACTTTACTTCGCATGCAACGACGGGATTAAAGCCTTCGACGCTGCATATGGATCAATCTGCCTCTATTTCATTTCCTTCCGCTCATTCTTCACGCCAGTTCGTCTCGCTTCGCTCTCGCCGGCTGACGACCGCTCCTGACATGTAACGCAGGAAGCCCGCTTGCTCGGGCCGGTTTCTGACAAGGAATTGTCACCGGCCGATCTGACGTTTCGAGTCAGAACGCCTTCCCTCGCCGACTGGTGGAAGTCAGAATGCCTTCGTCGCTGAAACGCCAGCCAGAACCGACGCGTTGGGAAATCCGTGGTTGCCGGAAATCCCGAACCGACGGCCGCCCTGAACCGACGGCCGGCTGTGGATTTCTTTCGCCGACGGGAAACTTAAGGAATCTTGTAAGTTAATTTTCTATCCCTTTTCTTTCGCCACAAACCTTCCTCAAAATGCGAAATGCGATCGAAATCAACTGACGCTGCGAGTGAATTATTGAAGAGAGATCGATGTTTGTTAATTTTATTGATCAGGAATTAATATCTAGAGTCAGACGCCGAGTTCTTACGGAGATATCAATGCGTAAGACGTTAATTATGAGTTTCATTTATGATTCATGACAAATATTTAAGAATTATTTCATTATGCGGTGCACTGGCGAGGAATCGGCACCATAATCGAATTTTAATCGGCGGGTATATAATCATAATGTAATTCAATTTCTATTCTATGTATGCCATCGTTCTACCAATTTTATAAAGATTTAACGACGATCTGTCATATCAGGAATTACAACGCTTATACTGACCCAAGATAGACATCGACAGACCGATGATTTATACATTATAATGCATCATAAAGATATGATTTCATCAAAGATAAAATGTTTTAAATGCAGAATGCTGATAAATGAAATGTCCGCGAAAATTGATGAAGGCTACGTTAAAATGGCGACAGATAAAAGAAAAAAGCTCGACGAGATGAGCCGGATGGATCTTAGATCCCGATCGCATTGAGGTCGGGTCGAGTTGTCCAACCTGCCGTAGTTAGCAGTAGTATTCTACCGCCTTTACCTCGCCTTTTAGTCGACGGGTGACCTAATTTTTATATAAAAAGTCAAAACCTATGCAATTATAAACGACATTTCTAAAACGATTTGATATAACCGAACCGAAATGAAAAAAATTATCGCTCGACATTGATACAAGATTTACAAAGATATGTTCGCATATCATACATTTCTACAAAGACCTACAAAGATATCGTTCGCCATAACGTTACATTATCAAAAGATGCTTTACCTACGCTTTACCAAATTTGAAATTTACATATAACATTTATCGCTTTCTGTCTCAGATCGACTTTTTAAGATTCTGTCTCACTGCCTTTAAATTTTACGACGCTACCGCTGATAAATTTTGAAAAGACGCTGCAGGTTTACCTGTTTTTTAATCAGATAGGGAAGTTTTAAAGCTTTTGCAGACGCACAAATTAAACGCCTTTACGCTCAGATTTATTTACAAAACTTAAAGATTTACGCTTCCAAAGATTCATGAATGAATTAAGTTAAGAAGATATGAATGAGAATGGATGACGATTGATTAGATACACCTTTCACTGCTCGCAAGAAGACACGGAACGCGGCTGAATCTGGTCCAATCGAATATCCTATTCTGTACACTTCGACCGACACTAGATAAGGGTCATCTGCGCAGAAAGCCAGATCGAGCACAAGGTGATAACTGAGCAAAAAAGATTGATAGAATGGAAGATTTGATTTGGATAGTGTTGAATCGATCAACAGCTATGACGATTAAGTTTGGGTTAGAATCTATATGTTCTTAATTTCATGCATGTATGATATTTAATTTCACGCATGATATTTAATAAATATGTATCATATAAATACTTTTATAATTTCGACATTGCTCAAGAATGCCGTAGGAGGTCACCCTCTGACTAAATGACTCGAATCGCCACAAGATAATTCTAACGGAAAATACAACCTGTAAAGAAGGTAGACCGATGAATCGGTAGCGGTAGTTGATTTCCGCGTTGTCGAAAGCAAGATCTATGGAAAAAATGAATCAAGTAATGATCAGTATGGTGGACCAACATTCGAGATATTTCAAACGCTCAAACCACCAAAGATTCAAGGAGCCGCGATCCCATAAGGCTAAGATTGGTCGCTTAAAATTGGAAAAATTTTGATGGAATGATTTGCTCAAAAACGTAAGAGTAAGACTACTTTCAGACAAGGCGAGGCGAAAGGTGGCTCAACATGGAAAGATTTGACATGATACCCATTACTCGATCAAATGGATGAGTTTGTCAAAGATTCAAAGACGGTTCATTCCTCCATCGCCTGACTACTTACAAGACAAATTTTTCAATCTAACTCGCGCTCAAAACTATAATGCAATACGAAGTTCGAAGTTCACTTCTTTCTGGGATACGCCACATTATATCAAGATACGCGAAGAGAAATGTCATAGATTTCTCATGAGATCAATTCTCAGATACTCCCTCGATATCAGCCAGTAGCTTGAAAGGTTGTAAGAATTGAAAATGAGTAATTTTTCCAAGAATGAGATTTATTAAAAAAAAGAAAGTTTCAAAGAGCCGATTTGCTCAAGAAGAAATTTAAGTTCGATACGTAAACAAATTCGAGAAACCTTTTGATAAGCAAGGAAAAGACATTTTGGTCAATGTACCGATCGTGGAGATGACGTGGTCGATTGACATCGCGCACTGGGACCGCCTAACGGTAAGAAGAAGGAATAAAGCCATACAATTATCGAATGTCAACAAAGAAAATTTTGGAAGCCGAAGCCGTAACACACAATTTTGGAAGACCTTCAATTCAAGAAAAGGAGAAACTTCGAACTAAAACCAACCCTCCAAGAAAGCCATGCTATCACCCGCAAAGAAGGAATCAAATGAAGTGTGCGTATGCTTAAAATTTCGCGATCATTCGTTCGCTGTTGATTCCTGGCCAGATTCGCTCATTTCGATTCCTTTTTCGCAGTTTACCGATGCTATTTATTTCACACCAGATTGAACGCAGAATGCCTTCCTACGATAATACAAATAAAATGCTATTGCTGACATTAACATTCAAGATAAACACTTTCCTACGTAACTAATTATCTTACCAATCGGAAATGGTTGATCAAATATTTTGCAACAATTGAATGGAAGAGGAGAGTGAAATTTTGCATACCCTGAAAAATCATTTTATTTTTCTCGATAAGAATGTCGCTTCTTCATTAATGCAAATAAGAAGTAAATATTTAAGCGAAATTGATTTCTACCAAATTGGGATGTTGAATAAGGAGGTGCTGAATGAAAAATATTCCTTGTTTCAAATTTCCGATGTGTTTCCTGAGGAATTACTCGCCACCAACACGAGAAGTAGATCGGGATGATAACCCCAGACAACTTCTATACATAAATCTCCTTACGTGATGGCTCCTAAAGAATTGCAGGAATCTGCGCAGAATCGAAGACAAAGGATTTATTCACCAAAGAACTCACCGCGAGTGCACCAAGATATTTATTAAGAAAAGGACGGGTCTACGCGACATTATTGACATGTTAAAAATAAAGGACAATCAACAACAAGATCCACTACCGGCGATTGATGATTTATTTGATCAGGGAGGAGCCACCAGATTTTCCGTAATCGATTCAGATCCTGATATCATCGTGCTAGTTAAAGAATCGATTTTTAAAATGTTTTAAACCGTGTATGACATTATGAATTTCGTTATGCCATTTGGTTTAACTAACGCCCAGCCTTTAATTTAATGAATCGTGTGCTCTCATGGCCATATATCATCTTTATCGATGATATTCGATTTATTCTAAAACTGAAGAAAGATGCAAATCATCTCGGGATTGCTTTAATCATAAGACAAAATCAATTATATGCCAAATTTTCAAAATGTGAATTTTGACGATGTTGTGATTTCTGCAGTCACATTATCACGCATGAGTTTCTGATCCTCAAAAGTAAAAGAATTTTAGAATGGTCACCAAAGTTATGTAAGTTCGCTTTCTCGCTTAAGGTTATTACGAAGTTTGTCAAGAGATTTTCTCATATCGAACGCTCTATCTAATTTATCGAGAAAGCGATATCAAATTCCAACAACAACCGAATGCAGTGAAGCCAAGAATCAAAAGATTCGACCACCGCCCCGCTTTTAACTATTCCATCGTGGCGGATTCCAAATATTTGACGATCTTTAAAAGCGTTTTAACGCAGAACGTAAGAAGCATCGCTTACGCTCGAGACATTAAAGTTTCACGAAAAGAAATTATCCCGCGGTAATGCGATCTGTAGCTAAGAACCGCGATTTTGTTAAAATTGGAGACATTACTCAGATGAGTGAAATGCTAAATTTTACTCTGATCATCGAAGTCTAATATATTTACACAAAAGAATTAACACAAAAGCATTGAAGCTTTATTAAAGACATGATTTAGATATTCAAGATCCGCAAGAAAGTTTTAATGTACGATGATTAAGTCCATGGAAATGCCGGATTATTACTCAAAAGTCGAGCCGATAGAGAATTAGGGCACAAATTTAAGTTAGAAATTCAATGATACTTTATCTCAATCGATGACAGTAATCAACTTTATTCGATAGAATCAAAGCATAAACTGATCGTGATATCGAATTCATCGAACAAATCCGTGATAATGTGCGTAATTTTAGTAGATGCAGAGGGTATTATTCTAAGAATTCACATGATTGATGCGGTTGAGACAAGAAATTTTGCGTGAGGCTCATCGTGATATACTATTCATCCGTAGTAAAAAATGTATAAAGATTTAAAAGCAACATTTTGGTGGGCATGAAGAAAGATCATACCGAATATGTCTCTAAATGTCGCTTGTCGATTGTTAAAGTCGAGCATCAAAGACCCTGATTGTTACCATTACCTATACCTAAGTGAAGAAATCAGAATGGATTTTATAGATTTCCTGGGATCTAAAAGGCCGTGATAAGATCCTGGTTGGGATAGATTGACCAAGCCTCATTTCTTACCTACAAAACGTATTCAATGATAAATTGTCCGTGATTATATGTTAAAGAAAGAAGACTTCATGGTTAAAAGTGATCGCCTCGACAGAGATTTACTTCCGATTATGGAAAGGAATTGAAGAGCATGCACATCTTACGACTTTTCATCCTCGATATGGACAAGAAAGAATTCAAGTCCTGTAAGATTTGAGGTTATGTGTTTTAGATTGAGGTAAATGAAGATCATATTCCTACGAAGTTGCTAATAATAAATACCAATCTAAGATTCACATTCGTATGAAGATTATATGGTAGAAAGTGTAACTCCATTAAGGGTCGAAGTGGAGAAAGACCCGTAGAGTTGATCAAGCAGAAAATCGATTAATCGTAGATAGATTGAAAGTCGCCGCGATCGCCGCCAGTAAGTATTAACTTAAAGACACCGTAGAATTTCAAGTTGGAGAATTTGTATTTTGAAAGTCAAACCTATGAAAGGAATTAGTAGATTTGGTCACGAGGTAAATTGAGCCCAGTACATTGACCTTTTGAAATCATTGAAAGGATCGGCAATACGGCTTACGACTTGCTACCCATCAATACAGATATTCACAACGCCTTTCACATTTCAATGTTGAGAAAATGGATCACGATGCAGAGCGTAAGATTCCATATACCAAGTTTGAAATACACCGATGACTTATGCACGGGAGTTTAAAAGATTTTAGAATTTGATGTGAAGAGATCAAATGTAATAAATTTCCATGTTAAAATTAAATGGAAGCATGCACCAATCAAAGAATTGGGAGATTGAACAAGAGATGGCGGTAAGTTTTCCTTCATGTTTGAATGATTCGTAAGAAATTTCGAGACGAAATTTTGTTTAAGGGGAAATTGTAATACCCATTTTTTTATTTATTCCTAATTATTGTTTAAGCTAATTAACCGTCGTTACTATAGAAGATAGATCAGAAGAATCCACTTTACTTCGCGATGAACTACGGATTAAAGCCTTCGACGCTGTATGAGATCGACCCATTCCATTTCCTTCCCTACCGGCCCCACATTCCTTCACGCGAAGTTCGCTTCCTCTTCCCCCGCTTCTCGACGACCGCCTTCCCGCGGACCGTAACGCAGGAAACCGCCGCTTCGCCTTCGCCTGAATTGTTCACCTCCTCTGGCGCCGCCGCAGACGTTTCGAGCAGAACGCCTTCCTGACCCGCCAGACTCTGGAAGCCCAGGGTCTTCGCCGTCCGCTGGAAATGCCGCACAGTCCCCTGGAACTGACGGGGAAATCCTGGAACCGGTTGAAATCTGAACCGACGGCCGCAGGGATTCCTCGCCGACGGGAAACTTAAGAATTTTGAAGTTAAATTTCTTTCTATCCCTTTTCTTTCAGCAGCCTTCCTGGTTAATGCGTGAAATGCGTGATCGAAATCAACTCCTTAGTGAGCTGCGTAATTATGAATGGATTTGATTTAGTGTTGTTAATTTTAGTTTGTTGATTTGATAATTTAAAGGCAGGAGTACCCGCAGTGCTTATAAGGAGATATCAATTTCGCGTAAAGACGTTAATTATGAGAGTTTCATTTAATTTCATAGAAATATTTAAGAATTATTTCATTATAGTGTGTATCGAGAGAATCGGACACATCACTTAATCGACTATTAATCGGGTGAGACATAATCTAATGAAATTCAATTTCTATTCTACATGTATGCTTTCTACCACTTCAGATAAATTGAATGAATATTATCTCATATCAGAAAGTAATTACAAATGCTTATACTGAATGCAGATAGACATCGATTTATACCGATTTATAACGATTATGTATCGCTTTACAAGATATGATTTCATCAAGATATAAATGTTTTAAATGCAAGTGATAAATGCGAAATGTCGAAAATCAAAGGATGTACGCTACGTTAATCAGCAGAAAAGAAAAGCTCGACGAGATGAGCCGCTGACAGTGATCTTGGGTGATTTATTCGTCAACAGTCGGCCGTTAGTATGTGAGTATGGTTCCTACCGCCTTTACCTACTTTTTTTATGACGCGACGACCTTTTATACGAAGTCAAAACCTATGCAATTATAAACGACATTTCTAAAATGATTTCGACATAATCGAACCTAAAGATGAATTTAAAATTATCGCTCGACATCGATACAAGATGTACCTACAAAGACTATTCGAGATATACATTTCTACAAAGACCTACAAAGATATCGTTCGCTTATACATTATCAAGCAGCTACGCTTTTACCAAATAGAATTTACATATACACGCACGATTGTTTACCGCTCAGACGAGCTTTTAAAGATTCTTGTCTCCCTGCTTTAAATTTATGACGCTACCGCTGATAATTTCAGAGCACGGTAGGTTTAAGATGCTTTTGTTTAATCAGATCTGGTAGTTTTTAAAGCGCAGACGTGCATAATTAAACGCCTTTACTGCTCAGATTTATTTACAAACTTAAAGATTTCACGCTGTGATTTGATATGAATTAAAGTTAAGAAGATATGAATATAGTAGAGATGATTTGACATACACCTTTCACTGCTTCATTCCGCAGAAGACAGTGGAACGCGGTGGAATCCGTCAATCGAAGTCATCCTATTCTCGTTACACTGACCGATAGTAAGGGTCATCTGGGGTGTGACATTATTTGAACCAAACCATCTATTTTAAAAAACACAATTTCAACATGAATAGTACATGAGTGCTCCCTTGTGACATAAATATAACAAACTATGATCTTAGAAAATTATCACTAGCTCTTCATGTATGTGGCTCCAAATTAAATTTTGAAAAGGCAAATTTGATATCAGATAAAACACTACATAAAGATTTCATCTTTATTTTAATAAATTTTATGATCAGGTTTGAGATTTCTCATAAGTGCAAGTTTCAACAATTAATTACCTCTCTCAACTACAAGAGGAAACTTTTGATTAAACTAATGCAAAGGATGGATGGGCACTTGACTATTTTAAACTTAGAGCAGCTAGTTATTGCTCAAAGATTTTAAGTTTTGTTACTTTTTAAGATATTTATATTTTAAGGAGGATTAGAGCCTAAAGTGATATGCCATGAAATTTGAGGATATTAATAGTAGGATCCCTATCAATTTAGATTAGAGCTTAACAGTCATCATTGAGAAGAAAGTTACCTTAAACATCTAGATTTGAAGTTCAAAGCTTGATTTTGATAATAAATCCAATCAATTATAAAGTGCAACAATCATGCTTTACATAGGAGCAATGAAATGATTATCCTTTAATGCTTTAAACTTTATCAATTATGTCTACTTGCTTGTAAAAGATCTGGTTTGAAAATTGCCAAAATTGCCCTTGTAGAAAGTTATATACAAATGTAAGATAAAATAACTTTGTGAGATTTGTTGTGAGTATCTAACTCCCAAGTCACAATACTGCTAATTTGATTGATTAGACCAAGAGCAAGATTTAAAAATCATTCTCAAATCATGATTATCTAAAACTTGTTGAAAAAGAAGTTTATCAAGAGACATTAGTTGTAATATCCAAATTAGCTAATTTTCTAATTAATTTTGTTTTAACTAATTAATCCGTCGTCGTAAGCAATATTATCAGAAGACCTAGGCATGCTTAGATTGAATTCGTAGTATGGTTGATCTATCGAAAGGTATACCCGTTCCTTTTTATTTCATTTCCTCCAAGCCGCGGCCTCAATTCCTTCGCAGATTGAGTTCGTCTCCTCTAAGCCCAGCTGATCCTTTCTCGCTGATCGGCGGGGATTGCCGCCTGACGAACGCACACGTGGAATCCGCATTGGCGATTGGAACCGCCACCTCCGCGTCGATTCTTCTTCCGTCGACTTTGCACGCCGATCGCCGAACTCGCTGCAGGCAAATCGCAGTTGGAGAAGTCCGTGAACCGATCGACTTCGGATGGATTTCGGTCCCGCCGACGGGAAGCTAGAACAGTTCTTGGGTTTCCCTATTCCTTTTCCTTCACGGCCAACCTTCCTGTGAAATGCATAATTGGGAGTTAAATCCGAGGACATATGTGGTACTGAATTTTTGTATTAGAATGGGAGATTTGTATTGGCATTTTGTTAACTTTATTATACTGATTTAATCAGGTAATTAGTATTGGCGTTAGTAAATTACTTTGTCGCGTCTCAGGTATTTGAAAGATTATATGAGATGTCACCCCACGCACTCTACCTTATCCTGGTCAATCGCAGTAATATGACGATGGTCGGACAGATTCCACCATTCCCAACGTTATCATGAACGAAAAGTGAAATTTGCATCTAATCAAATCATCACAAATATTTGCAATTCATATACTACTTAACTTAATTCATATCACAATTAAATCTTAACTCTTTAAATAAATAAATATGAGAACAAAAGACATTTAATTCATGCACCCAAAAAGCTTAATCTTTCCAAACTATATACACCAAAATGTAATAACAAAACACAGTTTCTACCCAAATTGCCTTTTCCTAAAATTATCAATCCAGAAGATCAAGCAAAAGTTTTGAGACAAGAATCTAAAGTAGTTTCAAATAGTAATAATAACAATCGCGTACATTTAAAAAAGCGTAATTGTCGCGCAAGAATGTAATAATGAACAATAGTAGGCGTAGAATGTAATATATAAAACAATACGTAGGTAATAGCTATGGTCATCAGATCAACGCGAGTAATTTTCATTAAATCATGTCGTTATATCAAATCATTTTCAGAAATGTATTTATAATCGTGATGTTTTAACTTCATAACAAAGAGCTACGTCACACTAAAAGTCAGGTAGGAACCATACTACTTTACCAACACCGATAATCGGACTTTAAACCCAACCTCAAATGTCGAATAATAATCGATCCCTAATCACGCCATCTCGTCGAACTTTTGCCATTCACAGATTTCATAACATAGCCTTCCTATCACAATTTTCACGACATTTCGTTTATCACATTATCATTTTAAAACACGCCTATACGCCCAATGAAATCAATCATTTTTAAACTATGGCTTAAACTATATAATCATCAGAATCAATAATCTACGCAGGCCGTAATAAATATAGTATTTGCAGATTCAATATGAAATATCTTTATATTCATACAATTTATCTTAGTAAACAGATGATACATGTGTAAATAATTTAAATTAAGAATTATGTCTCACCTCAATGTCTGTCGTGATGTTCGACGATTCCTCCTAGCACAACCTATCATTAAATAACTTTCTAAATATTTTTCTAATACATAAACTCATAAATGAAACTCATAATTAACACCAATCTCTTAAATTGATATCTCCTCATAAGTTTCAAATATCGAGAGCGACTCCAAAGTAATCTACTAACGCAATATATTCAATCAACAAAACTAAAATTAACAAACAATGCCAATCCTAAATCCATATTCAATATCGAACTCACCTACAAAAAAACCATAACTCCCCAATCACGCATTTTAACACCGGAAGGGTGAAAGAAAAGGATAGGGAAAGAAAATTAAGAACTTACAAAATTCTAAGTGACGGCAGAAGAAATCGAACGACGTTCACGGATTTCACCAGGCCTACGGATTTTCCAACCCGTCGGTTCACGGGACTTACAGATGTGGCGGTTCAGCAGACGTAAGGCGCATGAAGGCGAGCGACGCGAAAGCATCGCCAGCAGCGGCACCTGAGCACTCCTTGTCAGCCGATGCTCGGGGAAGGACGCGCCAGGCGTCGTCAACCGCCGGCGGCCGAGGGAACGGGATGAACCCGACACCGGGCCGGTGGAACTGAAAGGAGGACGAATCCGATCGCGAGAATGACACCGGTATGCCATGGGAACGAAATAAGTGAGGGTCGATCCCGCCCATACGCGACGCTTTTAATCTAGCACATGCTTAAAGACCTGATGCTACTAATGCTACAAGAATACAAATTAATTAAGTAGGAAATAAGTATTGAATTAATTGGATATTACACGAGAAGACATCAATTTGCGTAAGAATCGCTTTAAATTTGCGATACTATGTGTTAAATTTATTTGAGTTTCATATATTCAAAAGAGTAATTCAATTATAGCCAGATACTCGGAAGCAAAGACATCAATCACAATATAAACAGGTGAGATATAATCTAATTTAAATTCGCCATACATGATATCAGTTTCTACCGATTCTTATAAATTGTATGAATAACATATGATATCATATCAGATGAATTACAACGCCAAGACACTTGATGTAATACATTAGTCGCCATTTTCTTTAATAAGATATGATTTTGAGATATGAAATTTTTTAAAACAAAGATTATTAATTATTAAATGCGAATGTGATAAATAGAGAAATGAAAAATTGTGATAGGAAGACTATGTTATAGATATCCCAGATACAAAAGCCGACGAGAAGTGAGGGGATCTTAAGCATCCCCGACTCGACATGAGGTTGGAGTCGTCCAAATGGTGTCATGTTAGTAGAGAGACCGCTTTACCTTCACAGCCGACGGGCGAATTTTTTATAAGTCAAACCATTATTATAGACATTTGGGAAAAAAAAGATTTGCTTTAGAACTGAAATTGCTTTCATTAAATAACTGAATAAATAACGACTCCTATGAAATGACAAATTATGATACATTACTACTTTACAATATATTGTCATTACATTCAAAGATACATACTCTTACCTTTATGCAAATTTTAAATATACACGCGATTATTTCTAACGCCTTGTTTCGAACTTACTTTAAGATTATTAATCTCATTGCTAAATTTACGACGCTACCATCGATAATTTTAAGAAAATGCTATGGTCAGTTTACTATTTTATTGATATAGTTTGGTGAGATATAGTTTTAATTTTTTACATAAAAAAACTTTAATCGATGTCTTTAGTTGCTCTATATTTATGTACAAACTTAAAGATTTTCATGCTTCCAATTTTGTCATATGAATTAATTAACATATGAATTAATTAATATATGAATTTTAAATTTTATGATGATTTAATTAGATACAAATTTCACTTGCTTCGTTCATGAGACGCGCTAAGCGTGTCGGTGGAATCGTAATCGATAATTCTATTCTCGTTACATTGATTGAGGGATAGAGGTCATCTGGGGTGTGACATTAGTCCTGTTGACTCCAGCTTTTATGACATGAAGAATCAAACTTTAAAGTTTGAAACTTATGACCCTAACCTACTTGTAGCTTTCTTTTGTTTACAAAATCGATAATTTTAAGAGTTTGAATCTATATATAAAAAAGTGTAATGTCAACTCCACCTTTTTTTTGTAGAGGATTGGACATAAAAAGTGGCACTTTCAACCTATTAATAAGACGACTCATTTTTTCATCTAAAAATTTTTGATACCTTAAAAATATTATTAGGTTGCAAGTTTTATCAACTCCACTCTTATTTTATGTAGGACCAGGCTTCAAAAAGTTATACTTACAATCCTACCTTATAAGCAAAGTAGCCTGCTAGAATGCAAGCATGCAACTTAGCTATGAGCTTTTCATTTAAAAGAGAGCTTGTGAGTTTCAAAGTATTTACATGATTATTTAGAGCAATTACATGCTTCTTGAGTAAATATAATTTGGGGTTTATTTTCAATGAGAAGTATGCACAATGCTGTGTTTTCATTATTAAAACACTATTTAATTTTAATAATAACTCACTAATTAGAATGCGCATAAAGAAGCTGTCCTTTTAATAGGTTAATGCATTTTAGAAAAATGCACAATTTTGAAACACTTGTGTGATTTATGAGGCATTCAACTGAATCAATGGCTGCTTAATGATGCATGTATAAGACAGTGAATTATCCAGACTTAGCTACTCATGCCTTTTATTGGCAATGCATTGTTATTGAAGTACACATATTTCATTTGGAGCTCATTACTTATTTTATCGTAATACTCAAAATTTTCAAAAAAAAAAAAAATGAGATAAAAATTTCTGCTAATATTTACACTTTTCATATATGCCAAAAATGATCAAACATATTTTTATAAAATTTCACAGTTCATTTTGATCATTTTAAGATATAGATGTATATAAGAATATTTTAAGTACAATAGTAATTATTAAATAATTAATTACCAAATTTATAGAATATTTGAAGAATACTCTATATTTATTCTAATCTTTTAAACCTTATCCCGTAATTAAGTAAAAGATAGCTCGAGTGGAGAAGGGAGAAAACAAAGATAAAAAAATTAAAAGGGGGCAAGGGAAGAAGAGGAGAAAAAGAAAAAATGGAAAAAAAAATTGTGAAAGCGTAGAAAATAATGTAACACTCAATTTCATACATTTATTTCGCAAATTAAGTTAGATTTAAAGATAAAACCTAATTTTCATGTTTTCTTTAGGATAAATTTGATTTTGAGTAGATAAATATTGATGCTTTATGAAGAGAAATTCTTTTAAGGTAAAGGTTTACTTTGAAATTAAATTGAGTTAATTTGAGTTGAAAATTAAGAATATAGTTTAATACGAGAAATTTAATTATTTTAGATTATTCACAAAAAAATTTCAACGTGACTACTTCGAGGAGGTTGATCATTATTTGGGTTAGATTTATAATTTATAATTTAGAAAGGAAATTTAATTTAATCTTTTTGCATATATATTTAAGCATAAATTAGGCATATGAGCATAAGGTTCACATTTTAAATGCATATGTACAACTTACTATTCATGCATGAATAACAATGCATAAATAATGATGATACAAGTTTATAATTAAAATATTATGATCATACAAATATTTTATTAATTAGTAGCACTTTAAAAAGAAGGCATCTAATAGTTGTAATTGCTCATTTATATGTTAACATATTCTAAAAATGAATCATATGATTATTTAAATGTTCAATGATGAACTATCATGTTATAGAAAGATAAGTTGGCAATGATATATTTAAGAAACCTATACATGTGAGACAAAGAGTCCCCTATGAAGGTAAAAAGGGTCCTATTGAACTTATAACATTTTTGCTAGATTTATATCCTATATTATGTGGTGTATGTCTACAACTCACTATCTTATGATGAACAATAAATCTAAATAACTATATATAATACGTTCTAAGGCTAAAAGAAAAAATTATTATAATTGAAAATAAATAAGTAAAAGAATAATTTGATGCAATTAACTAAAGGTGTGAGTATTTAAATAAATATAATAATCAGAGAAAATTTGCAGATACTATTTTGTTGCCAATTCTTTTATTAAGTACATTAATATAATTTCTTATGTAATCAATTTTAATATTAAATATTAGAGTAATGTATTAGTTAAAAATATGACCAAATTTATGATTAAGTCTAGATATGACTAATAAACATATTTACTATTCTCAATTATTTAAATTTTATATTAGAATTATTTATCTTGCTAAGTCTCATAATTCACTAGATTATTATTCTGATATTTTATAAAGAAACATAAAGATAAGGTTGATGTTGAGTAATAATCAAGTTAAATTTTGTTATCTTGTTTTAATGTATCGTTGATATAAGATAAAAAAAGAATATTGAGATAACATATAAAAAAAAGTTAAATATTTTGTATATAAATCTTGAGATTTATTAAATGCTTTATAGAAATATAAATGAAATGTTATGAATTTCTTTTACTTAATTTGATTGATTTAATTTTATTGAATCCATATGAATTATAATATATATGCAATTTCAAGTGCATTCAAGTGATTAAATTTATCACCCACTCTATCCTAGTAAGTACGATGCCAGAATGGATTGTAGAAGTGGATTTAACAAGCTAAATTATATCTATCTCTATTACATTTAAATAAGAGTTTGTCATGGGGCGTGACAACTATGTTTGCATGTAGATAGAAGTATGCTAGTTCACTTGTTTTTGCTTTTTATAAATCTGATTGCAAATTCATTTGCATACATGTGTTCTTAAAGTAGTGTGATTTTTCTTACATTTTGTGTGCAGAAATGTCAAGCAAACAAAATGTCAAAGCAAGTTCCAATTGGTGAATTTTTGCTTAGAAATAGAGGCTTTACTTGATTATTTTCATATGCAATTTTCAATCCATAATTTTGATAGTCCAACGTGTTCAATAAGAGGTTTTGTTCATGCTCATAGACAAGATGTCAAATTTATTTAAATATAATTCTAATTCAATTGTTGTTATTTTAGAGCAACAAGCATTGCATTTGAGATGTTCATTTTATTCTTATTTTGAAATTTTATATACTTCCATTTTTTAGTTTACACTTCTGTTAAAAAAAATGCTTATTTAAAAATGATTTCTGCAACATCCCAAGGGGGTGATGAAGAATGTATGAAGTTTGTGCATTACAACAAGAAAAGTGTGTAAATGGTGTATGAGAAATTACAATTGAGACTTCTACCCAACCACACCAAGTGTCACAACCCAACCTTAGAGCTCTAAGTATCGAGACGGAACGGAGCGGAGCAAATGGTCAGACAGATATTAAAAAAAAAATCTCACATTGCCAATAAAAGAAAAGATCCAACTAAATTTATCATTTTAAATTTGTAAGACGTATAGTTTATTACATACATAATTTTCAATACTAATAACAATACACAACTCCAAAAATAAACCTTCTACTATACACATTCCTATCTTTTATCCATCTACGATATTGGAGATTTTTCTAAAAAATTATCATCAGCTAAAGAGTAAATTAAACAACTCATTGGATAATTATATCTCTTTACAGTTAATTCAAAATTTAAGAAATAATATACATACTAATTTTTATTAGTAAATCAATATTTTTCATGAAAACAAAAGTGCATAAACAAAGTAAAATCAAGATTTGTTTATCTTATCTTTTTATTTCCATATTTTTTAATATTTTTTTATTTTATAATACACCCGTCTTAGGATTCACTTTAAAAATATAGACCTAAAACATGCACTGCCACATAGCATTTACCAAACCAATCCTAAAAGAAAGGTAATATTTGTCAAACCTAACCTATAAAGGCAAGCAACCTTTATTACTTTCATTTATGTGCACGGATATATTGTATCCTCAGTCAATATCATAAGAAAGTGAATTTCATCAATCAACATGTACAAGCAATC
The DNA here is from genome assembly GCA_021442155.1 of Cymbidium sinense. Lineage (NCBI taxonomy): Eukaryota > Viridiplantae > Streptophyta > Magnoliopsida > Asparagales > Orchidaceae > Cymbidium > Cymbidium sinense. The sequence goes on along the minus strand of CM038225.1, from coordinate 722,815 downwards.
ATTCTATAACATAATCATTTCATACCTTTCATCATACATATAATAACATATATTACTTATCATTAGAAAAATCATTCAAGATTCAATAAAGTAATCATTATATTAATATCAAGAATTCATAGTTGAGAAAGACAATTATTTTATAATAATAATTTGGTACCAAATAGAAAAATTACTTAATGCACATATGGACAAATAAAAGTACTTGCAACATTATACAAATATTCATATACAAATCATACACAAAAATTAATGAATTTTGATCTAGAGGAAAGACAATATTTACTATACAACAACAACAACAAGCCTTTATCCCACTAAGTGGAGTCGGCTACATGAATCCTTCGTCTCCATTGTGTCCTATTATGTGTCAAATTCTCATTTAATTCAAGTATACTAAGATCATTTTTTATACATCTTAACCATAATTCATCTCATTGTGAAACTTATAATTGCGTACAATTATCACGATCCTCAAGATGATGATGATGATGATTATGATGATGATGATGAATCTTTCGTCTCCATTGTATCCTATTATGCTTCAAATTCTCATTTAATTCAAGTATACTAAGATCATTTTTTATATATCTTAACCATAATTCCTCTCATTGTGAAACTTATAATTGCGTACAATTATCACCATCATCATTACCACGATCCTATGATGATGATGGTGATATCATTATTAATAGATTATTATCTTGATGTTATTATTATTACTATTAAAATTATCATTATATTATTATTATTAAATCATTATTCCCATTTAACATCAATTAATATTTATATTAATGCAATTATTATTTATTATTGCGATTATATTATTGCATTATATATTTTTTAAAAAAATCATTATTAATTATCCACTTTAGTTAAACTAATATAATATCTATTCAATAATTAAATTTTGATTTATTTATCTTTTAGAATAACATCAATTATCCTATTTTATTTTACTCAATAAAATAAATGTACTTTGAATATAATTATATTTTTAATTATTATTATTACAACATTTATTTACTTATTCTAATATATTTATATTATTTTTTTTTTTTTATAAATATTTAAAATAACTTTATAAGCATAACTTACCTTCTCCTCTCTCTTCTTCTCCCTAGTTCGGCATGCTTTAGCGACTTTGACTCAAGCACACAGAAGGCACTCAACTCAGCAAGCTCACCTACTAGCTTGGCCTCTCACACATGCATGCAGACAACTCTTGAGATCGATCCCACTCTCACAAATGCATGCCTGAACATAGCCTCCTCTATCTCACACTCGATTGAATGCCTCTTCCTCTCTTCGACTCTCATTCCTTTAAATAATAAACTATAGCAATTCACGATCGATTTAACAAGAGAAGTGCATGTGAACAGATGTTGTCGATTCGTATAAGGCCATTACCGACCTTATTTGTTTATTTAATTTTTTTCATTCATTTTTTCAATTATTACACCAAAAACTATATGTTGAGAAATATATATATAACATAAAATTTTCACGTCACATCAATAAAGATGTTTTTTTTTTATATCAAGAAAGATGCATACAAGCACTTATATAAGATATTAGGGTTTCTTTTTTTTTCAAACACCTTTTTCTTTCTCTTTTTTAATCATCTTTCTGTTTATTTTCCTTTTTTTTATCAATCTTCTTTTAATCTCATTTTTTTACTTTTGTTTATATATCATTTATTTATTTATATATGTGAGAGAGAGAGAGAGAAATAAATAGAAAAACATAAACAAAGAATGAGAATGAGGTTGCTGGCAATAAGGTTTTGGACGGAGAAAGCTTGCGAACCTGCAGATTGGCAGTTGGATGCTAGATTTATTGTCTACGATGTTGGGGAGTTGGCTGCCACCGGGCGTGGCGTTGAAGGAAGAAGAATGAACGAGGGAGTACAGGCGCATTGCGTGCAAATGGTTGCCCAAATGCACTGTGAAGAAGATGCAGTTGTGAAATCCAAAGAAGTAGCAGAGGAATTCTAACACCTTGGTTTGGCGATAATAAGGTGTGAACTTGAGCATTCTCTCCATGTTTTCCTTGAGGCTGCTCTAGACGTGTTTGTGCATGCTCTTGAACATGAAAATGTACAATTTGAGTTCCATTATCTGTTGCAGACATAGCTTCTGATGCCGACTGTTGGATTCATTGCAAACACAGCTCAAGTCCAATTAATATGTTTTATGCTTGGCCTCATCATGTACATCATAGATTATCTTGATGACTTGAAGCATTGCCTCAGAACAGAACCAAAATGACCACCCTCTTCCAAAGTTCAACCATCACATAGAACAAGAAAAAAGCTCCAAATCCTCATAATATCCACAGAAGCTCGGTCCTGAAGCAGCCAGAAGCTTATCAGCAAGCTCGGTGGCATGTATAACATTATTCAAAGGATTGAGGATGAAAGCAAAACACCCAGTGAAAGCGATGAGAGGTAACAAAACAGTGTTACAAAAGAGATTTCTTTGACAAAGGATTAGAATATTCGGTATACAATAGCATGAATCCAATTGTCATATGCAGATTAACCGAGTCTTGAGAAAGGGAATGATCTCTTTCTTCCTTCTCCACCTTCACAGAATGGAGCTGAGAAGTTTGGCTGCTAATTTTGAACTAGTAGAACCATTTGTTACCTCATGAAACTTATTCTCCGCAACTCAGTTTTGGAGAAATCATCAGCCACTTGCTTTGCAACATAGGAATTAGACTCTTCAGATTTATTAAGCGTGGAGGGAAGGAGGCTTAAGATTGGAGCTGGATCTTTGACAAGGCATGAAAGGACGAAGAGAGTTCAAAATTTAAGTCGCGTGAATGCTGATGGAAGCGCATAAAAACGTTCACGTGAATGTCAGTAGAAGCATTGATGGAGGAAAGTGAATATACATATATATTGGAAAAAATTAAAAATTGATGAGTTGATTTTAGGAGAAATAGGGGATTATTGATTTGTGCAAAATTTGAGATCTTAAAGTCAAAATTATTTGAAGAGGACTGAGTATCTTTCTAATGATACATGAACCCCATAATTTTAATAAAAAATGAAAATTCTATACGAAACTCTCACAATTTTTTTGGTTCCTGTATGCATCACATTTCATGCTTGGTTCACTCACATTTTTTTTATTTTTCTTGGAGTAACATCAGATCTATCTTGAGTAATTTTCGTATTCCAGATGACTGTGTAGTTCATTTTGTGAGATGAAGAATGATCGAGTATTCTTGTAATACAAGCATGATATTTGGAATTGGCCTTTCATTCAAGAAGGGTCACTAGAACAGAGTATCAGTTGATCTGAAAACTAGCAGCTAGAGAAAAAGGTGACGACAATACTCACAAGATGGATGAGATGAGGACAGCAATAAGAGGACAAAGTCTCAATGGAGGTTAAAAAAAAAAAAACAAGCCCATGGAAGGAAGGCAATGAAGGAAGGATGAAGTCTCAATAGAGAACAATGACCATTGCAGCCAATGATTCATGCCAGGGCCAAAAATGTTACATGTCTCGGTGAATGAAGGGGGAATTAATGCTAGGAGAGAAACAAGGCTGTTGATTGTATGTGACTTACTCATAGAATGGGGTGGGTTGGATAAAGACCATTCAGTTGAGGGTCTGCTTGACTTGTAATCAGCACTTCCGGTGATACAAATTATCGTCAAAAGCTCAAAATGCATCTCTAGACTCAAATAGTAAAGAATCTAAAGATGATGATTTAGGGTTCTCAGTTCTATTAACTAAGAGGTCATTTGGGGTCATTTTTTTAATTTTTAATTTTTTTTATTTTGTTTTATTTATATTTTATTTTGAAACAAAATATGTTTTTAGTAATTGTTGTTTTTACAAATACTCAAAACACTAAATGTTGTTTCAAGTATTTTTAGAAATTACGTGATTAATTTTTAAAAATAAAAAAAATTAAAACACGTAAAAACATACTAAACAAATATATTTTTAAAAATAACATAAAAAATAAAAATAAAAAACAAAATAAAATTGATCCCAAATAGGACTTAAAAAAATCTCAGAGCTGAATTTGGTTGACACATACAAACCGTGAAACTAAAAGAGAAAAAAAAAAGGAACTTCTGGGTAGAAAATGGATTGACTTGGAATTGTAGCAGTAAGTGATTGAATATTTGAACGAGCAAAATGCAATTCAACTATAAAATTATATAATAAACGCATCTGCATTAAGGCACAATTAAAAGGTACCTTACAATTTCCTTCAGCCATTTTCATAAGCATATTTCTTCGTTGTCTGCTGCTATTAGTGGCATCAAATATACCAACCTACAGGCAAATCAGAACAAAATTCTATGAAAATTGACATTTTTTGGAGAAATGAAAACAAATATATTACCTGACCTCCTTCTTTCATCCAGGATATCATATCTTCCATTGCTAAGGCTGCAACCTGTCACCATATAATCCAATGAGCCAAGGTGTAAAGAAGATATTTAGCCAATGAGAAGTTAATTTATTCTGTGCAATCCAACATAATAGATAAAGGAAACAAAGAGAATTATTGGCACTAAAAATGCTCAGAAAACAACCATCACAGCTAAACTTAAATTTTGTGCAGTGAAAAATGCCGGGATTCTAATGGAGACAGAGGAAAGATGGTAACATGCCCAAAAATCATGAATATAACAAAATTAATGACAATGTGCCATAGTTTCATGAAATGTAAGTAGCTTGAGAGTCAGAATGCAACAAGAAAAGAAGTAGATGATTACAACTTAAGAAATATAAGTTACACGATTTAGGACCAGAAAAAAGAAAAAACAGTAATTACCTCATTCCGTGCTTCCATGCCTTCTGGGTTATCCCCTCGGAAGAAATCGGCAGTCTGCAATAAAATGCTCCTTAGTTATTGAAACAGCAGTCGACACGAGCACAAAAAAGAAAAAGTATATAACAGAGGATCACAGGATTGACAGAACAGAACAGTGAGGCACTTTCAGTAAGTTTAAAGAGCAGTTTGATCAGGTCAATTTACAAATAAAATAATTAAAACAAAATTTCATTCTAAATTCTATTAAAAAGAATATAAAGCATCCATAATTCCACAAAATCGACTCCGTGAGCATGGTTTAGGTCGGAAAACACATAAAATAAGGGCCAATTTTGTCATGCCTGTATTCCTCTGAATACACCCACTACACGTGCCAATCATCTTTGATATTCTATGCTGATTAAAACTCACAAAATAGTAAAAATGCACATAAAGGACCAAGTAGTTGTCTGCTTTTCCAATTTATTAGCATCCATCCCTATTCTACCATACTGGTAAATCTATTTCCGAAAATGAATTAAGAGCAAGTCAGTTGTAATAAATATCATAACAAAAAAATTTACTGTTCTGAACCGACGCTACAGCTGAAAATAAAAAAGAAAAGAGGGAAGTGGGAGAGGAGTGACGGAAACCAAAGAAAAAAAAACAGAAATAAAAAAGAGAGTGCAAGAAGAAGAAGAAGGCGGAGAGGAAGAAGAGAGAATAAGGAAAGAGAAGAAAGTAAGAAGTATTTAAACAAATTAAAGTTGTCTAAATCCTATTTTATTTTCAGAAATCTAGAAATTTAGATTTCAATGTATATATATTATGTAGTGATGATTATACTCGATACAAAAAAAAAAGAAAATTGTAATTAATTGATTAGGGTTATTATAAAAATCAGCAAAGAACTTAATCATTTTTATTATCTTTTTAGTAAATATTATTAAATCAATTTTAAATTTATAATTTTGTGTTGAGAGAAGTTTGATTTGATTAGGATTATTGCAAGAAGTAAAACAGCGAGGAATTTGACTTCTATGCGATTATAGGTGTACAACTTTTAATGTCATTTTTACTTCTAATTTGATGAAATGAATCTATATAGGATTTCATTTGCAAATATTTCAAAATCCTAAACTATTTTATTATATATTCCTTTAAATAGCTAGGATTTATGGGATTAGTAAAAGTAGCAATCTTAAAGAAAAGAAATATTTAATAAACTAAATTAATAAGTGAAGGAGTAAAAGCCTTCATTATTTTATTGATTTCTAAAAAAAATTTGACGTTAAAGATTTCATGAAAATAATATTGGACAATATGTATTATAATTATATTTAAAAATAGGGGAGAAATCATATTGTACTTTGAAAATAAATATATAAATTAGCAATCAAAACATACTGTCATGAGAATTGAAAGAATGGTATATTATTGATAGAAATTTTTAAATCGAATTAAATTGGAAAGATTAGATTTTGAGTTGAGATAATAAAGAATGTTGTGTATGTTAAATGAATTAAATCTTAAATAATAACCAACATTAAGTTTAATTAAATTAACTTGATTTGAACATAATTAATGAAATTATTACAAGTATGAGAACTCAATTAAAAATTTTAATCATTATTAAATAACAAAATGAGAAAAAAAAAGTATGAAGGTACCTTAAGTAAGACATATTCTAATAGAATAGGCATAAATATACTTCCAAATATTGATCAAATTAATGATCTCATTTATAAGCACTTCAATTAAAAGAGCAAATTTTGAAGGAAATGAATCTCAAAAAACATCACATTAAAGTGGGTAATTATATGTACTCATTATAGAATTTAATTCTTTCTTCAAACTAGATGCATTTAATTATAGGTAGGTGAGACTGATGTTGACCTCCATGCATGTTCCATAAGCCAAGTCGAGCTCACAAGACAAAGTCGATCGACTTCGAATGCAACAACTCGCAAATCGAGGCTGAAATACACCGGACATTGCCAAAATCAATTGAAACGATCTCCAATCGACAAACGGACTTCGTCGAAGTTCAGAACATCGAAATTGACTGAAATATACATATTGCATAATCTGACAATCGACCGATCAAGAGATCGAGTCATCAACGCGCCTATGCGCATATCAAAATCGGGAGGTTGCGACGACGCCCAAACGACCTCGTTCATGAAATTGATCATGTTATTAACTTCAAACATCAAAATCTATCAAATGAGACTATTCACGCCAATTCGGACGAAGCCCACGCTGAATATCGAGATATAACAACAGACAACGGAAATAAAATACACTAGGTATCGCCAAAACTAGTCAAAATGATCTTCGATCGACGAATGGACTTCACCATCGCATTCATAACGTTGAAATTTATCAGAATATACATATTGCACAAATCGATGGTCAATTGATCAAAAAGGAGGGTCGTCGAAGTGCCTATGCGCATATCGAAGTCAAGAGGCTGCCACGATGCCCAAACGACCTCCGTTCGCGAAATTAATCGCGCGGCTGCGCGAAAAAACATATCAAATAAGACGCCCACGCCAATGGACGAAGCCGGCAAATGTCGGCGAAGCGATAATACAGAATCGGAGTTGAATTAACCCGCTTCGACTCAACCAAACGGCCTCAATCGTAAACGGACCGCGCCAGATCCGAACATCGAATAAGATCGCATATATATATTGTCCATATAACAATGTCGATGCAAAAATCTTGATTAGGACTAATTAAATAATTAAACAAGGAAAATCCTATAAATACCCTCTTTATCAAACCCTAATCCAATTCCCTCTACCCACAACCAACCCAACCGGCCCTAACCCTCGATTCCCATTCGGCCAAGAACCTCACGCAATCGAAAGTAACCTGCTTCGTCCTACCAGACTGCCGGGCCCACCTCAGAGATGCTAGCATTCGACCGGAGCAGTGCACACCGACCCAAGCACCTGCACCCCATCAATCGCCACAAGACCTTAGCGCACCCTCAGCCTGAAGCGCTCCACCGCCTCATGCTTGTGGGTATATAAGTACCGACACGCTTTGGCGTGGAGAAATTTGTATTTCATGTAGGTATCTTAGAGCCCCATACATGTCTTTCTTAGTATGATGGGATGGCGGATTCAGGCCGTGGTTTATACACCCATACATGCGTGGCGTGACTCAAAGAGACAAACTCTATACGAGGACGCCAAGATGATGTCGAAATATCGCAAATTTTTCATGAGAGCTAGATAGCCCAAATGAAGTCGATCATAAATATAAAATTGTTGTTTAAACTGACATTGCAAGCATAATTATCCCATAACGCCTTTCTTGGCATGGAAATCTGTTACGCAGGCTTCAAAAACTCATACATGTCTTTCTTGGCATGGTCGGATGACGATTAGATTTATACCACTCATACGTCTTTCTTGGCATGGTGGGCGGCCCGTTAGCTCATATACTGACAATGCCGGACTAAATCTTCAAAATTTTATCTAAAATCCTAAACCATGTGATCTTGATCGTGCGTGTCATTGTTTTCCCAACCATCCGCTTCAAGTTAAAAGATGATGAATTTCATAAATCTAAATGTCAAAACTCCACATATCTACTTATACGCATTTTTAACAATCTAACGACAGCTTAATCGAAAGTTCTCTCTCAACATTGAGATGGGTAATTAACTATGGTACTACTGTAGATAGGAAACCTAAAACCGGATGTAAAGTTCTCATAAAATGAGGTGAAATCTAGTGTATCTACTATTTCATCTCTTCTCAAAATACGACGACATAGATCAAACTCTCTTCATCAAGAGGTCGATGATGAATTTTTAGAGCCCACAACTGAAAGAAGCCTTTTTTATATAGTTTATTGATGCATTTAATTATCTCGCTTGTGTTGAATAAATAATTACAATATTTTTCATGATAATTGCACACATTTCTTTTACAATATATTATTCAAATGTTCTGAAATCTACATGAACAGTTTCCTAAATGCATGAAGTAGATAATGTAAAAATTGATGAAAAAAAAATATAATAGAATGTAACAATTATGTGATAAATGTGCATGTTGAGAATAGAGTTCACCCGATTATAGCACTGACTGAAGATGTAACATACCCGTGCACATAAATGAAAATAGTTACCTATCCATTGGATGGGTCTGAAAAGGTTCCTTTTAGAAAAGGTTTTTCTTTAAACGGTAACTCCTGTGACAGTTGAAAATAATTAAATAAAATTTATGTATACTGTTTAACCACACTATACCTACATGTTCAATTATTACTTAAACTGTTCATGCATATTACTTTTTATGGTCATAATTTACTATAATATAAAAACATATTTATCCACTGAATCTGTAATTCATTTATTAGTTATAAATTTTTGGGCAATCCTCCTAATTAAATGTGTAGTAAAAGGGAGAACTTTGTATACAGACACAGGAAAATTTCAAGAGATAAGTACTTAATTATGTTTTATGTGACTTAAATTGTGGATGTTTGTACTTTTAAATAGATTTGTGTACTTTGTGGATGAGATTTTTAATTAGCTCTTATGAATTTGAAAGATATTTTATACTTTGTACTCTCTTGGATGTATTTAATTAAAATCTTTTCTATCCGACTGTCCATTCCCGCCTTGAATATTTCAAGCTTCTAGGCCGGGTCGTGACATCAGTATCTCTAACCAAAATAGAACTCTAACAAAGAAATAAACCAAGAAATCATACAGGAAATGTTGAGGCACTAGATGGCAAACTGGAGCTATTAACAATGAGAAGTAGAAAAAGACATCTATAGTGCGAAAAGTTAAAAATGATATTCTATCAATATTTGGAAGCAAATCCCATGGACATTGCCAAATGAACAATGAAAGTTGCAGATCCATTGTTGTTAAAAGCTTGAATTTATTTGTAGTTCAAGAAAGAAATGCTAAGCTAAAAATTTTTACTAAATTAGGTGCACATATGGTTAGGTGCCTTGATTTAATGCCAGGCTAATTAACAATCCTTCAATTTGCAGCAGAACACATCAACCAGTGTGTGCGACGGGCTGGGTGCAACGGGCACTTCAAATTACAACAAATATTTCTACAACCAAGACAACAATTGCATGCATCAAGTACCATCATCAACTAATTACCCAAAATACACTACGTAAAGAAACCAAAGAAGACAAACTTTCACAAGTAGTAAAATAATAAAATAGGGGGATCACAGGAAAAATAGAAGAGAAGATAGCTGAAAATGGTTTTATATTAGACTGCATTCACGTGAAGAAGAGCTGACTGAAAAAGGAAAATTGTTAAGTAAAATAATCTTATGATACCTGATTCAATCCATGCTTAAGACGACGATACTGTCCAAAAAAAATTTATAAGCGTATTAGGGCCAAAGAAAAAGACCAATTACCAGCTGTAAGACATAGGAATTTGTAAGTATAGTAGATATATTTTTCACCTTGCCAACATTAAAATGTTTTGTTTCATGACCAAGCCACCGCAGGTACCTTGTGAGTTTGGCTGCTGTAAAAGTCTTGCCTCGAGCCGGTAAACCCACCTTCAATAAAAAACATAGAAAGATAGTTTACTTTAAAAAGTAAGACCATGTGGATGAATTGCATGATTAAAGCTGGAGCCTCAAATTAAACAGATTTCACAGATTGTATTTCAAAAAGCTTAGCAGAAATTCCCTAGTATTTATATATATATATATATATATATATATATATATATATATATATATATATGAAAGAGAAGAATACAATGAAGAAGGATTTCAAGAAACAAGGATATCCAAATCCTAATTGTTATAACTGTCTCAAACTGATAGCAAAAATAGGTTAAAGCATGCAAATCTTTATGTTCTACTTTACAAAACTAAAGAACGAAGAAAACCATGGAAGTAGAAGATATGATGTAGGCTATTGTGAATTTTCCTGTAATCAGAACTCTCAAGACAAAGTACTATTAACCACATTAATAAAAGCATTGGAGTCAAAATAAGAAGAATATAAAAAGGAAAACAAGTACATGCCAAACAAAATAGAACATATTTATATAGGTAACATCTAAATTGAGTGACTAGAAACAGGGAGACGGAAGCAACACAAAATTAGTGAGCGTAAATGAGGCATTGAGAAGCATCCATAAAAGGAAGCTTGTCAACAAGAAGCTATAGCTATTAGCACTAACAACAAAAACCAAAGAGAAGTACATAAAAATACTAGCAGATAAAAAAGCATTAAATAAAAACCACCAAGAAATAACTAGATCTGACAGGTTAAAACATATAAATAACATGCAAAAACTCAATGACTAGAAGAAATAGTGAGGATGATCAAACATTCGTGCCCAATTGTTACAACATATGTTGAACCAAATCATGGAATTTAAACTAAGATTTCATTTTAAGCAAGGCCAAGCTCACAATGCTATGATGCAATGTGATTAAGTGGTGTGGCACAAGGGCTTTGTAGTGAGCACAAACAAGTGATGTATAAGGCCAGTATATCGCTTTACTTTGCTCCTAAAGCACACTTTGAAACATGTTTTTGATAACACTAAAATCAATATATAAATATCTAGCCCCAGATATGTGCAGTTAAATAGGTTAAGTTTATATGGCTATCTTTTACGATATTGGTAATTCCAATCTTGGGATTAATGTTGAGAAAAAAGATTGGCAATCTATTGCATCTCAGCTTGAAAGTTTCACCAACACAAAAATTATGAGAGGGCATTGGCCTGTATTCACTTGCTGAAATTCAGCTCAAATCATTAATAGGTAAAGGTGTAAAGATAGAACTCATACTAATATCAACTAAATTGTATTTTTTTATGAACTCGTTTCAAATGATTATCCATAGAACATGATTAATAACATGCATTCTTGAAAAGACTTGATTTTGGCTAGAGTGAATTTCATGTTTGATCATGAGAACAAATCAAGACAAACAAACATGAGAATCACATTCATGTCATTCAAAAAAACATGCATGTAACGGAAAAAAAAAAAGACTACCGTTTAGAACTAGTGAATGAGTTATTACTAATCATCAATGCAAAATTCATGGACTCTCCATTCAACAAAACCACTTAGATAAGAGAAGGCAATGAATGACAATATGGTGGTGATGATGATGTGTATTTTACACATGATTAAATTTTTACGTAAATTATTTGTGTTAACAATCAGTAATCCAAAATTGCAGCTGCATTCAGGAAAAAAAATTCAAGCATTTTAGTGATAGTAGCATTTCATGCTATCTCATGCAGCATGAAAGAGAATCATCGTAAGTATGAGAAAATACACCAGGTTTTTGCCATATTACCAGAACAATTGCCAGGTATCGATCTTCTTTTGGTTCATGCATCTGAGCAGCCACAGCTGCTGCAGCAACAGCTCCGGCTGCTGCTGGCATTGCCTATAAGTAAGAAAACAGATGTGATAGCATAGTCACCAATGACTGACCACAAATGGCATAAAAGGAAATAATACAAAAACTTTAAGCAGATGCGTTAGAAACAGAAAACCAAGTGTACATTTCTATAGACATGGAAAAGAAAAATTGCTTGGCAAATTACGGAAAACTGATTCCTAAGACACTAATAAGTATTAATATTGGCTTTAACATAACGTATAAGTGCTATAGTATGTTTCAAGAAGTGACGAGATTAAAGTGAATAAAAGGTCAAGAGAATGGTAAGTTTCCCCAAAAGGCATTTTAAAAGGAATCAAATCATAAAGGCCCTTTGAAGTAGGACAATTTAGGATTACTTACGCAAACCTACTATGAGATGCAAAAAGTAAGTCAAAGATCAAATTCACAATTCATCAACTCTTAATTATTAAAAATAATCATCTCTTTAATGCAAAATTAGAAAACAATAAAAACTAACTCCAAATAATAATAATTTAAAGATCCACAAAATTTAAAATTTGCAAAAAATATCTAAGATGAATGGAAATAATTCCACAACTAGAAATCATATTGAAAAAAAAAAATTGTATCATATGTGACCAAATCTCAATCACACAAAAAGTAACTAAAAAAACAGAGATAAAAAGAGACAAATCATCGAAGTGTTAATCTAAGACTCACGCCAACTCAAGGACAAAGCTCCCTCGAAAGTTGTTGTCAGCACCTACAACGTGCTCAAGGAGCTTGCATCCAAAATTACAGGTCTCTGTTTAAGAAGAAATTTGAAATTTATTGAGCCACTCAATTCAAAATTACAAGCCTCGGGGTCCTAGTTATAACCAATAAAAACTCAAATTAGTTAGCTCTTCGGATTTCCACAAGACCTGATCTAAAAGTACAAGTTCAAATTTCGGCATCCTCAAATTCCATTAAGGCAGCAATGGCAATCCCCAAAACAGTAAGAATCAATTCTTGCTACAATACCGAAATGAGAATAAGAAAGCCAAAACCAAAGATTTCTACTGCAGGGAAATTGTGAATAGCCACGTTCGATTCATGCTACAATACAGAAAGCATTCTAAATCAGAAACCGGACAGAACAGGAAATCAGTACAGCTGACTGAGAAAATCAAAGATTGCATTAAAAAAAATAATTGTCAAAATTCGCCCTCATTGCATTAAAGAGTAGAATTTAAGTATCGGTGTAATTTTTGAAGGCTAATAGTAGATAAGAATTTATCTGAGATTTTGCCCTCATTTTAGGATTTTAGATCAGTTCTAGGTTTCCATAGGCAACACCTATAGTTAATTACCCTCTTGTCAGAGAGCTTCGATTAAGGAATTTGTCGTTAGTCGCAATGCGTAGCGTATAGTAATACGTGAGTTTAAAATTTAGATTTATGAAATTCATCATTAGCTTAAAGCGGATGATTGGGAGAATGATAACGTGCCGTCTAGATCCCGTAGTTCCTATCCGGTCAGAGCGTTTCTACTTAGTCGAGAGGAGATGTCACTAGCAGAAAGATCCTTATCAAGTGGGTTACATCGTCCAAAAAATCTTTGTAGGCTGGGATAGTGTTTGTCAAGAAATGAGGCTTAAGTCTACTACCCGAGAGAAATTTTTGTCGTATCAGATTATGCATATGATTCTCAAGAGTAAGCTTATGGAATTATCTGCTACAATCGCGATGATCATATAATGGTTATAGCGGCCACAGATGAAAGCGATAATGCATCGTATATGGGCCTCTTGCAAGTCAGTTAGAGGACACGGTCACGTCCTTCTTGGCGAGATTGATTGAGAGTGGATAAAAGAGAACATTTGAGATTGGCTTCGTTGTGGTAGAGTTTTCTTAATTGTCAGTCAAACAATAGTGAAAGTGGCTTGAATTTTAGTTTTAAGTTTTTAGAGATTGAATTTTATTTAAGCATTTTTAGATTGATACTTAATTTGAGTTAATTTGATTTAAAATTAGAATCACACTTTGATTGAAATATCCCCTCCGGTTGAAATCTTCATTCAACACATCCATCATCGAGTATATCGTTATTTTCTATTGGATCACTTTTAATATTAATTGATAATGAGGATCGATCTATTGTCGTATTAGAATTAAACTTAGATGTCTTTCGAGTTAGAATTCTTATAATATTATTATCATTTTTTAGGTTTTGTTAACCGGTCCCAGGAGCAAACCGGCAATATGCGATCCTGACAGTTTAAGCGTTGATTATAGTGTCGATGATGCAGTATTTTAAGAATGATTGTATAATTTTAAGACATTGAATTTGAGTTTTAGATACTTTATAAGTATGTCGATAGTTAATCGGCGAATTAACGCTACGTTGCATGCGATGTGTTCTTGAATGGGTGGCGTTAGAGGAACAAAGCTAAGTTTCTATTTGCAATTAAAAAATATTGCATCTTTGCTTGACTTATTAACAAACATTTAACTCTCCATTAGTCAATTTTTTTAATTTTTGTTTTGAAGCTCTTTTCAAATATGAGTCAATTATTCACTAAGAAGTCTTGACCATACTTGTTAAAAAGTTATTTTAGTTTCAATGAGAATCTCTTATGAAGCTCATCTGATTTTTACTTTAGCTTGAAAATAACACTCAACAAATCTCTTGTCCTTTAAACCCAACTTTAAATGTAAAATCCAAATAATCCTTTTAAAGCTACATTCATGGGTGATCATGAGTTGCTTCATTAAATTTGTGCTTATAAAAAAGCTACCAAATTTTATACTCCTCAATTTATAAATGGATCATTAGATTTGTCATCAATCATTTATTATTTTATATTTAATTGAGGTTCTTACTTCATTTGACATCAAATATGATTTATTCACATAAAAAAGGCATCAAATTCGATATGAATTTATCCTCAACTCCAGATCAAGTTTCATATTTATTTAGTAACAGGATTTCAAATTTATCTTAAGTCTCTTGTGAATTTAGTATTAGCCTCCCCAAATTTCAATTAGAGCATTTAATTTTGAAGGGTTTGAAAAAAAGAAAACTCACTTTATTGCTTTAATTTAAGCCATAGAAAATTACAATTAAAGCTTGTGAGTTTAGTATTATCCATCAAACCCCGTCATTACACTTAATTATTAAGTTTAAAGAAGGATGGGTCCCACATTGACTCTTTCCACTTCTATAAATAAGGCTAATGGAGGGCCTTCCATTTTCATATTGTTTGCTTGAGAGGTTGGAGTGTTTTGGAGTTTGAGAGGGGAGAAAGATTTGATAACATTCCAAGCCAGATTTTCAAGTTCTTTTGGAAATATTGTAAGTCATCTATTATTACATTTTTTTTATCGTATGATTGTTGATTTTGGTGATCTATTCATATCATTGCATTCATGTCCCATTTAGATTAATGTATTTTTAGTCTTTTACATCACCATTTCTTATTATAAATCTAAAAGAAAGTTCTAAATTTCGACAGCATTTCAACATAGGAGAGTGACATCTAATAACTTTGGCTTTTCAAGACGCTTTATTGAGTGTGGCGGTGTTTTTCTTGTACACCATCGTCTCTTTACCCATTCGCTTGGGCATTAGTGAGTCTTGAAACGCAAAGAAAAGCACAAATATGCAATCCCACACATTTATCCATATCTTACACCTTTCCAATATTTTAGGATTAGGAAGGCCCAAGTTATGATTCCAACAAGCTTTAAAAACAAACCAGAAAACCTTGGATTTCAACAAATGAAGAACTTCTCAAAGCCATTTCATTGAGGGAAAGAAACAGATAGAGGAGAGAGAGCAAAGGTGGAGTGGGGGACAAGTAAGACAGTAAGTGGGAACGGAGAGGAGGCTGTTCGGACTGGTGAAGAAGTTCGGCTAGGAGGAAAAAATGAAGAGAGAGATACCGTGCGTGTGCGGTAGAGGTGAAGCCTTGCGGTTGAGGAAAGATCCGGAGTTGGAGGAACAACGTCAAGAGGAAGAAGTTCTTCTCGGTTTGAAAGATCGAATGAAAAAAAGAGAGGGTGAGTCACTTCGAGGTTTTGGGAAGACCAGAAGCGAACAGTTGAAGAGCGGCGTGCACCGCGGTTGGGAGAGAGTCGGCGTCTTGTCGCTCAATGGAGCAAGCGCCACGAGGGAGGAAAAGCCGCATCGTGTGCAGGCAAAGAAAAGCGAGAGAGGGTGAGGTCGTTCGCATGAAGAGGGGTTTTTGGCTCGATCCGGCTCGGGTTGGCTATGAATATAAGAATTAGGGCTGGTTAGAGGGATTTAGGTATAAATAGGCCTTTTTTAATTAAATTTCTAAGTATTTAATTAATTTTAATATGAATTTTATGCCGACATCATTATATGATTAATATACATATCGATTATAAGTTATTCTTATATTCAGCAACAGCCTTGATGGTTTATCGGAAGATTTGGTTGATGGCGTCAAATCAATTCATTTATTTCAAAATGCACATTATTCCCACATCGGCGTTGCGTATATTCATCCGAATTGATCGCAGACAACCTCATTTAATAGATTTTGATATTTTGAAGCTAACGGTGCAATCAATTTTACGAATGAAGGCCATTTGAGCATCTCGTCGCAGCTTCCCTACGTGATATATCGTCGGTAGCGTGACCGTTTGACGTTTTATTGTTTATTTATTTATATTTTGATGTTTTGAACGCGACGACGAAGTCCGTTCGTCGATCGATGGTCATTTGGGCTAACTTTTGGCAATGTCCAACGTATTTCAATCCTAAATTGCGCTCTGAAGCAATCGAAGTCGATCAAATTCACCTTATAAGCTCAATTCAACTTATGTAGTATATGTGGAGGTCAACAATAATAAAAATAAAAAAATAGCAGCAGCAAGCCAAACTCATCAAAACAATAGAGAACACATTTCATTTAGTGAAACCAACATCATAAGCATGTTATATCAAAAAAAATAAAAGACATAAATAAGATCGCTAGCATAACACCAAAACTCAAAATAAGTATAAAATCTGAAGTTTGCACCACCTATCAAATTGATTCCATTGGAATTATATTAATTATATTGATATTAATATTATTGCATATAAGAGCTTTTATGTTGTCGAGAGATATGAAATTATGATTTTTGCTAATAATATAAAATGAATCAAACGGAATAAAGCAAAAACGATAAGACTTAAGGACTTCCAAAAGACATGATTAATGCACTCTTGTTCTATCATAAGCTCGGCCTAACCTCTAGTGAACCTAGAGAATAGATGTCAGCATATCTATATTGTGGAGTACTCATAAATAAAATTCTATGTACAGACATATCAATCCTTCATATTTATAAATATTATTTTCAACATTAATATTAAAATTCTATGCATAGACCCATCAGTCATATTCATCCATCAAACTTCATATATTTTATTTATTGTTGAGCCAGGAAAGACTAGAATGGCTATCAGCACACAAATCGAGCTAATCACAATTTGTAGATCTAGAATATCATCAAAGTCCACATTTTCATTTCAAGCTGATTCAAGATTTTTGGCCCCCTGATTATTTTATCTCTACAAACAAACGTATAGAAAGTGATAAATAAGTAAAAAATAATAAAATTAAAATTGTCTCAGGCCTGAACAATCATTCTCCTTTTAATCCAAGTTTAGATATCATGAGAAAGCATTTGCACTAGCCGAATTAAATAGCCTAGGAGCGCCAACACCAATATCCACTAACAGTCTTTTTGACCATCTAACCTTTGCAGTGCAGAAAATGCATCAACAGATTTTGACTCAACCAGACGAGAAGCTAGAGAAACTTTTGTAGGATTCGGCGCAATATCAAAATCCTAAACATATTGTAGCAGTTTTAATAAATTAAATATGTGTGCTAACAACTAGAGGAATTTAAAATCAGAATAATGAATGGTCATATTGTGTCCTTAGCATTCAATATTGTAGGACCTAATCAAACCTAACTCAAATATATGAAGTTATAGAACTCGACTTAAAAATCAGGACGGCTTAATAGGCAAAAAAGCAAAGGAAAAACTTTTGAATATGATTATGCAAAATGCATTAATGTAGAATCAAAATTCAGATGTTACGAGAACTGTTTCAAAAATAAAACCTACTTAGCTACTTCTTAATTACAATAAAAGGTGCTAAGATTACAAATACTGGCATCATGTTACACAAGGTATCACGGGCCCAGGGCAGGCAGCAGGTTGCACGCCATCCAGTTCTAGTTCCCTGGGCCGATTCACCTTGCCCACTCCCACAATGGACCAGCCAGCCATTAGAACTTTCAATATGCTTGGTTTAGGTTAGAATTAGAATTGCTTTGTTTCTTCCTAGCATAAATATTTGGTTTAGACTTATTGTAGGTACTTTTTGCTTGAGTTTATTCTATTTTGGGACATGTTCTCTGTTTTTCTCCAATTGGAGTGTTGTACCCTTCTCTTTCAAGTAATGACTTGGATGTATTTAGATTGAGTACAGTTGATCGATCCCTCTCATTGCCTGTATACCCTCTCACACAAGCCGTTGGCCCTCCCTTGCTTCCAATCAACCTCCCTTGCTTCCACAAATATTTCTATTTCCTCACAATCATCAAACTTTCACCCTTCATTCCTTGCCATTGGATCTTATTATCGGTGTCATCAAGACTCAAATGAAATAGAAGTGATGATTGCAATGCAGATAAATTCACAATCTGAAACGATGGCAATAACAATTTGTAGGAGGACTTCTCATGATTGCAAACTTAAGAAGTACCACAAAAAATAAGGTTTCCCACATGGAGTATTGAACATTCAAATCATAAAATTGGGTACAAAGCAATGGATTGAACCAACTTCAGAAATGCTCAAGAACTTATATAGTAATATAGTTAGCATTCACAACTAGAGATAATAATAACAAACTTTCCCCAAAGGTATTTAAGAAGATTCATGTGCAACTAGTGTCATGCAACAACGAAGTGGAAGTTCTCATAAGAAATATTCTCACGTGTGTCTGAGAAAACTCCTGTGACCACAAATCACTGGGT
The DNA here is from genome assembly GCA_021442155.1 of Cymbidium sinense. Classification (NCBI taxonomy): domain Eukaryota; kingdom Viridiplantae; phylum Streptophyta; class Magnoliopsida; order Asparagales; family Orchidaceae; genus Cymbidium; species Cymbidium sinense. The sequence goes on along the minus strand of CM038225.1, from coordinate 703,587 downwards.
TTATTGGTATTGGTTTTGATCTCTAAAGTGGATGCCAAAAGTTTGAATCCTTGCATTTTTTTTTTTTTTTAGTGATTGGGATGAGGACATTATGGCATGGGCGAGTTATTCAAGAAAATCATAAAATTTTTTGCTAGTGCCTAAACATAATTTTTGTCATGTCTAAATTATCAGCACCATCATCACAACTAGTCTTATCCTAACTATTTTGGGTTAACTTTATGATTTTTACTATTTATTCATTCCTACTGAGTGCTATAATCCCAGTATCATAACAACCCCAATGTAAAACGCCTAATTTCCTTGACAAAATTCCTTTCATTGGCTGAGGTTTAACTTAGCTTTCAATCAAAAAATCATTTTAAGTACTAAGGTTACCAATATCTATCAGAGGTTCAATAAAATCCCTAAACTGTCCTTTTAACAAGAATTATTTAGCAACTATGAAAGACATAGATCCATGTAGTTAACAAAGCATCGTTATTCAACTCAAAATGCAAATATAAAATATATGTATTAACAGAGATAGTCATTAACATAGGACCAAATAATTGATAAAAAGGTAAGATAAAGAAATTCAAAGAAATTGGGTAATTCTTATGCTGATAACAGCACTCCTTAAATCTAAGCACATCAATTAAGAGGTGAAACTAATTACAAGAAAAGAATACTACAATAAAAAGTTGGTTAAGAGGATTGAAAATCACTCGTTAGCAATGTTTGTATACTTGCAATATCATTAATACTACAAATAAGTGGATAAGGTTACCAAATAAAAACCTTACAAGGCGCTGCATGATTAGCAGTAGCCACTCTAGTTGTGTTTGAACTAGGTGACACACGTGAGACATCACATTTAGGAAATTCCCTGTTGTAGCCCACTGATCTCGGAGTCTCTGCTAAATTAGCTGCATAAACAGTAGCATTGGCACAGGTTGGTAGAGGAACAACATAACTCTCTAAATCAAGCTCCAAACTAGTTGTTGAACCACTCTGGCAGATCAAAACAAAATCATGAGTTAGGCAAATAAAAAGAAAATTCAGAATAAGGAATAAATCCACCAAAGGCTAATAGCATCTTTTCTCTCTACATATGCAGGTTATATAGGGACAAATTAAAATTGTTTGTGTGCTGAACACTACTGAATTCAAACGAAAATACTGATTGGCTCCATGCAAATTGCTCAAGCCTCACAGTTAAGTTAATAATTCTAGAAAAAATCAATCATCTCTAGCTTCTGAGAACAGAAGCAAGCTATTCGTGAACTATACAGACTGCTAATTTGGCTCTCACTTGAGTAAAATGTTAATTAAAAGATTTCAAGTTAGGGTTTGTTTGGTTCACCTTAACACAACAGTATTCCAAAACGCCAAATATTTGCAAAGATAAGCAAGAAAAAACTTAAAAATGGCTTATCCTGCTTAGCTTAGGGCATATTCAATCGCATGTAAGAGGAGGTAAGATGTGAGAAGTGGGAGATATGAGCCACTCAACTAATTTGGATGCCTAAAGAAGTGGGAAGTAACTCTTATTGCAAAAAAAGGTTATCTAAGATTCAGTCACTTGATTTTAGCCTCAAATATATTTCAAAGCTGCTTAAAAATGGTTAATCGTGCTAGTCTCACCTATCCACCAAACTCTTAAGCCACTCAAATGCACAGAAATCATACTAATTACATGCACACCAGATATAAAGACTCATTCGGTTGCTTGCACATAAAAAATGTTCTTTAGAAAGAAAATATTTTATTTTTACTCATTTTAGATGTGATTGAAATTCTCATTTTTAGGGTGTTTTGAAAGTTAGTAGAGTTAAGAATTTAAATCAGCGTCCAACTGCATCCAACCAAATGATAAATTTAACAAACTTCTTCATTTTTCAAAATGAGATTTCTAACTTCAAGCATTCAAATAAGCCTCAAAAGTATTTTCATGATAAAGCATATCATATATAAAATATATAAATATTATAAGACATTGAATATTAATTTAAACACTTCATAATGTATTATAACAAGCAATATATTTATATAGAAAATAAAATTTATGACCATATAGTTGAGCATATTACAGTTAAATATAAAATATTAATGATATTGTTTGGTAAAATGTTTAAATAAATATATTATCATGATGAATATAATATGGTAGATCTTACATATATTCCATTATTTATAATAAACATATACATACATTATATATATATATATATATATATATATATATATATATATATATATATATATATATATATATATATATAGAATAAAAGTAAAAAAATATCCAAAATACAAAAAAAAAAGTTTTTATGACATTTTTATGTTTAAGATTGAAAAAAATATTATATAAATAACAAGCCAAAAAAAAGTAGTGTGAATAGAGGTTTGGAACACTAAGCAAAATTTTACAAGAAAAACAACCAACAACAATGACAAGCCTTTATCCCACTAAGTGGGGTCGGCTACATGAATCATTCGTCTCCATTGTGTCCTATTATGCGTCAAATTCTCATTTAATTCAAGTATACTAAGGTCATTTTTTATACATCTTAACCAAGTCTTTCTAGGTCTCCTCCTTTCTTAACATAAAGGCAAATCTAATCTCTACTCTCCCAATAGGGTCATCTGGACGACAACGCTTTATGTGGTAAACCATCTAAGGCAATCTCTCTCTTCTTATCTGCCAGCTACTCCCTTTTCAGAATATACTCATTTAGCATTTTATCTCTAAGAGTAAAGTCACTCATCCACGAGCATCCTTATCCTGTAACACTTAACTTAGTCTTATGCTTCTTTTATTGACCAACATTGCACATAAGTCATTGGTCTTACAATCTTATAAAATTTTCCCAAGTTTAAGTGAAACTTTTCTATCACACAACCAGGATGCATTCCTCCATTCAACCATCCAACTTGAATTCTACTAATAACATCTCATCATTTCACCATCATTTTGAACAATAGAGCCTAAATATCTAAATCGCTCACTCTTATTAATGACTTGTTCACCTAATGTCACAATACTACCACTAACTTACAACTAAAATTACACTCCATATATTCGCTTTAGATCTACTTAAACGAAAACCTTTAGACTCTAATGTTGACCTCCATAATTCAAGTTTCTCTTGGACTCTCTAGTCTTATCAACAAGAAAGAATGTCAGCATAGCATGGTACATCTTCTGTAAATATCTAAGAACATTCATAACTAAAGCAAAAGATAAGGGCTTAAAGGCGATCCTTGATGTAATCCAACTAAAATAGGAAAATATTTTGTCAATCCTCCTTGTGTTTGGACACAAGTAACTAGTATCTTAATAACTTGAATATAATCAATATTAACTCCTTTCTCGTTCTAACTCTCCAAAGAACATCTCCAAACTTTATCATAAGCTTTCTCTAAATCAATAAATATCATATGTAGATCCTCCTTACTTTCTCTATACTTCTCCATTAAACCTCTTAACAAATGTATAGCATCCATAGTAGATCTACCTGGCATGAAACCAAACTGATTGTGTGAAACTTTTGTATCACATCGTAACCTATGCTCAATTACTCTCATAATTTTAATGTATGACACATTAACTTAATTCTATAATTTGCACTCTTGTGCATCACCTTTATTCTTAAATATAAGAACAAACAAACTCTTTCTCCCATTTAGTCATTTTTTTTAAAATAACATTAAAAGTTTTATAAGCCAAGAAATTCTTTGATCTCTTAAACATTTCCACACATTAGAATATCATCAGTCCTCTTGTTTTTTCATATTTCTTTCTTAAAGCTTCTCTAATTTACTAATCTGACGATAAAAATAAAATTCTATTTTTGTTTAGGGTATTAAGGTTGCTAAAATCAATCGTAATTTCAGATCGTTCATTAAAAAGTTTATCAAAATACCTCATCCATCTATTTTCAATATTCTTTTCTAAGAAAAGCACTTTATTATTTCCATCCTTAATACACCTCATTTGAGTAGGTCTTTCTTCTCCTATCTCTTTGGTTGACTTACTTTCATCTTCTTTCACTCTATCTAATCATTGTATAAATGATTAAAAGAAATTTTTTTGCATCATATATTCTTTCTTAGAATCTCTAGTACTTTATATCTTTCTCCAAGTTTTACATCTAAACTAAATTTTATAACAATCTTCTTATTTCTTATCTTATCTTTGCATCGATTTCACCCAATTATTTTTTATTAAAAGGAGTTTTTCCTTTAATTCTCCACATTTTAGAACTCTTTATTTCTTTTATTTTTTTTACATACTTCCTTATGAACATCCTCAATTCTAAGCTCTTGTAGAATCTTAAAAATATTTTTATTTGTGTTTTATAAGTATCTCCATCTAATCCTGGACAATAATTTGATTTATTTTCTCTTACAATCTTTCATCTTAAAATCTAAACTAATAATCGATGTTGGGTCTTAAACTTTCACTGATCTGATCTTTTTCTGATCTAAACGATCTATTTTTCTTATCGAAAATAATCAATCGTGCTTGATCTATTTTTATAAGTAATAATATGTTCATCTCTTTTCTTAAATAAAGTCTTGAACTATAAATCATGTAAAAGAAAATCTAATATACCCAACTTAATCACTCCAAATCTACTATAACATGAATAATTTTAAAATCTTCTACACTCTACCAACATGTCATTTAAATCTCCTCAAATAAATACTTTTTTCAATTGAGGAGTCTTTTGTATTAATCTCTAATTCATTCCAAAATTTTTCTTTTGAAACATTCAAATCTTCGGGAGCGTAAACACATCGTTGATAATCTTAATATCGATAATAATATTTAAAACTATAATTCTATCTCCATCTATTAATATTTATAACATTATCCTTCAAACTTTTATCTATAATCACTTTTCTCGTTTTAGTTCGACCTAGAATACCAAAGTTTAAAACCTAAACTATCAATCTCTTTGACCTTCTCCCCAACCCATTTAGTTTCTTGAACACATAAAATATTTATCTTTCTATGAACCATAATATCTATTAATTCCATTAATTTCGTATAAGTACATATATTCCAATATCCTAACCTAATTCTAGTTTCTAGGCCCACATCCTCATAATGTGGGAACCTTGCTTTTATTTAACATGCGACGGCGCCGTCTCGCACATTTTCCAGATTGCCATACAAAGACGCGGCTTTGGGGACGCGTCATGATGATTTAAAGGATTTATGTCATGATTATTTCGACAAGTTTTACATTGGCTGTCGACATAATTTTAATGTGTCAAGATAACAAAATCTAAATGATGATGACAAATGTCAAATAACAATCTTCATTATTAGTTTTTCGCCAACTATTTAAGATCAGCTTTGTAAGTAATCATAATAAATTCAAGTGTTTGATAAAATCTAACATTTAGATCTTTTTGCACAACTTTTATAAGTTACCTTCATTTTACCTTATTTCTCCGTAAGCCTTAAAATAAATTTAATCTACGAGTTCATGTATAATTTTGGACTAACAATGTGAGCTTAGTGATTGAGATATCTTAGCAATATTTCAAAGAGTGATATTTTTTCTGGTTGACTATCCAGCTAGGCCATAAAAGTTAAGTTTCGTATGCATCCAATCAATTATACGACTTCTTTCATAATATTTATGTTCATATCATCTTCATAATTTTGCTTCAAAATGTTGCACAGCTATGGCCATTTTGATCTAACAAAAACTGATAATCATCGGAATTTAGCTCATCTAAAGATAATTTGAGAGAATCAAATGTTCTATCAAATCCAAAATTTGCATTTTAATTTTTTGAATTATTTTGTCAAATCAATATATACATTGGCACGGGAGTGCCTTGGGTCACCCGGTCCAAACTCCACATGGACCCACTTGGTCTAGAGTTTCCTATCAAGACCAATCCAGCTAGGGCCGTTGGCCCTAGGATTGTTTCAAGTGGGAGCCACCTCTTGTGCTTACTCATTGAGGGTGTTTGTGTCTTTTTATTGTATTAAATTTAAGGTTGGTTTGTAAGTATAAGTACTTGCTTTGTAGATTGTTTAGGGAACTTCTGATTAATTTTTTTTATGAGAGTTCTCTCTAAACTTTTGCATTAGAGCAATTATATCATCAATCATTCGAGTGGTGAATCTGTATCCCGTTATATTGTGGTGGTGGATTTTTATATCTACCTTTTGATTATTACTATCTAATGTCAACTTCGATTTGATCAACTATTGTCTTGTGTTGTTTCAGCCTAGAAAGTCATTTTAGGGAGTGTTTCAGCTTGCTAGACTACCATCCAGCACCTCCCAGCCACTATACCTGCATATCCCATCTTCGTTCCAACCGGCTCTCAATTATTCTGCACCTGGAGCCACTGTTTCTTCTCTAAACAGCCATTGTTAATCAACCAGCAACCCAGCCAAGCCCACTGCCAATCTCGTCACTGTCATAACTTTCATTTTTAGCCATTGTACAACTTATACCTAGCAGAATTGAACCTCCCAAATTAATTTCTCCACTATTATAGCCTGTTATTATCCGTTTTCACACCCTAAAGCAATCGACAAGGGTATTTCCTCTGCACAGTTAAGTTTCCACTCTTATCTAATTCTTGTTTATCAGCTTGTCACTATATCATTATCCGAGAAGATATCATTTGGCATCAGAATTAGATATATCCTAGATCTTTATTGGGTAGCTTTCTCTTCTCCATAATCCACCACCAATTCCCCAACCCTCCAAAATATCCCCTAAATTTTTTGGATAACAAACCCTTCTTTACGTTCCACCTAACCTTAACCTAAACCTACCTTTGTAACCCTAGATCTAAAATAAGGTTACCTTAGTTCCACAAGAAAATTCAAACTTCAAGATTCCCTCCATCCCACTATCTCTCTATGGCCGAACCTCTCCACCTCCAACCAAATCCAACTCATGAGCTAGACCCAAGGATAAACACCATGCCACTAAGAAGTAACTTACAAAGGGATTTCCGTGCAATGACCTTGGAAGAAATGCAACCAACGATCCACCATTTGCAACAAAGACTCACTGATTATGAGAGGAGGTAACAGCAAAGGAACACTCATAACCAAGATGGTGGATTCTCAAAAGGAGAAAGATAAAGGAAATTTGAATCATTTTCACCATGAGGATTCTAGTAAGAAGAACCAATGCCGCACAGATTTGGCATTGTATAGGTGAAAATGATGCAAATCTAGGCGTAAAAATTGATCTACTTAAGTTTGAAGGATGAATGGACCCAGGTGAGTTTACTGGGTGGTTGCAGATAGTTAAGAGAGTCTAAGTACAAAAACATTCCACGGGATCAAAAAGTAAAATTGACAACCATATAAGTTCAAGAAGAATGTCTCATTATAGTAGAAAATTTTGAAGTGTGTGTGTTAGCTCGAGGGGAGAAGCAAGGTCATATCATGGTCTAAAATGAAGGAAAAAAAAGATGACTATGTGTTTCTAAAACTCCATCATTTGCAGCAGAGAGATTTATCAATGGAGGAATACACATATGAGCAATTGTTGCTGAAGTATAAGTTAGCAGAGCTTGAGGACAACACCATAGTCAGGTATCTTGGAGGATTGAAGACGCCTATCAGCAATGTGGTCCAACTACTATCTTACTGGTCTCTCTTAGACGTGCAGTCTCTGGCATTGAAAGTGGAAAGGTAGCACATGGACATCAAATCCACCCCTCCTTTGAGACAGAGTTAAATCCAAGGATCAGGAAGTAGAAATGCACCTTCAAAAGGTGTAAAAACAATCTCTAAAAAATGATCGTTCCACCTCATAACTCAAGAAAGGTGAGAGAAATAATGGGGCCTTCCCAAGGCCCCAACATCTACAGCCAAGAAGTACTTCAAGTGTCATGATTTTGAGCAATTTATATCAGATTGTTCAAATAAGAAAGTAATATATTTTATTGAGCAGGAAATAGTGGAAGAGAAGTTTGGTGAAGATTCTATGATGGAAGTAGCAGAAAAAAGAATATCACCTAACTACTGATAAAGGAGAACTATTAGCGGTGTGGCATGCCATTTAATATGAGCGTAAAAAAGAGGAACCTAAGCTTAGGCAACAATTTTCATACTAGAGGCACAATGAAAAGAAAAATGTGTGGTATCATCATTGATGGAGGCAACTGTGAGAATGTAGCGACAACACAAGCAATAGAGGAATTAGATCTTCTTACTCAGATGCACCCTCAACGATATTCACTAATGTGACTGGAAAAAAATAATAAAATCAGTGTTGATAAGTGATGCCTCGTGAAGTTCTCTATTGTAGCTCAATTTCAGATTAGGTGTGGTGTGATGTGGTGTCTATGGATGCATGTCACCTACTGTTAGAAAGATCATGAAAGTATGATAGAAAAAGACCCTTCGCGATGGGTATCGAAACACCTACACCTTCACCAATAACGACAAGAATATTGTTTATGACCTTGTAGAGATCCTAAGGAACAAACCAATGATGACCATACTACTATACTACAAGTCAGGAATGAGACACCAGTGAGATTATCACTGTTAGGATCATCTAAATATGATATAAAGGGGCCACTATCCGATATCAAGCATCTCCAAAGGATGGAAGTTTAGAGTGTTGATTCATCCCTTATGCCATTAGTTTAACATGAGGAACTGTAGGATTAGATAAAGATTTGTCCCTTCTTTGTTCCATAGAAGATTATGTGGGCTCCGAAAATTCGCACCCAGCCTCTCGTTGAACGAGAGTGTTAGATTTGTGCTGAACGAAATTTTCAGAAGGCAGATGAATTTTAATTTTTTTCATTTGTGGATTAAGCACTACCCAGAGATTTCGTTCTCTAGTTTTAGATTTCCTATAGGCGCAAACACCTATAGTTAATTACCATTCTTGAGAGAAAATTTTCGATTAAAGCTAGTCATGAGGTCGCTAATTACTTAGCATATAATAGCAACAAGTTAAGTATTAATAATTTATGAAACTCATCGTTTATTAATTTAAAGCATATGGTTAATGGAATGATGATGTGCCCAATCAAGATCCCATGGTTCCGTCATCCTAGCAGTTGTGGTTCTTATTCTCTATTCGAGGAGGTAGTCACTGAAGGATCGTTATCGGAAACATAGGTTCTGTGAGACATTTAGATCTGAGGTGGTGTTTATCTAAGAGGACAATCTTAAGTTTACCTCAATTGACATAAGATTTTATGCCTATCAAATATACCGTATGATTCATAACTCAAAGGGCAAAGCCATTAAAAACATACGGGCTACAGTCGTAACCACAATATAGTGGAGTCATTTAGAGTCAAATCACCCAGTCAGAGAACTCTGATCATACATTTTACATGGTGTCATTTAGAGAAAACTCACCGGAGAAGGTGGTGTCGCTGCACGAAGTTATTTGAGTTTGAACATAGTGATTTTCTAAATTTGTCATCCCCAACAAACGATAGTGGATGAATGGATGGATTGTTAGCTTTAGATATTTAAGGATTGAATTTCATTTAATTTGAACTTCGTATTTAATTGAAGCTTAATTTTATATTAATTTTGATTAAAATTCAAATGACTTTTGATAATAGCATCCTCTCTGGTTGATATATTCATTCAACCCGACCATCATCGAGATACGTAAGCTTGTTTGATCATTTAGTTTGTTGTTTCAGATCATATCAACTTTATTAATTTAATAATAAAGAATCAGATATAGATTTGCATTTTAAAAAATTAAATTTGAAATAATTAGACATTAATATCTTAAATACTATGACAATAATAACTCATCTGGTTAATATTCTTGATCAACACAACCATTATTGGGATACATAAGCTTGCTTGATCATTTAGTTTGTTGTTTCATATCCTATCAATTTTATTAATTTAATAATAAAGAATTAGATCTAGACTTGCATTTTGAGAACTTAAATTTAAGATGATTGGACATTAATATCTTAAATACTTTGACAATAATGACCCTCCAGTTGATAATCTCGATCAACACAGTCATCATTGAAGTAGACCTTATCAACTTTATTATTTGATAGCTGAAGATTGGGTCTATAATTTGCATTCATGAACTTAAATTTGTACTTGATATTTTTTTTATTTTTTTTCTTTGTTGTTTGGCTGCTTTAAGATTAAAATTAAAATTTTAATTAAATAATAAATTTTACCCAAGATTAGCAACATTAATAGCTCAATGCCTCGATGTTGTAATATCAACACCTTGGTGTTGGAAGGCTAACGCCTAGGTGCTGTAAGGGTAGCGTCGCGGCGTTGGAGATGGATATTTCAACTCTACAATCAGAGAAGGTAGCGTTGCGACGCCAAGATTTAGCGTCGCGGAGCGTATTTCAATGCCTTGGCGCCATGGAAGGCGCTACGGTGCTGTGAAGTAGGGGTGCCAATGATTCAAATTCTCGAGAGTTCAGGACTATAACGTTGTACCCCAGCGTCGAGGCTCTACGAGTTGGGAGACTCTATTCTTGGGTAGTTTCTTGGGGAATTCAATGATTTTCTTTTTTTTTTTGTAGAAATTTCGACAATATTATGACTTAACAGTGCTAGATTTCATAATTTTTTTAGTGCAAAAGGACCCTTCTCTCTTGTTCTAGATCCAATTGGGGGGAGAATTTTCATCTCACATCAGAACCGGAGACTCTCGAATTTCAAGATTCTTGAATTTTCAGCAGAGTTCAAGTATTAGGAATGCCACAAGTGTAATTAGCGCGATCACATTCTTCTCTCTTGCTCCGAATTTAAGATTGACGGAGAGAGGATTTTCATCTCGCGCTAGAACTAAATTCGACACTGGAGGCCTTCAAAATTTTCCTGTGCAAGAATCATGAAATTTCAGTTTCCCCTTTGTGTTGAAATGATACAAATGAGTACTTAAAATTTTATGTATTTTACCTCTGACATGTAATTCAAGGCAACAATGATATCGACAAGAATTTATAAAATGATTAGATAATGATTTAAATGAATGTTTTTATGCTACAGTACCTTACCTATGCTATAGTGTCGTGCTACAATGTCACTGCTACATTGCTGCTATAGTATGACGAGATTCGACTAGGAGAATGAGTTCTCTGCTCTATGCTACAATGTGACATTAAGCACTGTAGCTAGACAGGTTGTTGGATTCGGATGGTGGAATTCACTTGGGACTTTGAAAGTGATGGTCGGACGTGAGTAGATGATTGGGATTCTTGATAGAAAAGTATGAGATTCCCCTTTAGGGCCAACTAGGAGGGAATAATATGAGAGAGAGAGAGAGAGGGAGAGAGAGAAAAGGAAAGAATTATGAGGGAGAAAGTTTGAGAAAGAGACTAACTAGGGAAGAAAAAATTGAGAATAGTTGGAGGGATTTCAGGAAATTTTAAAATTCAAAATTAAGATGAATCTTGAATTAATTTGACAATAAATCTGCTACCAAAATTAAATTAAATTTAATCATATAAAATATATAAATTTTTTTATTATTTCATATGCTCAAATTGCATTAAAATTTGTGTGAGGTTTGCCAAAATTGAATCCACACAATATGAATATCATTTATAGAGAAATTCAATGTTCCAAACACATCGGCGCAATCTGTTTCGTGATCGGAGGTCGTTTGAACTACCTCGAGGTCGATTAATGTGAATTTGAGCTTGATTTGAGCATCATTGCATTCCAAAGCTTGTCATTTGCTCCACATTTGGCCGAATTGATCATGGAAGGTCTCATTTGATAGGTTTCTTCATTTCGGCGACAACATCATAGTTCATTTTGTGAAAAGAGCTCGTTTGGATAACATCAAGGCCTCCAAACTTCGATATACGCGAAATTGCCTATTTGCTTGATTTTTCATTGTGAGATGTTAATTGATCATTACGAGATATCAATTTCAATTGATTTTGATATTTCGAACATATTGACGTAGTTAATTTTGCAATTGGAGAACATCTTGCTCAATTTCAATTGCAATCAAGATGTTGCGACTCCAATTTGCATGATATTGCACTTAATTCACCAATTTCATTGTATGTGCATGATTATGCTTATGAAATTTATTCATAGATCAACAAATTCATTTTAAGAAATACAATGATGGAATAATTGACTTCAAAACAGACCTGGGCGAAGAACTAAATCGTCAAGAGATGAAAAAAAGCACCTCTTACCAGAGGGTCGCGGCCCTAGCTAGTCTAGAGTTTACTATCCTAACTAATCCAGGATAGGGTCACGACCCTAGGGTTGTTTGAAGTGGGGACTGCCCCTTGTGCTTAGTCATTAATTGAGGGTGTTTGTATCTTTTTATTGTATTAGGTTTAGGGTTTGTATGTGAGTATAATTATTTGCTTTGTAGATTGTTTACAGGACTTTTGATTAAAATAATTTATGAGAGCTCTCTCTTGGCTCTTGAATTAGAGCAACTATATCCTCAATCATTGAAGTGGTGAATCTGTATCTTATTAGATTATGGTGGTGGCCATTGTATCTTCCCTTTGATTATGAGTATCTAGTGTCATTTTCGATTTGATCAACTGCTGTCTCGTGCTATTCCAATCCAGAAAGTCATTTCAAGGAATGTTTCTGCTTGTCAAACTACTGTCCAGTACCTCCCAGCCGGTATAACTGCATACCCCATCTTTGTTCCAACCGCCTAACTGCTGTTCTGCACCTGGAGCCACTGTTTCTTTTCTAAACAGCAGCTGTTAACCCCCCTAGCAACCCAGCCAAGCCTACTTTCAGTCTCTTCACTGCCGTAACTTTCATTTATTGCTTTGTACAACCTATCCCCAGCTGTTAATAACTCCCCAATCAATTTCTCCGCCATTCCAACCTATTATAATCCTTTAGCACAGCCTATAGTTGGCTAGGGTATTTCCTCTCCACAGTCAAGTTTCCACTCTTTAGTTCTTGTTTATCAACTTGACACCTTTTCATTATCCAAGAATGGTATAATGCATCTCATAAATTTCTAAATCAATGTTAAGATCCATATGAGAGAGTAAAATAGCCCTATATTGAAAGTGAAATAAGAGTTGAGTTCTTAATATAATAGCAAATCATTGCATAAATTTTGGGGTTAGTGTGTATCCACTATATTGGGCACAACTTGGCTCTAGCATTCCAGCCCTAAACAAATTGTATCATAGTCGAACAAAGCAGTTCATGTGGTAAAATAAAAGCCAGAGTAGTTGACTCCCATAAAAGTTTCGCATGATTGAATGGGCTCCTAGTAAAATTGAATGGAAATGAAAAGCTTTCATTTGAGGAACTCTCTTGTGGAGGAAAGATTCATAAGATTGGTATGTGAGTGAAAAATAGTCCCACTTGAAGGTGATTAGTGATTATATAGTTCGAAAGAATATTAAATATATGAGTTTCAAAATCATGAAAAACAATGATCTTTAAATAAAATAAATAAATCAAAACATTTTCAGGTTAGAGATTCAAGCCTCGCCTCTTGTCCTCCTTCAGGGGCCGCATTTATACTGATATCGGGAATTCCCCTAACGGTGGACGGCCGGAGATTTTCCTTATAAGCCCTCCAGCTGGCCGCAAGGTCAAAAGGCGATACAATGTCCACCTTAACAAACACCCTGTACTCAAGAATCGCATCATCGCCAAACTCAGGAGCCCTAAACACGGCTGCCCTGGCATCCAGGGTTCCACCTTTAAGCAGCCGGTCAGCCCCCTCCTCCACCACGTATGGCCCGTCCCTATCCTTGGGCTTCAGAAGGAAGCGAAAGTGCAGCGTTTCTACAGCATAAATCCAACTCTCAAAACCAGAATCCAAAATATTCTAGCTATATTTCAGCGATGAAAATTCCAAGTACCGTGATTCGGGGGCACGACAAAGCTAAGTTCCCACATTGACGCAGATTCCCTCTCCATCCGCAGCTACAATTAAGACCAAAGAAAGAGGGAGTCAGTAAATTAAATTAGAAGAGAATAGAGAATGCACGCGCAAAGGAGACGGTCCCCAACAGCTCGAGAAGGATCCCAGGAACCGATAATGGGGACGGAGCCAAAGACGTGAGGAATGAGATCGCCACTGATCTTGAAGTTCTCCATCTTAAGGGAAACGTAGAGCTGGCCGCCGCTGCCACCTTCGTCGAGGCTGCCATGGTAGCTACTCGGGTTCTTCGACGAGCTGCTCCCCATCGCCAACAATATCAATGGATTCCCAAAGAAGATGATGAGGTAAGGACTGGGCACGAGAGTGGAGAGAGGATAACGAACGAGGAGCGCAGAGGTAAGAGAGGCAGGGGAACGGGAAATCTTCTGCCGTGGTTTGGATCTCGGGTCCACTCGACATTTTTGGACTCTTTCGAATCGCAGCGTCGGGATGATTCGTTATTTGTTGTTCTCGACCACCTGGAAGCCTGTCCTTGGAGCCCTAGACCACTTGCCCTTGGAAAAACGGCGTAAAAAATTTGAAATTGAGCAAACCGAGCGTTTACTATTTTAAATAAATAAGTTTAAAAAAAATTAATATTTAAAATTAAATATTTACTTATTTAACATTTTTATAATTAAAAAAATTATGATAATATTAAAAATTAGAATGTTATATATATATATTATATATATATATATATATATATATATATATATATATATATATATATATATATATTAAAATTTAGATATTTGATATATAAATATATAAAAAATTATATGATATATATGTAAATTATTCTTATTTATTTTATCAAGAATAAATTTTTATTTATACTCTACTCATTTATTTATCTAATAGAGCACAAATAATTCATTTATATAAAATATACTTAAAATTTTACATAAATGATGAAAGTATATATATTTATATAGAAGTAATTGATTAAATATTTATGTTATTTATTTTTTGAAAAAATATATTAAATTATTTTGACAAAAATATTTACTTTATAAACATATAAATCATAATCTTTAACTCAAAAGTCATGCAAACTTTCAAATAGCTGAGCTGATCAAACATCCTTATTCTTAGAACCTTTCATACCTTTGACTAACTAATGGCTCATTTAATAAATCAGTGGTGTAGCTTCACAATGAAAATTGTTATATGCAATTATTATATGTTCAAGATTAGTGATGAAAATTGTTATATGCAATCATTTTTTTTTCATCATTTAGAGACGTGTAATTAACGTTAGGTGTTAGAACAAAAATAGTGAGAATAAATAATATTATCAGCTAAATTAAATTATTTAAGAGCTTAATTGATCAAAGCATAATTAAAGTTTAGGTATTAGATATATAAATGTATAAGAATTATGTGGTATATAAGTAAATCTTTATAATTAATAAAATCATTAAAGAAGTTTTCAAACTATTCATATAGGAGCTCTTTGATTGGTTGAAAAAAGTTTGCATTACATTTTTTGGATTTAGCTCAAATTCTGTGAAAAAAATTTCGTCTGATTTAGGCAATTTTACTCGTTCGATGTAAAAGATATTGTTTTTGTTCTTTTCTGCTTGCCACGACGATCGTACGGCCGTTATCACCTGTTGCACTTGCCCACATCATCGCGCCACTTTTGAATTTTACATTAATTTTATTTTACTCAAATCAAAAATAAAAAACTAAATTCTTGAATTTTATTTACATCCAATAAAATAAACTCAAAGTATTTCAAATATAATACGTTATTTTTATATTTAATTCTTTTATACTGCATTCTTTTTCAACTAACCAAACAACCCCATAATCAAAATATTTTTCACTAAAATGATTTTATTTATATTTATAAAAAATAATAGAAATGAGCCTGCTTTTAAATTTTTCATATTGCATGAACTCGAATAAAATATTATACGTGTAAACAACTAATTTTTTAGAAAAACTATATTTGATATATTATGAGTTGGAGTAATGAGCTGACTTAAAAGAAATTTTAATTAATATAATCACTAATGAATCTTACAATCCTCAAATATTAAGATATATAAGTGAGTAAGCTGAGATACATGTCATGAGAGGTGCCTACAAACTTATCAAGGGCATAATTAAATAAGCAAAAGAAATTGCATACACAGCACAGAATTTTATGCAATTATATATTTAATATCTAAATTTTGATAATTATAAATATAAGACTTTTTTATGCATGAAAAGATACATTTTATGTTAAAAAAATTAATGAAAGTATTATTTTTATATAATATTAAAATTTTATGTGTAATTTATATAAATATAATTTTTTTGGAGAGTTTGAGCCTTAATGAAAATTTCACGCACACACTCTTACAACTCGAATGCGAGCCACAGCAGAGTGGAAAAGGTCAATTTTTTTAAATTAAATACCTTTTAAACAGTAATTAATAAAATAAGTATTATTAAAAAAATTTAAATAGGTATAGTCTCCTCTTAAAAGGGGCGACTAGCTAGCCATGTAGGATTCACGTGGCGGGGCAGCAGCCGTTGCTGCCCCGAGTGGGAACTGAAGCTAGTCGCTTAAACGGGTGGCTAGCTTTGCCCGAGAGCTAGTCGCCCGTTAAACGGGCGACTAGTGTAGGGCATCAAATGGGGCCGAGCAAGCCGATCAGCCCCATTCCCAAGCCTCACGATTTTCTTCTGTCTATGAGGTTCTTCCATCTGCGAACGACCCGAATGACCCCATCTCTTCGGCAACCGGCCTCCCCACCCTTCGACAACTGCCGCCGACGACGCTCCAACCACCACCGCCGACGCTCCGACCGCCACCCATTGGCGAACAACCGCATTAAAAGCATGCCCCTTGGCTGATAACCGCCCTACACACATCTGACAGCCCGCGAAAGCCGAACATTGGCTTCCGGCTGCTTCGTTACTTTAGGCAAAGTTTTTGGCGGCTATTTTGGTGATTTACAGCGCACATTGATGCCGATCTTCGTAAACACACAGTAAATCTCTAATTTTTTCATGTTTAATTGATTAGATTGTATTTATTGTTAGAATAATATGGTTTAGGATTTTAGTTGTAGTTGTAAAGCTATAATTTTGGATGATCATGTCATTAAAAAGTGTGAACATTTAAGATATGTTGAGTCTACTGTTCAAAATGATTGTGAAATAGTTTGGGATGCTATTAGTAAGATTCAAGTTGGATGGTTGAAGTGAAGGAATGCATTTGGCCTATCGTGTTCAAAAAAATTTCAATGGAGTAGCACTGGGCCTATTGCAGTTGGATGGAGATGAGGATGCTTAGGTGGATGAGTCGCTTAAGTCTTAGAGATAAAATGCAAAATGAATATATTCATGAAAATGTTTGAGTAGCTGATTGGCAGATAAGATTAGAGAGCCAGTCGCCTTAGATGATTTGTTCACATAAAGTGTCGATTGAGTTAAATATCATTTGTCTTCTATAGTCTGTAGTGCATTTAAAATTATTTGTGCAAGCTATTTCCAAATTTACGTAATCCTAATATGATTTATTATATTTTAGATATTTAGTTCGCCTCAACTCTTCTTATCAAGAATGAGTAGAGAATTAGTTTTGTTGATCTTATTCTACAGAGGCAAACTAACTGTCGATGATCAGCTCATTCCAAGTTATGTGGGTGGTCAAAATCATTCAATTAAGGTTCTACATCACAACACCTTATTGGATTTGAAACAAAGAATTATGAAATCTTTGCACATCGATTCAAAGCATCACACAGTTAGTCTGACATGTCGTTATCCGGTGGATAACGGATTTATAGCGTCTGTTATTTCTGATGATGAAGTTTATGACGTTATCCTGGATGAAGCTTCTCGTCAGACATTGGTGATGTATGTTGAAGTCAAAAATGCTAATGTTGCATCCACATCAGTTTATCCAGTGTTGATGTTAGCAGATATATCATCGAGCCATACACAAGATTTCATCTCACCTGCTCCTTTGATGACATAGAACAGTTTTGAGGAATTGATTCCCAGGTAATACTTTGTCTATCTTACCATACTTTTGTAGTTAATTTTGAATAGTGATGTGTGTCGTGGAATTTCAGATCCAAAGGTGATGTTATTTATCATTCAGAGGAATCATATGTGCCTTATAGTGTTGCAGATGATGATGCGTATGAGACCATGAGCAGCGGGTCAAGTTGTGACTCTGAGCAGGATAACAGTGATTATGATTGTTCACCTGGGTTAGAAGCTATGGTTGATAATGTAGCCAATCGGGATCTGTTAAAGAATCATTCACACAACGAGTGTCTACCATGTTGCAGCATTCTAAAAGGGAAGCTAGACAATTCCCAGAACCAGTTAACATCAACCCTAGGGAGATGCAGGTGTTTGATAGGTCATGTCGATCATTTAGAGTTGATTTATCAGATAATGATCAGTGTTTGTCAAGTTGTAATAAGACAATTATATATGATTTGTCATGCCCGCATGCTATTACCACATTTTGATTCAGAAGATTAAACCACGTGACGTATATTTTATAGTATTACACTCTGCATTTGTATAAGCTTACATACGCAGCTGAGTTTCACACATTACTTGATCATTTTGACTGGCCATCTTACAATGTTGAAGAAGGTATTATTGAGCTATTACCACCTACTTTTCATAGAAGGTCTGGAAGACCACACACCAGTAGGTCTAGAAATACAATAGGTGAGAACATAACTAACAATAGCAGATCATGTAGTCTATGCAATATAGTTGGTCATTACAAGTCATCATGCCCATACAATGTCAACAGTAGAAGGTATATTGTAATTGCTACTGATCATAGACTTCTATGTAGTTGGCTCCCTATTAGAATTTTCTACATTATTTTGGTACTCTTTTTTATATTACAATATTACAATTTTCTTTTCATTTTTTACAATTGCTTGACACTGATTATGACATATGTTTCTTTCAATAGGTATGATGGTTGAGGAGCATCTCCCTCTAGTTAGACAGAGACGTAGGGGCTATGCTAGGGAGGACACCATGTAGCCAGATTAGCCTCATCTAGAGGTCCACTCTAGTATAGCCGCTCTGTGTGGTCGGCACAGAGTCGCCCACCCTGATACTGAAAGTATAATTTTAAGTTCAACTTTATATTACTAACATCTTAGCTCATCATATGATTAAAGTGTTTGCGTGCCTTTTTTTAAATGCAGAGTATTGTTCTAGAGGCTACTTCTCACTTGCTTATGTTGAAGGAGTGGTACATCACTTGCCATAGGTTCACCGCTGTTATGAGTGCATTAGTCCTTGATTGTGTTAGCAAGTTATATTACATTCATTTGGATCATCATCTACTTACTGCTCTAGTTGAGAGATGATATCCATAGACCAATACCTTCCATCTGGTTGTTGGTGAGATGAAAATGACCCTACAATATGTGGCGATGATACGAGGCTTATGTGTTGATGGGCCACCTATTATTGGCCTGATTGTGGTTGGTGAGGGGAGGAGGTGGCAGAGTTGGCCAGACTATTGCGATGAGCTGTTAGGTGGACATCCCCTGCTAGATGTGGTCTATCATGATCCGACCAATCCACACATCACATCGACATTCTAGATGGATCAAGCACAGAAGCAGACTTGTATGCCTCTGAGGTAGCTCAGATGGTCATTTTATAGTGAGTCATATGTCCATCTGGACGTCAAGGAGTCCTGCAGACACGTTCATGCCTATATTTTGTTTCTTATTGGGGGTTTCTTATTACTAGACGCTTCAAGATCTGAGGTCCATCTGCAGCATCTACCACTACTTGAGGACCTAGATACATTTAAGTCACTGTCTATCGGGGGAACAGTTTTGACACACTTGTACAGGGAGCTATATGAGTCTACGAGGCCCACTAGGGCCAATATGGCTGGTTGCTTACACCTTCTGTAGATATGGTATTGGGAGCACCTTCATGTAGGAAGGCCGACTCTGCATGCACCTTCATCATTTTTTTGTATTGTTATCTTACATATCTTGAAACTTTATTGTAGGCTTTATCTAAATCAACAAGTAGCAAAAAGATAAAGGCTATTATACATATCCTTAATGACTTGAACATGCTCCATGTGTTTAGACACAAGTAACAGCTCTAGTATACATATCTTTAATGACTTGAATATGCCCAATATTAACTCCTATCTTTTCTACAACTCTTCAAAATACTTCTCTTGGAACTTTATCACATGCTTTCTCTAAATCAACAAATATCATATGTAGATTCTCCTTACTTCCTCTATACTATTCCATCAAACCTCTTAACAAATGTATTGCATACATAGTAAGAACATCCATAACATAAAGCAAAAAAGATAAAGGCTTAAAACCAATCCTTGATGTAATCCAACTGAAATAGAAAAATATTTTGTCAATCCTCTCTGTGTTTGGAAACAAGTAACTTGAATATGCCCAATATTAGCTCCTCTCTTTTCAACAACTCTCCAAAATATTTCTCTTGGAACTTTATCACATGCTTTCTCTAAATTTGCAAATATCATATGTAGATCCCCCTTAGTTACTCTATACTTCTTCCTAAACCTCTTAACAATTAACTAAAAAAAAAATCCTGTAGGCTAGTTGCCCGTTTAATGGGCGACTAGCTCTAGAATTTACAGAGCTAGTCGCCCACTCCTGTCCCAAATACGTCGCAAGTGCTCCGCCACGTCGGATCTGAGGTGGATATCTAGTCCCCCGATTAACGGGCGACTATAACTATATTAATTTTTTTAATCTTACTTAATTTGTTAATTATATTTTAAAATATGCTTAATTTAAAAATTAATCCAGTGGAAAAGAATCCCTACTGTCGATGCTAAAACATCTCACAAGCTAATCATTCAAGAGAGAATTGTTTATTTGTAGAAAGGTGATAACACTGCAGCATCTACTATTCAATCAGCATCATTATCTTTTAATAATGTAATTAATCTGCTCCACTCAAGTCATAATAAACTCTAACAGGTGTAACAACTTGAGAGTACATTGGGAAGTATAGCTCTAGTAAATTTAAGAATTAATTTCTCTAAAAAAATTCCTTTAAAATAATTTTTTATTTTCAATGACAAAATTGATTTTATTTTTTGAGATAATTGCAAATGTATATATCATATTACATGATTAGTTTGGATAACAAATATTTTGAAAGATTTTATATTAGGATGATAAGTAAATATCCGTTAAATTCATAATAATATCCAAAGTTATAATTCAATATAATATTTAACTATACATAAAATTTATATAAAGAGAAATTTGAGCTTATTATTTTGAACGCTTCATTAAAAAATATATTTGCATGATAAGATGAAAATTAGTAAAATATAAGATCTTTTAAGAAAATGAGTTAAGCATATATTAAATTAATAATCATTTATATTATTCTAAATTTATAAGTGAAAAAAAATTTATTTATTTTATTAGGATTTCATAAATAAATAATTTTATATATCTCATAAATATTAGGATATCATTTTGTTATCTCATGATTTTGTGTTGTTTAAAAATTAATGAGTATATATAAAGTTTGAATTCTATATATCTTTCAACTTCTAAATTTATGATGAAAGAATTATCTATTAAGTTTGATATGACATTGAAAATTCTACTAGTCAAAGCACGAATCTTGATGTCGAAAGCAATCTGATTCTCAGTCAAGACTAACCAGATCAAGCGCTTATTAAAAACTTTATGATATCAGTCGGTTTCTAAATATAGAGTGTTTATAATCAAACCGAGCATCTTGACGAGCCAGATCTAACAAGTCTAAGATCTCCTAATTCTGACTTCATTTGAGTATTCAAATACTTAAAATATATGAGATGATCAAGGGAATCATTTTGAGTCATCCGATGGAGTGGTTTGGATTTTGCATGTATTTACAGAAACGTCACTCCCCTAATTTATAAATAGCCCCTCATTATTTAGATGAGGGGAAAAAATAGAGAGAGCTCGAGCTTGAAGAACCTTCAAGTATAATCCGCCGGACGGCCACGGCATCGTCGGTCATCGCCCGTCGACCATACCGATCATCATCACGCGACCACGTTGGTCACCACCGCCGACATCGCCGGTCCCTGGTCGACCAATCGCCGTTGGTCACGACCGCATCGTTGACAAGCTGCCACCGCTATCGGTCTCGTCACGTCACCGCTTGGTCGCCACCGTCGTGGGCCATCAGTCGACCACCAACCGCTGCTGCGGTCGACCCGTCGTTGGTCACTGCCCGTCGACCACCGTACTGCCGCCGTCGCCCTGCTGTCGCACGCCGATCACCGCATCACGCTACCGCATGCCGGCCGACTTCTACTATTGTTTGCCATCACCGGTCGCCACTTGCCACCGATCGTCGGATCAACAACCGCTATTCATTCATTCACTATCACCAGCCACATTACAGCTATTCACCAGCTATTGTTATTATTTGATTTTCGGTTGTCAAACTTTATCACATGCAACTCTATAATCCTGATATCGAGAAAACTTAAACTTTGTACGCCAAAACACACACACACATATATATATATATATATATATATATATATATATATATATATATATATATATATATATATATATATATATATATATAATATATTTTTTAGTCCGTGATTTTTTCCTTCTTCTCGGGGTTTTCTACATAAAAATTTGGGAGTTTCTGGTTCTTTTTTCAAATAACTGTGTGTGCTTGATTTCTCAATAAGGCAAAGGCATAAAGTTTTATTCTACTATAACTGGTTTTCTAGCACGTAATAATTTGATGCCGTCTGTGGGAACCATTCCTTTTACATCTTCCTATGGTTGATAATCTGATTTTATGTTCAGAATGATACCACCTATATGGTGAAGAAAATCTTACTCTCGATGAACAAATAAAAAGAATGAAGATTCATCAAACTACGACCATTTAGCTTTTATTAGAAACTGGGGGGCAATTCTTAATCTCAACAGGTCATCCAAATCAATATTCTGGATATCAAATTGATTATCAATTCAAGAAACAAGTCAATAATACTCACGAAAAAGGTAAAGATCAAGAAGCAACTTTGGCTACAATCTCAAATGTATGTTTTTGATTTGACCCCCTCCACATAGGTTAAATGTCACCGAGTAATACTCTGATGAATAACCTTGGATAGGCCATAACTTTGTACTTACTCCACACAGGTTAACGTCATTGAGTAACAGTCTGATAAATAATCTCAGATAGGTCATAACTTTGTACCTACTCCACATAGGTTAGCGTTACTGAGTAATACTCTGACAGATAATCTTGGAAGAATTAAAATATTTAACCTCTTTCACACAGGTTAATGTCATACCTTGACAAAACAACCTCAGATGAAGTTAAAACTATTGACTTATTCCACACAAGTTAAATGTCACCGAGGAAAACTCTAACAAACAACTTAGGATGGGTCAAAAATTCTTGGCAGATTCAGTTCGACCTTTTCCATACAAGTTAATATCATCAAGTAACACTTTGATAAACAACATCGGATGGGTCAAAAATCCTCAATGGATCTGATTCAATCTTTTCCATACAGGTTAACATCATCAAGTAATATTTTGACAAACAACCTTGGGTGGGTCAAAAATTCTTGGTGGATTCAATTTGACATCTTATCTTTAACAACTTTAACTTTAAGCAAAGATAGGTCAAAATCCTAGATTTGATTCAACCTCTTTCATACATGTTAACGTCATCATGTAACACTTTGACAAATAACCTCGGATGGGTCAAAAATCCTTGGTGGATTCGATTCGATCTCTTCCTTACAGGTTAACATCATCAAGTAATACTTTGACAAACAACCTCAGATGGGTCAAAAATCTTTGGCAGATTTGATTCGACCTCTTTCATACAAGTTAATGTCATCAAGTAAACTTCAATAAACAATCTCGGATGGGTCAAAAATTCTCAATGGATTTGATTCAACCTCTTCCATACAGGTTACTGTCATCAAGTAATACTTTAACAAACAACCTCAGATGGGTCAAAAATCCTTGACGGATTTTATTCGACCTCTTCTATACAGGTTAATATCATCAAGTAATACTTTAACAAATAACCTCGGATGGGTCAAAAATACTTGGCAGATTCGATTCGACCTCATCCATACAGGTTAACGTCATCAAATAACATTTTGACAAATAACCTCGGATGGGTAAAAAATCTTTAGCAGAGTCAATTCAACCTCTTCCATACAGATTACTATCATCAAGTAATACTTTGAGAAACAACCTCGGATGGGTCAAAAATCCTTGACGGATTCGATTCAACCACTTCCATACAGGTTAATGTCATCAGGTAATACTTTGACAAACAACCTCGGATGGGTGAAAAATTTTTGGCGGATTCGATTCAACCTCTTCCGTATATGTTAACGTCATAAAGTAATACTTTGATAAAAAACTTTGAATGGGTCAAAAATTCTTAGCAGATTCGATTCAACCTCTTCCGTACAGGTTACTGTCATCAAGTAATACTTTGACAAACAACCTTGGATGGGTCAAAAATTCTTAGTGGATTCGATTCAACCTCTTCCATAAAGGTTAACGTCATCAAGTAATACTCTAACAAACAACCTCGGATGGGTCAAAAATCCTTTGCAGATTCGATTTGACCTTTTCCATATAGGTTAACGTCATCAAGTAACTTTGAATGGGTCAAATATTCTCAGCAGATTCGATTCAACCTCTTCCATATAGGTTACTGTCATCAAGTAATACTTTGACAAACAACCTTGGATGGGTCAAAAATCCTTAGTGGATTCGATTCAACCTCTTCCATAAAGGTTAACATCATCAAGTAATACTCTAATAAACAACCTCGGATGGGTCAAAAATCCTTGGCAGATTCGATTTGACCTCTTCCATATAGGTTAACATCATCAAGTAATACTTTGATAAACAACCTTGGATGGGTCAAAAATCCTTAGCAGATTCGATTCAACCTCTTCCATACAGGTTAATGTCATCAAGTAATACTTTGACAAATAACCTTAGATGTATAAAAAATTCTCAGTGGATTCGATTATACCCCTTCCATACAAGTCAACGACATCAAGTAATATCATGAAGAATGGCACTCTAAAATTATATGCCAAAATTTCTGAGTTTTCTGAGAAAAGGTTCCTAATCAATGCTTCTCCACCACCTTGGCAGTTGTCAACTATTGGAATTTCAATAAAATCAATTTTCTATAAAATAAGGGCCTTGATTTTTTTTTCAAACGATGATGAGGCGGTTGGCGTCTCTCGAGGAAAAGCGGAGTCTCAGTATGAACTACGCGCCTTGCCTCCAAGCGGTCGATCGGACGAGGGTTACGCCTCTCGAGAAAATCCCTTATGAGCCTATGATCGCCTTAAAACCCGCCGATCTAACGAGGGTTCGCCTCTCTTGAGGGAAAATCGAAGCCTCATCGTATGAACTATGGGCCTTGATTGCCTTCAAACCCTTTCGGTCTGACGTGGACAGTTGATGCCTCTTTTAAGAAAAAATCGGAGCCTCGTCATATGAACTATGGGCCTTGATCGTCTCCAAATCAGGTCAGTCTGATGAGGATAGTTGACACCTCTTTTGAGGGAAAATCGGAGCCTCGTCATATGAACTATGAGTCTTGATCACCTCTAAACCCGGTGGTCCGTGAGGAGCTTAACATCTCTTTGAGGAGGAGCAGTATGAACTACGGGCCTTGATCACCTCTAAATCCGGTCGATCCGACAAGGATAGTTGACGCCTCTTTTGAGAGAAAATTGAAGCCTCGTCATATGAACTACGTGCTTTGATCACCTCCAAACCTAGTCGGTCCGACAAGGACGGTAGATGACTCTTTCGAGGGAAAATCGGAGCCTTGCAGTATGAACTATGGGTCTTGATCACCTCCAAATATGGTCAGTCTAACGAGGACAGTTGATGCCTCTTTTGAGGGAAAACTGGAGCTTCACCGTATGAACTATGGGTCTTGATGAACAAAATAAATGACCTTCTTTTTAGAATAAGGTCAGAGCTTTGCTGACAAAAGAAAAATACAATTTTTTACCCTTAACCCCTGAACTTCTGCTAGATAATTTCTCATCCAGCGTAGAAGAACACTAGGGCATATGGGAGAAAATTGTGTCTCCTTACTTGACCCTATGAGGGTTTTCATAGATCCACTATGTGGGTAAAAAGAGAATAAATTAAAAAAAAATCCTATCCTCATTTTGGCTAGGGTTTGCGAGGCATTTAATTTAAAAAAAATCATCCTCATTATGTCTAGCGTTTGCCAACCATTTAATTAAAAAAATCCCCTCTCCTCATTATGGCTGGTGTTTGCTAATCATTTAATTAAAAAAAACCTTCTCCTCATTATGACTAGCATTTTCCAGCTATTTAGTTAAAAAAAATCTCCCTCTGCTCATTATGACTAGCATTTATCACTCATTATGACTAGCATTTGTCAGCCATTTAATTAAAAAAACCACTCTCTTCATTATGGCTAGCATTTGCTACCCATTTAATTTTTAAAATAACTATATCTCCTCATTATTACTAGCATTTGTCAACCATTTAATTAAAAAAAACCCCTCTTCTTATTATGCCTAGCATTTGTCAGCCATTTAAAAAAAAATGAAATTTTCGCTCAGACGCCTGTACAGCCATGTATGGAAGCCAGCGTGCCAATGGCCCCACAACCTTGTGCCCGTACAATACTTTGGCGCTTGATTATAGTCTGTCAATGAAGATCTATTCTCTCAAATTATATGTGACATAAAGGTTAATGAACCCATAAATTTCATTGAAAAACTTATTATTTTTAATTATTTGGCATATATTTTTGGATGATAGAGATAATATCATCCAAAAATAGGGGGCACCTGATATGACATTAAAATTCCACTAATCGACGCATGAATCTTGATGTCAAAAGTAATATGATTCTGAGTCAAGACTAACCAGATTAAGTGCTTATTGAAAACTTTGTGATATTAGCCGGCTCTAAAATATAGAGTGTTTATTATCAAATCGAGCGTCTTGATGAGCCGGATCTAACAAGCCTAAGATCTCCTAATTCTGACTTCATTTGAGCATTCACATACTTAAAATATATCAGATGATCAAGGGAATTATTTTGAGTCATCCAATGGAGTGGTTTAGATTTTGCATGTATTTATAGAAATGCCACTTCTGTAATCTATAAATAGCACCTCATTCTTCAGATGAGGGGAGGTCAAGCAAAAGAGAAGAGAGAGCTCTGAGGCTTGAAGAACCTCCAAGCATAATCGTGCCATCGTGATCACCAACCGCGTCGGTCATTTCGCTAGACCGCCATCATCATCGTATTGCTACCATTGGTCGCCACGACGCATCGATCGCACTACCGCCGATCTCCTCGTCGACCACGTTGGTCACCATCGCCGATCTCGCATTCGTGGACCAGCCATTGGTCACCGCGCCGTTGACCATCGCTGGCCACCACCGCCGGTCCTTACCGCGTCGACCACCTTCTGGTCCAGCGCGCACCAGCACACCGGCCACATTGTTGGTCACCTTTGACCGCCGTCACCAGTCACCATTGCCAGCTACCACCACCCGATAGTTGCCAGATCATCACCGACAATTGTCGTTCACTATCGCCGACTGCCACTAATGACTGTTACAGTCCAACTACCGCTGCACAATTGTTGTTATCTTATTCTGGGATTTTTGTTGTCAGGCTTTTTCACATTCAACTCTATAATCTTGTTATCGAGAAAACTTAAACTTTGTACTCTAAAATACATACAATGAAATATTTTTACTGGGCTAGGCCCCGTAATTTTTTACCTCTTTTCGGGGTTTTTCTATGTAAAAATTTTGGAGTTTCTCGTTCTCTCTTCAAATATCTGTTTGTGTGCTAGATTTCTCAACAAGGTTAAGACGTAAAGTTTTATTTTACCGCAACTGGACTTCTAGCACGCAACAAAGTTAATATTATTATGCAGTCTAAATGCTAATGAGTTATTATGAATAATTATCCATTTAGTTGATCATATGAAGTTATTGATTATTAAATCAAAGTATTAAATTAATAATCATCTATGATGTTTTCAATTTGCAAGATAAAAAAATATACTTTATATATGTCATAGGGTTGGATTAATTAATATACAAATTATATAATCACAAATATTAGGATCTCATTTTGTTATCTCATAATCTTGTGTAGTTTAATTATTAATGAGTACATTTAAAGTTAGAATTTTAGCTATCTTTCAATTTCTAAATTTGTGATTGAACAATTATCTTTGTTGTTAATCATGTTAAGGTATTAATAAATTTTTACTTTTTTATAATCTAAGTTTACTTTAATTGTATATAGAATTTATTCCTAGAAATGTTAAAAATAAAATATATAAATTATCTAAAAATACTTAAGATATTGCAGGTGAAAAAAAGATTTATCGATAATATAGCATTCACCATCATCAATCAATCTCCTCCCTCTTCCTCCTTGGTTCCCTCTTCTTATCTTCATCCCTCTTGGAAAGAAAGATGAAGACAAAAAGAAAGAAAGGTAGAGAAGAGAGGGAAAATTCAATATGATGATGATTGCTTCTTTCTTTAGATGGACATCACATAGAATTTCAAGTGTACTTATTAGGGTGATCAGGTACGACATCGAGAGAAAGGTGTACTATCTCAAGAGATAGAAGTCACCACCCTACAATGGACATAATCACCCAAATAAGGATTCCTAAGGACTTATGGGTCTGCGGGATGATGTACCAGAGATTCTTTCCCTGCTTTATATGGAAAAGTAAAGCAGGGTTTAGTTTTTTTTACCAGGTTCGTTAAGTTCCCTATGGTGGCAAGCACCCATAGTTAATTACATTCCTAAGAGTAAGATCCCTTAGGAGTACTCTTGATTAAGATAAATGATCATTATCTCCAAAGATTTCAATAGGTAGGACTATCAATCGATTAGTTTATTTTAGAAGATCAAATGAGATTGATCAAAGAGAGAGATAGTTATTATCGAAGCCAAAGGAAGACAAGCAAGAGATGCTCATGATGCTAGAAAAGCTAGCGAGCGTCTCAAACTATCCTATGATTGGGCTTTATGTTTTTGAAATTGATTTATTTATTTGAGTTGATATTTTATTATAATTTTAGGGCTTATGATTCCACAACACAAGATTGTGAAAATGCCTAAGAGGTAAGGATTTATGCTTAGGGCCCACAAAGGGGAGAATCAACCTCTGAACTTAAATCTAGGGAGCTTTGGTAAGGGTAAAAAGCATGATAAATCTAAGGTGAAAAGTGGGTATTTAGTTTCCCTTCACAAGAGAGAACAAACCACCCGACTGCTTAAACTTATAACCGCTTGGGGGTAGCCGCCAACTAACTCCTACGGTTTTAAATTCATGTAGGCAAGTTTTATGCTTTATGTAAGATAGTAAGATTGTTATTTAAACTCACTCTCTACGAGACAAGATTATGTAAGGGCATGACAAATGACCTAAATCTAATGCAAATCATATTACATTTTATTTTTCATTTTGGACAATCGTTTGACTCAAGCTTATAGGATTCATATGCCTAATGCATGAGAAATAAGATTATGGGCCAAAATCAACGAGAAGGGGGATGTGTGTTTCTACCATGATTCTCATAGGTCAAGCCAAGTTCTCTAGCAAAGATGGAAGCCCTCCAATCAAGAGTGAAAATAATATGCATTTGTGCATGATGTTAGAAAGAAAAGTACTCATCCAGCTAAGGGGTTACTAATTCTTTTATCTTGATTTTTAGCTTAGGCTTTAAGTGAGGTTATGAGTTATTTATTTTTAATTTTAAATTAATTAATTTGATAGAAGATTTATTTTTTTCTTAAGAGCCTAATCGCCATCCAGGCCATACATCAAGCAAAATAGAAATTAGGAAAACATGCCATCTTAATGCTTAATCTAAACAAAATATCACACATTTTATAAAGCTAGTGTAAAAGAATAAAAGGCCAAGCGTTGTCGGGCTCCACCGCACAAACTCAAAAAAAAATTGGGTAGCCAAGCTCTACCCTTATACAACCCAAATTATAAATGAATTACAAAAAAGAATTCATGTTATGGATGTCTTCATTCTTCTTTTCTTCTTTCATCTTTCTTCTTTCTTCTTTCTTCTTTCCTCTTTTGGTTCCTTCTTTTGGATGGTTAGAATGTGGTTTCTCCAAAGGCTTCACATGATATATAAGATGAGATCTTATGATCAATGCTCATCCTAATCTCCCATAACAATCATTCCAAAATCCTAATTTGTAAAAGTTACATGAAAAGAAAAAGTAAATCTAACTAACACCTACAAAACAGAGATTAACTAAACAAACCATACAAATCTCAAGCATGTATGTTGGACTTAGCACCCCACACATGGGTAACCAAGTCCACCTGGCCTATAGGATTATGCTTAGGGGTAAAAGCACATGCACAACAAAAGCAGTTATATTTTTATTACATCTCCCCCTAATCACAATCCCTAACAAAAAATAATGATTATATTAAATCACCCTACCATTAATTCTATGCACATTCACCCTAGCATCCAGACTAAAATCAATCATCATGAAATAAAAATAAACATCAAACCATGCACCTCCCTAACCTAAAGTTAGAAGTGGTGACTTAGTCTAATGTATGTGTTTTAAAAGATTTGTGTAGTATGCTTAGCTATGGCTTTAAGGTTTAGATTTTCTAAGTGTGAAGAGGTTCAACTTAGATGGGTAGTTTCATTTAAGTGTTTAGTTGATTTGGGTTGATTTTATTTTGTGTTTTGATTTAGTTTAAGTGAATCCTACTTAATTACTAAGTTGTAAAGAGAGGGAAAAGAGAAAAGAACTTCTCTTTCCTTCCCTACCTTAAGTAATTTCTAAAGTGGATTCATATTTTATTTTTGTTTAATTAATGTTTTTTTATGTGTTTTGGTTAATCCTAAGTTTAGATTTTCTCTAAATAAACTTATCTAAGAAAAAAGACATTTTAAGATTAAGTAAAGTGAAATAATATCACAAAATACACATCATTTCATTTCTTTCCCAACATGTATAACATGCATATGGATGCATCCTAAGAATATTTATACATACAAGCAGAATGTTTAGCAACTTTATGATGAATTCTAAGAAAAGTTACTTAAGAAAATTGGAATTCTTTATGATGCATGATTTTCATTAAGTAGAAAAGAGGGGATTTCTTTTATCCATTATTCACATGCACATATGTATGTATGAAAGGCATAAGTGAGTACGTCACCATTGTTAACCAGGGGTGTAAGGTATAAGACCTACTTTGAGCTACTTAAAGCCTCACAACCCCAGGGTTGTCCAGACATATACCACTTTCCTTAAATACAAACACATGTACAAAAGAAATGAATGGAAAAAAGAAAGATGCAAAAAGATTGTATTTATTTGTTTATTTTGTTTATGCAATTTATATGTACAAGTGTGGATGTCCTTCTTAAGTAATAGCATAGGAATGAATAGGAATGGGGTAAGGCAAGTGTTGTGTTCTTTTCAAATGAACTATACACTTTTCCAAGTCCTATTCAAAACTATGTTAAAAGAAAGGAGAGGGAAAACCACAATATGCAAACCTTCATATTTATATCCACATGCAAGCATATAAATAATTATAAGTAGAACACCTTCAGTTTTAGGTATTTGATTTACAGATTTTAAAAATAGTTTTGGATTTAGTAGTCATAATAGTCATTCATATTTCTACTTTAGTCTAAACATGTAATTTGACATAAAGAAAACATTCATTTTTAATTTGATTTTTGAAAAGTATGAATGCATGAAATTTATATGACATACACATTTAGTATGTTAAGAAAGAACTAAAGTGATGAAAACATGTAAACACATTCACCCTAATTAATTCCTAAAGATAATCTTATGAAATAAGAAAGCTTAAAGCAAATCAAGTTTTTTTTAAGGAAGGTTTGATTTTATTTTGAGTTTGATTCAATTTGAGAAATGTGAGGTAAGTTTGCTATTCCTAACCCATTCCCACATATGTTTGTTACTTTATTTTAATTTTTAGGATCATTAGGTGATTTTTTTTAATTTTATTTAGGTTAAGATGTGAATTAAGTGTGTTAATTACCCCAACCTACACCACCTTAGCACAATTAATCAAATAATTATGAGCCAATGAGATGATATAAAATCTCATAAGAAATTTAAATTTACAATGCACCTAAGAAGAAAAGAACCTAATGGAATTTGGCTTATGATTAATGATTAATTAAATAAAGGGGTTTAACTTAAGTAATTTCATAACCTCTCTCACACATGAGAGTTGGATTTTGATTTCCTTAATTGTACTTAGGCTCTTGAACACTTAGGCATCTGCCCAAGATAGATTAATTGAGTTTTGGAAAGTTTTAGAATTTTATGAAATTAATTAAGGGATTAATTAAGGGTAATTAGTGAATTAATCCATAATTAAGGTTAGATTAAAGAAGAAAAGAGGTTTATAGAATATCTTTAAGGAAAGTATCCCAAAAGTATTTCTTAAACCTCATATTCACTTAAACAAAACTTAATTTACTCAATTAGAGGGTTATATCACTAATTATACTCTTAATTAAGCTTAATTATATTAAGGGAGTGGTTAAGGAATGAACTAGCAATTCCTTTAATTAAGCTACTAATAAATCTTAAGAAAATTAGGGGAGAGAGGAGTCATCCCATTAATTATGCACAATAAATTTGGGATTAATTAGTGGAGTGATTAGAGGGTAATTACCCAAATAAAATTCCTAATAAAACTCAAATCCAGAGAAAAGTACTATTCAAAATCCATTAAAATCTTCTTTAGACTATTCTATGTTCAATTATATATCCAATGCAATTTATTTCATATTTTTTGATTTTTCTAGGCTTAGATATGAATTTAAGAAGTTTCCATGATTAATTAAGTAATTTAAAAGCCTAATTATAGGTTTAATTTCATCGGTGCCATGTGGACTGCTGACGCGGCATGCGCTTTCCACGTAGCATGACAAGATTTGATATTAAAGTTGTCACATCGTAGAGCCACATCAATGACGGTGCTATGCGCTTTCTCCTCATCCGTCCGATCAAGGATTGGATGGTTGAGGTTAAAGCCGTGGATCTAAGGGATTAAAACATGGATCTACATGTCTTAAATCATGGTCGTCCATCCAAATGTGGATGGATAGCCCATGATCTATCCCTATATTTCTCTATGAAGAATGGACACTATCCATCTTCTAGGGGATGATCCGAGCTCGATTGAGCTCGGATTGATCCCAAAACTTGCCCACACCATATAAGCACAAAGGCAAACACATATAATGGCTAGATTTGCATAGGATTAAACTTTACTTCACAAAGGACCAAACCACATTGAACTTAAGCTCGATTTAATGGCTAAACTCGCCGGAGGTGATCACCGGTGCTCGATTCCCTTGGAGAAGGTTCGTCTAGTGGAGATGAAGCTTTGTTGTAGTTTGGAGGTCTTGAGATTGGGTGGATCCTCCTATGGGCCAACTCCTCCCTGACTTGAGCTTGGTCTTGATCAAGAATGGTCTCCCTTTTTCCTTTAGAACTTAAGAAAGAGCTTAGGCAAGTTCGATGGAGCTCCCTAATGGAGCTTGCAAAGTGAATTAGGTTGATATGGAGTGTGGAGTAAGTTTAAATTTCAATGGAGCTTCCTTATTTTTGTTTTGAGTAAATTTAAAAATGGAGAAGTTAGTTTCACACTAGGATGCTTGGGATCATTTGGCAAAGGCTCCCCTGGCTTCCTATTACTCAATCGAATATCAGAGTGTGAAGATTGAATGGAATTACAAGGAGTATATCTCTCCCTCGAAGGATCGGACGGTCGAGCAAGGAGATGCATTTTGATCCAATTGAGCTTATACAATGGGTTTGTTAGGATGTTAGAGGTGTCTTTGAGTTCAGTTTTGGCTATAGAAGGAGTGGGTGAGGTGGCCATGTGCTTTAATTGAGTGGAGGAGGGATTTCATGTGCTCAATTTCAAAGGATGTGGTTAGTTTTGGGTTTGGGTTGGGTTTGGCTGACCCAAACCCATTGGGTCATATGCACTAGGTCCATTTATGATCATTTTGTCCACTAGGAGGATGCCAAGTGTCCATGAAAAGAAATTAACCAAATTCCAAGTGATTTTGATTTTGGGTTACCTATGGCCTAGGGGTAAAATGATCATTTGACCTTTATTTTAGCTTGGGCATGTTTGGTATGTTTGAAAAATGAATTATGCCAAGTTTCATTGGGTTTGGAGTTGGTTTGATGTGATTTGGCTCATGTTGACCCATTTAGGTCAAATGGGTCAAGTTGACCAATTGGTCAAATTGGGTCAAACCAAGAGTTGGCCAAGTTCATATGACCATTTGAAGTGTTTTGGCATTTTTGGTTTGGTTCAATTTGGTTTAGATTTGGTTTTAGTTCATTTGATTTCATTTAGGTCAAATGGGTCAAGTTGACCAATTTGACCCATTTGACCTATTTGGGTTAGTTCATGGGTTGGCTTAGGCTTTATTGGTCATATGAAATGGATTGGTATCTTTATTTCCAATCAATTTGGTTTATATTTTAGTTTGGCTCAAAATGACCCTTTAGGTCAAGTTGGGTTCAAGGTCAATCTAATTAGGTTGGGTCTAGTTGGGCAATTGAGGCTTTGGTCAAGTTCAACAAGTGATTTGGAATGAACTTGACCTATTAGTTTTAATCAATTTGGCTTAGATCAAGTTTTCACACATTTTGACTTTTTAAGTCAAGTTGGGTCACCTTGGGTCAAGTGGCCAGTTGGGCTAGGTTAAACTCAAATTTTGACTTAGTCAAGTTCAAACATTGGTCATGAATAAACTTATATCAATCGTTTCAATCAATTTGGCCTATGGTGAATTTTGGCTATGTTGGGTTTCATTTTGGCTAAGTGTTGACTTGGTCAACCCATAAGTTCGACTTGGTTTAACCCAATTTGGGTGATTGATCATCTCATGATGATTGTTGATTATGATGAGAGGCTTAGATGGGCTTAGCTCAATCCAATTTGGTTAGGATTAGAATTTGGCTCATAAGGGATACTTTAGGTCACTTTGGGTCAAGAGCTAAGTGATAATGGCTTGGTCAAGGCTTGATTTGAGTTTGATTGAACTCACATATGGACTCATGATTGAAACATAAATCCATTTACAAGAGATTTGAAATCAAATGGGTTTTGATTAACATGAGTTTGAATTTGGTTTGATTATTGAATTGAGTTTTAGTTAAGTGATTGAAGTTTGTGTTTATATTTGGATTCATGATTGAAGGATTGATTGAATTATGAAGAGAAATCAAGGATTTGGCTTGATTTGAAATTGATTTGGCTAAGTTCAAGATTTTGACTTGAAATGCTTAGGTTGAATTTTGAATAGATTTGAGTTTGATTTTTGGATTTGGTTTTGGTTGTTTGAATTTATATTTCATTTATATATGTGAATATAAATGATAACATAAATGGGTTATGAGAAAATTTCATAAATTTGAAGTGATTTGAAGTTGATTTAGGCTAAGTCCTTAAGAGGGAATTAAAGGACTTAAGAAATATTTGTGATTTGGATTTGAATTTTGGATTTAGTTTGATTGATTTGAATTTCTATTTCATTTATATATGTGAATATAAATGAGAATATAAATGGGTTATGAGAAAAGTTCATGAGTTTGAATTGATTTTGGCTAAGTCCATAAGAGGGAAATCAAAGTGACTTAGGAAA
Source organism: Cymbidium sinense (assembly GCA_021442155.1). NCBI lineage: Eukaryota > Viridiplantae > Streptophyta > Magnoliopsida > Asparagales > Orchidaceae > Cymbidium > Cymbidium sinense. The sequence continues at coordinate 667,910 of CM038225.1, read as the reverse complement.
GATTTTTTGAATTTGATTTAGATTTTAATCATTGGTTTTAATCATGGATTTCAATCATGTGGAATTGATTTGAATTTGGAGAAAATCAATTAAGCTAGAGTTGATTTTGGCTTTGTTTTGAAGGGAGGAAGTGAGGATTGGTTCAGGCTATAGGGTAGGCAGATTTTCTTAACACCTCTAAGGCATGACCTATTTCTATGGCTAACTCTTCTAAGTCTCAAAGATTAGGTTGAGTTTTCACCTAATCACTAGATGTGTCTTAAGACTAAGGAACTCTTAAAGTCTAAGATGGAGGGATTGAGAGCTCATTCTAGAAAGGAGGTTAACAAAGGGTGTCCAATAGGTGTGGTGTGACTAACAAGGTACACTGCACGTATTGGTGTTGACCGAAATGATCAACAACACCGAATGATCATAAGAACTAACAAAATAATCTACTCCTAACCCAAGGTGTAGAATCTAGAGCTTAGTGCAATGTGACTCTACTTATGTCAAAGACATAAGAGAGGAAGGGGGAATCCATTAGGGATAAAGTAGGTGAACCTTCCATTAAGGAAGCAGGTTCAAGTCATCCGCTGAGGGATGAAAGGTTCGATTTAATTTGAGTCTCATTGGGGAGAAATTTGATTTGTTTAATTAAGTTCTGCTAAGGAAGAGGGTTGAATTTATTTCAATTTGTTGTTTATTTATTTGTGTTTGTTTTGATTCCAATGAGGATAGGGAAGTGAACTCTCCACTGGGGAGGCAAGTTCAGGTCATCCACAAGGGAGGAAAGGTTATGAAATCCACCGAGGGATTAGAATTTTAGATCCGTTGGGGAGCTAGAAGGATTTGTATCTCACTGAGGAGAAGTAAAATATTTGATTTGGATTGTTTGATTATTTTGTTTATTTCATTGGGTTTATTTTAGATTTTTTGTTTTGAAGTGGGTCCTATTGGTTTGTGATGGGTTGTACTGAATAGAGGCCATGGTAGCCTTGATCTATTACAGATTTACCAATCCAAAGGGGTAGTCCAAAATAGAGCTATCCAACTAAAGGAAATGCCTTTCGGTGTGCAACATGTAGAAACAAACATACTTACATCCTAAAGTAGGGACCAATCGGGTGATTTATTAGCAGCGGTCGAACTCGATCTAGGGCTGACTATTGAGTTATTGTCACTGGAGAACTTAAATTAGGTCAGATATAGTCAAAGATTGATTTCATTTTTTTTTAGTTTATTTTGATGATGATGGATCCCATCAGTTTGCGATGGACTGCCCTGAGTAGAGGCCGTGGAGACCTAGGTCTAGTTCAGATTTACCAATCCAAAGGGAGTAGTCTACCAACAAGAGGGGATGTCTTTCGGTTTGTAATGGTCAAGTTAGGAAGAAAGTGTGGGGACTCACATCCAAAATAAGGAACCACTAGGGTGATTGGTTACTTTGGGCAACAAATCGAACCCGACCTAGGGTTGATTATTGAGTGAATGCCATTGGGTTACTTAAATCAGCTCAAAGATAGTCAAAGTTTGATTTCATTTTTTTTTAGTTTATTTTGATGGATTCCGTTGGTTTTGCAATGTATCACACTGAGAAGGAGCTTATATCAGCCTAGATCTATCTTAGATTTACTGAAATAAAGGGAATAGCTTCCCGAACGATGGGAGAACTATCTGACCAAAGGAGTGCCTTTCAGTTTGCAATGATCAGTTCATGGGAAGAAAGCTCAGGGCCTCACATCTTCCACTACAAAAGACTACTGGGGTGATTGGTTGCTTTGGGCAACAAAATCGAACCCGACCTAGGGCTGCCCGTTAGATTAGGACAATCATGCTAGAAAGAATGCGTCATAATCTTATATCTTTCAAAATGAAATGACTGTCGGGGTAACCTACTTGTGGAAAAATGGGTGAATGACTAGGCGGCTACAGTGAGTACCACAGATTCATCTCTCGGTAGTCGAGATAATTCTATAGGGAGTTACGACCTACCCTAAAGATAAGATGTATGCTTGGAAAAAGGGGCCCTTTGGGGGCTTGAATTCCTAATCCACATGCCAATTAATTTGTTTGTTTATTTAGTTTGTTTTAACGTGGACCCTGTTGATTTTTGAGGGATCAAACTGAGAAGGAGCTTATATCAGTCTAGACTTATCTCAGATTTATTGAACTAAGGGAGAATCTGTGTATCCACTGAATAAATTCTCCAACCACAGACGTGGCTACTTGGAAAGGGGGACTGTCTAATCCAAGAGTAACCTGAGTAGTGTCTAAATGGGGTCGTAAAGGATGTGATCCAAATAGAGTGCCTGTAGGGAAAGAGGCCACTAATGCTTTAATATAATACCTTGGAGAGAATGACATGGCTAGTCATATATCATATAGGTATTCGGTGTATAACTCAAGGAGAAAATGCGGGGACTCATATCTGCCAAGAGTGGTGTACTTACTAGGTGAGTCACTGTCTGCCTAACGAACATCAACCAACCTAAGGTGCCCATTGGTTTACAACAATCAGCCTAGGAAGAAAGCTCGGGGACTCACATCCTCCTATAATGGAACTAATCGCTAGGATAGTCTATCTTCAGCTTGACAGGTGTTATCCGACCTAAGGAAACTTGAGTGAATGCCCTGGGGGACTTATATCAACTCAAACATAGTCAAGAAGAAAGGAGCCTCTAGGGGACTTACCTTAAACCTCGAATATACTCAGCCTAGTTAATACATAATGGCTAGTTCATGAAGAAATCATGGGGACTCACATCTTCTTAAACAAAGTCAACACAAGGTAGCTTACTGACTGAGCAATGAAGACTACCGAACTAACAAGGCACTCGTTGGTTTGTAATGATCAAGTCAAGAAGAAAGTGTAGGGACTCACATCCGCCTGATAAATGACCACTAGGATGACATACTAACAAGGTAGAATGTTGACCCGATGTAGAGCAGCTAATAAGTGAGTGCCATAGGGGGCTTGCTCCCACATCAAAATAGCTCTAGAAGAACATATGTGTTTATTTTTGTGGTTGTGTTAAAAGGAATAGGATGCCACTGGGGGACTCTTACACCTATTTTAATAGTGTCGGGAGATTGTGTTTGTGTTGTGAAAAAGGATAGGATGCTGCTGAGGGACTCTTACACCTACCCTAGACATGTCATGGTGGATTCGCAAGACAAGCAAACAATGCTTCGAAAGAAGAGAGGATTTGGATGAAAGAGAATCAATTTTTTGTTGATTTATAGAATTATTTTTGAAATATGATTTTTATGGGTAGTATTTCTTCAAATAGAGCTCATTAATTAGAAGCATCGGGTGTTCCCCTTTACAATCAATAAGCTAATAAGATCCTCTTTGGTAGGCCTTCTCTATGACATAGGGGCCTTCCCAAGTGGGTTCAAACTTGCCTCCCATCTTTTGACGGGAAACAATTGGTTTAGGACTAACACAAGCACTCCTACTTGGAAAGACCTAGGGCGGACCAGCTTATTGTTAGCTTGAATCATTTTGGCCTTGTACAACTCGAGATTCTAGCACACCTGTAGGTGACTCTCCTCCAAACCTTCGAGCTCTTTTAACTGCAACTTTGCATTTTTCTCTGTAGTGATCTTGCTATCTAATGCTATCCTTAGTGACGAGAGTTGAACTTCTAAAGGTAGAATGACTTCAGACCCATACACTAAGAAAAATGGGGTAGATTGAGTTAGAGTTCGGTATGTGGTGCGGTAGGCCTAGAAGACTTCAACCAACTGCTCATTCCACTATTGCTTGTTGTCATCAAGAGTCTTCTTTAGTATATGGATGAGAGTTTTGTTGAATATTTCTGCTAAGCCATTTTCTCTAGGGTAGTAGATGATGGAGTATCTCCAATCTATACCGTGTCTTCTGGCAAAACTGTTGATCTTGGTGCTTTTGATTGCAGTATAATTATCAGATATAATTCGTCAAGGCACCCTGGACCTATATACAATATGGTTCCTGAAAAATTGAAGCATATTCTGAGATGTGACCTCTCTGAGTGGGATTGGTTTTGCCCACTTGGAAAAGTAGTCGGTGGCAGCTAAGATGAACCGATGCCCCTTGGAAGAAGGAGGATCAATAGGACCCATAATGTCGATACCCCAACACTCAAATGGCCATGAAGCCAGTGTAGGGTGTAGAATGTTGGGTCATTGATGGAGAACTACACCGTGCACCTGACACTGATGGCATCTTCTAGCTACATCCATGGAGTTTGTAATCATCGAAGGCCAATAATATCCTAGTCTCTTGATCTTTGTCTTCATCTTTAGACTAATTGATGTGCTCCACATAAACTTGAATGTACCTTAGTTACAATGCCATGGGCTTCATGTCTATCAAAATAACATAAGCACATTTGGTCAAAGAATCGTCGGTACAGGGTGTCATAAACGAGAGCATAGGTGAGAGCTCTCTATTTTACCTGATGGGCTTATGACTTTTCTTAAGATAGTTTGCCGGTATTCAAATAGTCTATGAACGATTGCCTCCAATCTAGCTCCTTGTTCTTATAGGCAACAACAAGCTCCCCTTCAAGAGAAAGTCTCTCGATGAGTTTAGCATCAATGAGGGATATGACTTGTCTATTTTGGACCCTTATTAAAATGGACTCATCTTCCAGACATGCCAATTCTTTAGCAAGTTTGTCAAAAGCATCTACTATTGCATTCTCTGCTCGGGGAAGCTTGTTGATGGTGACTTTGGGGATTTGGGCCAACAGCTTCATGGTATACTCATGATAATGATGAAGCTTGGGTTTGAGAACCTTGTAGAACCAGGCAATCTGATTGATGACCAACTGAGAATCCCCAAAGATGTTGATGCTATTGACACAAACTGTGATAGTTGCCTCTAGACTGGTAATCAAAGCCTAATACTCATCTTTGTTGTTGGTGCAGGGGTTGGAAAGATAGTATGAGAATCTCATACATTGTGGTATGAAGTCAGAAGAACTATTCCTACCCCTGCCTTTCCTGGAAGAGTAGATCATGGTGCTTCCCCTTTATGAAATGAAGCTGCACCATCAAAATACATCTCCCATCGGTGGTTGTCAACCTCCACTAAGTACATGATTTTTTCATTAGGGAGATTATCACTAAGCGGAGAATCAACAGGAAGTGGGTATGCTGCTAAGAAATCCGCTAGTGCTTGTCCTTTTACTATATGGAGGTGTACGAATGTGATATCAAACTGTGAGAGTATCATGGACCAGCGTGCAACCATCCAGATAGCATTGGCCGTTTCATGAGATAATGTAATGGGTTGATTTTAGAAATCAAGTTCACCTTGTGAGAAAGCATATAGTGTCGTAGCTTTTTAAAGGCAAAGATTAAAGCTAGGCAATTTTTCTCAATAGGTGGATAGTTTGCTTCAGCAGGGATTAGATGATGGATGAGGTAGTAGAGAGCACTCTCCATCCCTTCGTCATTGGCTTGGCCTAACAAAGCATCGAGAGACTCATCCAATGTAGCATTGTAGATGATGAGTGGCCTACCCGGGATAGGGGCTGCTAGAACTGGCGGCTTCACCAAATACTATTTGATATTTTCAGAGGCATGCTCACACTTATCATCCCACTTGAACTTAGCATCCTTTTTAACAAGTGCTGAGAATGGATTGCATCTCCTTGATAGGTTAGAAATAAGGCGTCTTATATACGCCAACCATCCTTGGAAAGATCTTAGTTGAGCTAAACTCTTAGGAGGTGATATTTCTAAGATGGCTTTGATCTTTTATGGATCTATTTCTATTCCCTGGTGTTAGACAATAAAACCAAGGAACTTCCCTGAAGCTACTCCGAATGCACACTTCAGGGGGTTCATTTTGAGGTTATATTATCTTAACCGTTCGAAAACTACTCTCAAGTCAAAGAGATGGTCTTCCTTTTCTCTGCTCTTAACTATTAAATCATCAACGTAGCACTCAACCTGATGATGGATGAGTTCATTGAAGATCTGAGTCATGGCCCGTTGGTATGTAGCACCAGCATTTTAAAGGCTGAAAAGCATGACCCTAAAATAATAGATTCTGACTGGGGTTCAAAAAGCCGTGTTTCTTTCATCTTTAGGGGACATCTTGATTTGGTTGTAGCCAAACGATCCATCCATGAAAGAGAACACTACATGAGATGAGGCGATGTCCACCATTAATTCTAGTATAGGAAGAGGAAACTCATTCTTAGGACATGCCTTATTGAAGTCCCTGAAATTGATGCATATGCAAATTTGGCCATTCTTCTTCTTAACTGGTACAACACTGGCTAACCAGGTAGGATATTTTTCTTTCTTGATGAAACCAGCATCGATTAATTTTTTGACTTCATAAATGACCAGTTATTCGATTTCTAATTGCATGCATCTAGGAGCTTGCTTGATAGGGTTAGCGTTAGGATCTATTACTAGTTTGTGGACTGATACGTCAGGAGATAATCTGGGAATCTCTTCATAAATTCATGCAAAATAGTCTTTAAACTCAATCAATAGCCTAACTAAGTCATTGATTTCTTCTTCATTCAGTAATGAACTGATGTATGTCGGGCATGGATTTTCTTCTGTCCTGAGGTTGATTTCTTTAAGCTTGTATATTTTTGAATGGATTTCTTCTTCAAATTTTGAAGGTGCATCCTTCATTTGAAGATTATCTGAATCATCTGAAATTTCTAAACACACATCCTCATAGGAGTTGGTGTTGTGTGAAAAGAACCTATCAGATTCTAAATGATTGGTAACAACTAAGCAGTAATCATCGTCATCGACTGGACCCACTATGCCGAATCTTAGTCTTGATCTTGATTGTGCCTCCCTACCTATGTTGTTCCCTAACTTTTCAAAATACTTTGACCTATGCATGGACCATGTATGAGGCACCAAACCTTTCTGTATAAGATTATGAACACAAGGCGAGTAAAAGTCAAACGGTAATTCCATTAATTCTTTAAATGAATCCTCCTCAAGTTCTACATCAACTTCAGGACTTGAGGATGATGAACCCAAAAACAATCTCTTCGACTTTGCATCCATGGAAGACTTAGGGGCATCCTTAACTATTAGACCTTCAACCTTCTGAGATGAAAATGAGGTTGGAGCTAAGGTTCCAAGCTACTGCCTGATAATCTTACATGCATTTGATTCGAATACTTTGCTTTGTCTGGAGGCCCGGTCTTCGTCAATGTTTGGCTCGAGTGTTACCTCCAATGAAACTCGCTGAGAGTAGGGCTGTCAAAAAAGCTCGTTGTTCGCGAACAGCTCGTGTTCAGCTTGTTCATTAACTAAATGAGCCGAACACGAACAAATATTTCAAGCTCGATTTATAAATGAGCCGCAACAACACTTTGTTGTTGTTCCTCGTTCTCAAAATAAATAAATAATTTATATTAAATTTTATTTAAAATATAATTTATGTCATTAAATATTTTTAAAATTATATTTAATTTAATAATTAAATTAGTTAATAAAATTTTAAATCAAATAAGCTAAAATATATTAATAATTATAATTATAGAAATTTTTTTAATTATGTTTAGCGGCAGAACAAAACTCTGTAGCATCAAGCATGTTACCCTGTAGCTGTAGCAGAGCCATACAATTTAATCCCAACCATATGAATTTATGTTAACGGCTGGTATTTAAAATAATCGAACGATATACCTGTAGCGGAGCCATACAATTTAATCCCAGCCATATGAATTTATGTTAACGGGTGGGATTTAAAACAATCAAATAATATATGAATAATATCTGTCGACTGGTTCCGCATTTTGACCGCAACCCTAACAGCTCTTGCCTCTCGACTCTCTATCTCTCGACTCTCTCGCCTCTGACTTTTCCTAATCCTAAGTCCCTCCTCTCTGGTGTTTTGGCCAAATTTCTACTCTTCTTAGCAAGAGTCTTGCGAGTTGTGAGTCTTGCGAGTTGCAATAGTAATATCTGTAAGCAATAGCCGAACCTCTGGATGCGATCTCTGGTTTTCTAGGGTTTGGTACCGACCATTATTTTCTTATTTTTATCAAGCTTCTACTTGGGACTCGGTCGACTTTGCATGTCTGCTATCATTATTTTCTTCTTTTATCAAGCTTCTACTTCGGTTTCATGTTAAAAGGAGAAATGCTCTTACAATTTGTGACTCTAATTTTTCATTTATAGACTTGAGTCACTTGATATCAGCTATATGTTGTTGTCTCGGACCTCTATTGAAATGCTTGAAGTGCTTATTCGGTTATGCCATGTACAATATTCTACATCTTATGCGCTGCTTGTTGTGGATGATTATTATTCCTTGTAGGTTATTAAAATGCTTGAAGTGCTTACTCGGTTTGTCCTGTCCGGCCATTATTCTATTGTCTCTGTAATTTGGGAGCTATATATTGCTGTCTCTGTTTGATTTCTCATTTTCTTTTACTCTTCTCATTCTAATTTGTCCTGTCCGGCCATTATTTTGTTGTCTCTGTTATTTGGGAACTATATATTGCAGTTAGATTTTTCATTTTTTTTACTCTTCTCATTCTAATTTATCTGTTATTATTATTCACTATCTCTTATTTTGGAAATATATGTTGCAGGCTCTGTTTGATTTTTCAGTTTCTTTTATTCTTCTCATTCGAATTTGTCTTGTCCGACCATTATTTTGTTGTCTATGTTGGCATGGATACTATTTATTGAGCTGATTTGGTGCTAATAGTAGATCAGATTAATTATGTATATCTTGGAGTTGCAATTTTTTTGAGCTGATTAAATAAGAAGAGTAACAGAACATTGAATATGGAGCTTAGTATGGAGATTGGAGAGTGTATGTGTATGTGGTCCTAACTCATATTTTCTTTTTTATTTAGTGTACAATCATGTCTAATGTGGATCATTCTCAGTCTGCATCATGTGGTGATGATTTAGTTGTAGGTAATGATTTACCAAGTATTTCACAACAAGTTGAATCAGAGGAGCATACACTTGAGACTACTAGTGATGATGTTAACCCTAAGAGAGGTAAGAAGAGAGTATCTTCAGTGTGGGAGTATTTTATAGAAACCACTTCTGTATTTAAGGGAGAGAGTACACCCTCTTTACAATGCATATATTATCGCAGAAAATTTCATAAATCAAAAACTGGCACAACTTCACAACTTTTGAGGCATGTGAAGGAATGTGAAAAAATCAAGGCCAAGAATAAGCAGGTTGTTGAATTGGCAGACAAAAGGCAAAAAAAATTAAATTTTATGCCTTTTGATGTCAATTCTGAAATTGAGATTCCATTATTCCATGACCCCAAAATTATGATCATCTTGATTAGGGAGATAATTGCAAAGATGATTATTGTGCATGATTAGTTTAGGATGGTTGAGCATATGTGGTTTAATATTCTTTTGAAGGTATTGAATCCCAATTACGAGAGGATCTAGAAACACAATTAGAAGTGATTGCATGAAAGTTTATGAAAAGGAAAAAAAAAGAGATTGAAAACTTTTCTTAAGAGCATTCATAGAGTTTCTTTGACTTGATTGTTGGATCAAATCAAAACAAGGCTACATGTGCTTAATAATTCACTTTATTGATGATTCTTGGCGGTTGCATAAGAGAATCATCGGCTTTATTGAAACTTGATCCTCCACACACAGGTACTTTTATTTGTGATGCTATATGTGATTGTTTGCTAGATTGGAATTTGCAGGACAAGGTATCTACTATCACACTGGATAATGCTAGTAATAATGATGTTACTGCAAATACTTTAAAATTAATTTCCAGTCAAGAGGGTAGTTACATTTTCAGGGTCCTTCTTTCATGTTAGATGTTGTGCTCACATCTTGAATATACTAGTTCAAGATGGTTTGAAAGAGGTGCAACAAATAACCGTTAAAATAAGGGAGACAATAAAATACCTCAAAAAGTCTCCTTCTCGTTTACATAAGTTTGTTGAAGTGGCGGCAGGTTAGGGTCCCTTCAAAGGGATTATGTATTGATGTTCCTACAAGGTGGAACTCCACTTACTTAATGCACTTTTATTTATATGTATTCATTCATTATGCTAATCGAGATTCTAACTACAAATGGTTACCTTCTGAGATTGAATGGCATAGCTATGAGTAGATTAGAAGGTTTCTTTCTGTTTTCCATAATGTGACAAAAATGATTTCAGGTTCTTCTTATCCAACTACCAATTTGTTTCTTCCTATTGTCATGCATGTTAAGAAATTGCTTAATGAAGAGTGCAATTCCTTGGATCAATTTGTCAAGCAAATGGCCACTGCTATGAAAATTAAATTTGATAAATATTGAGGAGAATGCAATCTACTCATGGTTGTGGCTGCAGTGCTTGATCCACGCCTCAAAATGAAATTCATTACTTTTACATTTTCTAAAATATACTCTAGTTTTGAGGTAGAGTCTAAGATAAAGAGCATTGAGGATGTTATTTGGGAGATATATAATGAATATTCAGTAGATAATAGTGCTTCAAGCTCTTCAGCAGTTAGTGGATCATCACAAGTAATAGTTGATGTGCCCTTTTCATCAAACTTTGATTGTATGTTAGGATTTGCTGATTTTATTGTTGCTTCGGGTTCTATTTAGCCATCAAAATCTGATTTACAAACATATTTGGAGGAAGGATTATTATTGAGCAATAATGATTATAGTGATATTCTTGAGTGGTGGAAGATGAATACTCTCAAGTATCCTATTTTTTCCAAGATGGCTAGGGATGTTTTAACAATTTCCGTCACCAGGTTGCATCCAGAATGCATTTAGTGTGGTGGTAGAGTTCTTGATGATTATAGAGCTCTTTATCACCAAAATAGTCAATGCACTTGTATGTATAGTTGGATTTAGAGGCGCTCAACCCAACATTAAAGATCCTTTGATACTTTTCCAACTAAATTTAGTCTATTTAATAAATTTGATAAACTTCATTCTATAATGTCATTATCTACTTTTATTTCAGCAAGAGTTAATGGAGGAGGAGAACCTTTATGTTAAACTACCGAAAAATATTTAGCTTTGGAGAAGGATACCATCATACTAAGCAGTTTTATTACAGCAATTTTACAGCAATCTGTTCTTTATTAAGGTTTCAATTTTTAATTTTCAATATTTTCAATTTCTATGTTGAAGGGTCATTTTTTTTTTTGTTCTTTTTTTGCAGTGCTTCAATGGATAGAATTGGTGAATTGATTTTTCCTTGTTGTTCATAAAATTTAATATGCAACTCAAAAATTGATTTTTTATTCAATAGCTTTTTTTAGAAGTAATTACAAGAACTCAGAAATTATGCAAGAGAATTTTCCTTAATTGTATGCTGTTATTTTGAGTTAAAATGTTACGGAGGCTATGCTTGCTAACAGATAATGGAGTTTTCGAATCAGAAAGAAACTTTTTTTCACGATAGTTTAAATTTATACTAATATTTAGAGTTTCTCGAAGAAAAATAGATGGGCTATTAAGTAACTATGCGTCCGTCTTCTTGCTCTGCTTATGGCTTGTCCTGTTGTTCTCTCTCATACCAACTGTGATGTTATTTTAGTTGCCGATTTTGTTATCAAATTGTCCCTTATGGTTGCTTATCTATGGCATTGATTTTGATGAGGTTTAAATCTTGCGTGGTTGGATTCAACTTTTATATATTCAATTATGTTCTACACTTAAATTTGAGTTTTGTTTCAAACATGAATTGAAGTATAGCAAGCTATGAAGTTGATATAATAATGGGAATTGAAGTACAATAAGCTATAAGTTTTGTTTTATCATCTGAACCTTCTTATTCTTGTTCCTTTTACATGTTATTCTCTTCTTTTGGAACTACCTACTATTTGGCTGTGTTTTGGCTAGAGGAATTAGGTAAAATCTAAATATTACCTAATAATTAGATATTGATCGAGGCCTTTTATTGTATGTATTTACCATTTCTAGCTTGAATCTGGTTTGATGGGAGAACCAAGAGCACTTGTTAAAAGGAATGAACTTAAAGCTATTGTTCCATTGTTGATTTTGGATAACTTCGAAACAATCGCTTACATTAAATCAGATTCGAGTTGGTTTGGTTCTTTGTTTGCTGGCTGGTTTTGGTCGGTTTGGTTCTTTGTTTGCTGGCTTGTTTGGTTCTTTCTTTACTGGCTGGTTTTGGTTAGTTTGGTTCTTTGTTTGTTGGTCGAGTTGCTGGCTGGTTTTGGTCGGTTTGGTTCTTTGTTTGCTGGCTGGTTTTGTTCTTTGTGCATTACACACTTGCTGGCTGGTTTTGTTCTTTGCATCCTTTATGATAAGATCTTTTGATGCTACACTTGGTCAATTTGGAACATATCTTTACATTAATGTGTAAGATCACTTGTGATATTACATTAATATATGATGAAAACTAAATAGATGTATGAGATGTAACTTAGCTTGATATTTGGCTGTATGTATTTTCCAAACATTTAATTTAATTTTTTGTGATTACATTTTGTCAATTTTTTGAATGTCTATCATTTATTCAATGATATTTAGCTTAATAGTTTGGATTCTTTGGAACAGATGCTACACTAATTTTTTTTTTGTGATTTCATTGTCATTTTTTTGTGATTTCATTTTGTCAATTTGGAATAAATGCTACACTTATTTTCATTTTTTTCAGTCTATTAATATTAATCTTTCATTTTATCATTTTTTGAATGTCCATACAAGTTATTAGCATCAATGATTATTTATTTTAGTTTCAGCACTCATAATATTTATTTTATAATTTTTTGCTAGTTTTGTTTACATGAAGTCGATTCTGATTTTGAAGATTCAAGATTGGTTGGATTTTAAGGATGAAAGCTTGAAGACTATAAAGCTTGAACATTAAAGCTGAAGCAATTGATTTGATTAGAAATTGATATTTGGAAATTGTATGATTATTTATTTTAGTTTAGCCTACATAATATTTATTTTATAATTTTTTAGTTTGTTTACATGAAGTCGATTACAATTTTGAAGATTCAAGATTAGTTAGACTTTGAGGATATGAAAGTATAAAGCGAACATTAAAGTCAATTGATTTGATTAGAAATTGATATTTGAAAATTATAATTTCATTATTTTCTTAGTTTTTATTTTTTGAAATTGTAAGTTGTATATGATCATGTAAAATTTTAGGTTGAATTTATTTTAGAAAGTTGTAAATCTGTAAATTTGTAAATTATGTTGTGAATTTGTAAATTTTATATGCATATATGATCTTGTAAATTTTGTTGCTATAAATTAGTATTTGAAGTTGTGTTCGTAAAAAATGATTTTGAATCTCGATTGAAATCATTTAATTTAATAAAATAAATTTTGATTGTATATAATTTTGATTTTGAATCTCTAAATGAATCTCTAATTTTAATTTTTTGTGTAACAAAGCTTTTTTTAGTGCAAAATAATAATTTTGATTGTATATAATTATTTTGTATAATTGTATATTTTTAGTTTTAATTTTTTGTCAATAGTATTTCGTTTTTCAGATAAGATTTTAATAATTATTTTTAAATTAAAAAAAAAAAATAAAATTATTAAAATATAAAATCGAGCCAATTCGAGAACAGCTAAAGCGAACACGAATATTTTTTCTTCGAACATCTATAAATGTATTTTTCAGCCAATTTGAACAAAAAATAATAAATAGAATATGAACAACAGCTTGGCTCGCTCAAGCTTAGCTCGTTTACACCCCTAGCTAAGAAGGGTTGGTTGGTATACTAATCACATTAGACTCATCCTCTGAGCTGGATTCCAAGTCTATGTGAATAGTTAGGGTACTCCTATGAATTGGAACATAACCTCTATTGGCTGATAGTCAACAAGGGGGTCTTCCACCTCTAGAACTGCCTCTGTTTCTGCCTCTGCCTGGTGGAGGTAAAGTCATCCTACCCACATGTCCATATGATGGAATGAACTGTGGGTAGAATGTCATACACAACTCTATTTCTTCTTCAATTCCCCTTTCTTGTTCACTTGGATTTTTATTTTTCTTTTCTTTATCTTTTTCTTCATTTTCTTTTGCATTTGCATTTGAATTTTGTCTAAGTTCATGAGAAAGGGTGTTTTGTGGAAGATAGTAGGTCGTATCCTCATATATCTCAACCCCTCTCACTGAAAATGGCTTTTCATTGCCTTTGACATAGTACTCAATCTCATCTTTTCTAAACTTGATGCACTGATGGAGGGAGGATGAAATCATCTTATTTTGATTTATCTAAGGCCTACCGAGCAAAGCAGTGAATGAAGTATCTGAATCAATGTTATAAAACTTGGCTTCAGTCTTCCAGTCACATATCTCCAAAGGTATTACTATGGAACCTAAAGCCTGCTCACCTTGTTCATTGAATCCTCTCAACATCATCTGATATTCTTAGAGTGTGGAGATGTCGATCCTCAAATAGGCAAGGGTCTTTAGACTCATAATGTTCACTGATGCACCTAGATTGATGATAACTCTGGCAAGTCTGAATCTGTAAATGTCAACTGTAATGTAGAGGGGACAGTTGTGCTCCATGTCCCCTAGAAGTAGGTCTTCATCTATGAAAGTAATCCCCTAAGCTTCTCTGGATTAATGTGCCTCCTCACTAATAGCAGTCAGCTGAGCTAAGTGTATTTCAAGATCAAGGAGAACCTTGATTAATGATTCCCTCATCTCTTTGGATAAGATAAGGGCATCGTATATGCTTAGCTTAGATGGCAACTTTCTTAGATGAGAGAGGACATTGTAGTCCACCTTGGGTTGATCATCCACATGCATATCCAAGGGTGGAGCATCTTGTGGAGGGGCTTCTCGATCCTCTGCACCAATGACTTATTTTTCTCTATCTTGAGGTGCTGCCCTAAGAGGTAGAATCTTGCCACTATGGAGGTTGACTTCGGTAATCTCTTGTGGCAGGTAATGGAAGATTCTACCTACACATTAGGATTAACTATAGCTTCTCCTATGGGACCCTCAAAATTAGATGATTCTAAGTTTATCTCAAGAGACAAACCCGTAGTATTCAGAGTGGAAAAATCCAACTCTGAATCAGAAAGAGGAAGATTGAAATTATTATAGTTGTTTTAACTTGAAGAGTTATCATTAGGAATAGAAGTAGATAACCCATCAGAAGTAACACAGATGTAGTTCAAACTAGTTTTATTCTTTAATTTCTTGGATTTGATAGAAGGTATCAAGTAGAAATTAAGTAAAGTAAGTGGGGTAAGGGATTTGATGCCCTTATCCGCCGATACATGAGTTCTACTAGTAGAAGAAGAGCTAGCTGAAGTAGAAGAGGTGCTCATTGATGTGATAGTTGAAATGGTAGATTGGTGGCTGGGCAGTGCGTACTGCACTCTTAGACTATCTGCTAGCACATGTCTTTACGCTTGAGCTCCCCTGAATGACTATAACACCAGTCTTGAAGCTATGTTCAAGCTAATCCTTAAATATAAAATAATCCTCCAAAATATGACCTAACATACGGTGGTAGGTACAAAAGTTGGGATCATGGCTTTTTCCCACTTTCTCTAGTCTCCTAGGTTTGGGTAGCTGAAAATCAATCTTCTTTAAGAGATTATTAAAGATCTTTCTGATTACCTCCATCTTAAATGAATAATTCTTGTTAAGTTTATCCAAAAGAGTAGGTGGACATAGCGGGGATATCATTACCTTGTTGTTGATGATGTGGTGAGGAGAGGCTGTGTAGGCCGTGGAGGCGTAGCGACTAGTAAATCGGTGGTGGTAGAGGAGGTGGAGGCTGCTGAGGTCATGGTCTCTCAGACTAATCTCTAGCTGGTTGCTTTCCTTGTCTACCATTGTCACTATTCCTAGCTTCATCTCATATACCTTATGCGGCTTTGACTTGGGAAACTGATCTTGAAAAGGCAACTGTTTGGCCTCTCCTTGTATACTAGCCGCCTTATTGATTAACTTCTAAAAAGTTTTAATGGTGAAGCCCTTAAGCATGAAGGTGACCGGGCCATGGATATTCTTTAAAAGAATCTCAATGGCATGCTGTTTAGACAACTGCAGCTCGCATTTCATACTCAGGTTATGCCATCTGAGAATATAGTCAATAAGAGACTCACACCTAATGTTGTTGTGCTACAACGAGATCGCCCACAGTGACTCTTTACTGAGCTCTATCAAATCTCTTGATAAAAAGTTACTCCAACTCAGCAAATGTTTTTACTAAACTATTGGGAAGTTCAGCTTACAAGTCAAATGCTATACCCGCTAAGCTACTGACGAAGAGATGGAAGAGTAAAGTGTCACTACCACCAGTGTTGCAACAACTAGCTCTAAAATGTGCAATATGCTGCCTCAGGTTCCCACTATCATTAAAACTCTTGAATGAAGGTGGAACAAAACCCTTAAGATATTGGATCACATTATATTCCTCTGGGTAGGGTCTACCCTTTGGAACCGATGATCCTCCTCGGGCTTGAGCCAACACTTCCTTCACTTGCTGCTTACCATGGACTTGATGTCTTTTTTTTGTATGGAGAGACTATTCACTACCTTCCTATACATGTTAGTGCTACCTTGCTCTCTGGGAGGTAAGGTCTTGGCTGGGTCCAAGACATGCACCAACTCTGGCTGACTGGTCTCATCTATGGTTGGATGAACTATCGATGTGTGACTTTGCAATGCTAAGACAACTGCTAATAGATCCTCAAGCCTCTTCTTTATCCTATCTATCTTCTCGTCCTTCTGCTTTATTTGTGCTAGGAGGTGTTGGGTCGAGTAGGCTGTGTCTTCCTGTTCGGCCTCAGCACCTTCCATAGTCTGTTGTTCTCTAAGGAGAGAACCCCGGGTGTCTACCATGTAAACCCCCGCTGAATCTCCCAATAAATTATCCTCATTTGGATTAAAGCTGATTTTCTCTTCATCAGAACAATCATATCCTAGGCTCTCTTTCTTCTCTATGAGATAATGAGTTACTATATCATCCATAGATTGATTTATCAAAACTGGCACGAATGACTTTGTCTAATCGGTGATGGGATCAATATAATGTACTGAGAGGCACCAGACCTCCCATGCTGTTGGTGAGTTAACCCTGTGAGGGCTATACTCACTGGAAGAAATACACTCCTGACTATCACTGACTATGTATGGGGTGACATTGCTAGGAGGATCTATCATCATGGGTGCAACTGGGCTGTCATCTGCAATTGCAACCTCCATCTGCTGTACTGGTGGTGGTGGTAAAGGGATGACCATGATACTTTGGGATCACCATTCCTTCCTCACCATGACTGGGGCAGAAGGTTGAGCAGGAGAGCTCGGCCTCACCACAGTAGGCGGTGTGGATGGAATGTGAGCCCTTGGCTGTAGCCAGATCAACAAAAGGGGGTCTCTTCTCCCTAGATGTGGCCTTCACAGCCTTCGGCAGAACAGGAGATGCTGGAACATGAATAGGAGATGATGGACAAGGGATAGAGCGGTGTGGTGGAGATTCCACCGACTCTCTTGAGGTAGGAGATTCTCTCCTATGATGAGTGGTCCCCATAAGTAAAATATTGTCTGTATGATTGACGCGGGTAGCGCACCGATCAGGAAAATCAATGAGTGCAGAAGTCGCTGACTGTCGGCTGAACCTGCGTCTCTCCCTGCTGGTAATGTGAACAAATATATAGGCTTATCTATCCCTCTCATGTCTGATCTACCTCCCCATGCTATGGGGGATCATGGATCTCAAACAGCCCTGAGAACTAGCCTCGCCAACCTAGTGTAGAGCGAGAGCATATGACCTCCTACCTAAACAACTGGTCGAGACGAACCTAGTGGAGGTGAAGTAGGGATCCTCCTGGCATCCTCTCTGTCAGACCTAGAGAGAGGATGGAATGGGTTCACTGTAACCAATGGGGAAACTAAAGTGGGCAACTCCTCGACAACTGACCGTGTAGTGCCTCCATCTCCCTAGAGATGCATGTATGGTATCGCTTTATCATGCGATTTTTGTTCCTCCTCCGAGTCTTGTGGGGCAACCGGAGTAAGAGCTAGACCCAACCTCAAAAGCTGGGGAGATAATCTCTGGGATTAGGGGAGCCTTACCCTTTGAGGATACTAATGAGTGGGTGCTATCCCTCATTAGGGAAACCATGCACATGCCACCATCTTGACGAGAATCTGGAATTGATGGAACTGCTTGTCTTCTCTTGTGAGGGGATCAATCGATGGCATATCAATCGAATGACCGCTTACGATCCGTGCTCTTCAGTGGTAAGGGGAGTGCCCTCACAGGTAATCCTTGCCCCCTCAAAACCTCATCTGGAGTGGATGAGATGGGTGTAGTCAGAGCGTGGAAGGTTGGCCTGATCCAGGGCCAGATCCATCCTATGAGAAAAGGTAAACACATACCTCTGAGTAGTCATGGCTATCAACACATTGAAGCTGTATCCTCAGCAAGATTCATGTTGAAAATAAACTTGAATTAGATTTATGTTGATTTTGAATTTGAATTTTGAAATTGAACCCATACTCAACATCTCAAAAGTGCTAAGTCAAGTTCAAAAGGATTTAGAAGAAATTTGATATTTTATTGAAAAGAGGAATTTTTAAATATAGAATCCACTTTCAATAAATTTAGGTACGTTGAAAAGTGGGTTCAAATATTTTTGAAGAGATGATTCCATAGGTTCATATTTGAATTCTGATTTTGATTTTTTTTTTTTTAATTTGAGGGACCTTCATCTAACAAACTTGAGTATGTTAAAGTGAAGGGTCAATTTGATTTTGATTTTTGAAGTTCACTTAACAAATTTGGTATGCTAAGTGGTGTATTTGAAAACAATTCTTCATTTTCTTTATTTTGTGATTTTAAAAATGGAATTCTCATTTAGCAAATTTAGGTATGTGTTAAATGAGGAATCCAAGTGTGTTTTGTTTTTGAAATTTTTTGAAAATAAGATCCTTAGCAAATTTGAGTATGCTAAGAAAATCCTAATGTGTTTCTTTTGTTTTGGATTTTGTTTTGAAAAATAGGATTCTTAGCAAATTTGGGTATGCTGAGAAAATCCTAATGTGTTTCTTTTATTTTGGATTTTATTTTGAAAATTAGGATTCTTAGAAAAATTGGGTATGTTAAGAAAATCCTAATGTGTTTCCTTTATTTTTAGAGATTTTGATTTTGAAAAATGGAGACTTCACCTTAGCAAATGTGGTATGCTAGAGTGAAGTTCCAATGTGTTTTGAGATATTGTGAGATAGAGATTTTACTTAGCAAATTTGTGTATGCTAAGTGAAATTCCAATGTGTTTCAAATTTTGTGTTTTGGATTTTGGAGACTTCACTTTAGCAAATGGGGTATGCCAAAATGAAGTTCCAAAAGTGTTTTGAAAATTTTTGTGAAATGGAGATTTTACTTAGCAAATTTGAGTATGCTAAATGAAATTCTAAGATGTGTTTCAAATTTTTCTTTTAGATTTTGGAGACTTCACTTTAGCAAATGAGGTATGCCAAAATAAAGTTCCAAAAGTGTTTTGAAAATTTTTGTGAAATGAAGATTTCACTTTGCAAATTTGAGTATGCTGAATGAAATTTCAAAATGTGTTTCAAATTTTTGTTTTAGATTTTGGAGACTTCACTTTAGCAAATAGGGTATGCCAAAATGAAGTTCCAAAAGTGTTTTGAAAATTTTTGTGAAATGGGGATTTCACTTAGCAAATTTGAGTATGGTAAATGAAATTCCAAAATGTGTTTCAAATTTTTGTTTTAGATTTTGTTTTGAAACTGGAGACTTCTCTTTAGCAAATGTGGTATGCTAAAATGAAGTTCCCAAAATTATTTTGAAAATTTTGTTGTGTTTTGTTGATTTTGAAAAGGAAGATTTCCATTTAATAAATTTGGGTATGTAAGATGGAAATCAATTATGTTTCATTTTTCAAAGATGTATTTTCATGTGTGACTATTGCTTTTTGAAAGTGGAAATCCCAACTTAGCCATATATGGAATATGTTAAGTGCATTTCAAACTAATGTTATTTTATTTGAAATTGAAATCTTCATTCAATAAATTTGAGTATATTGAATGGAGATGTTCACATGTGCTTTTTGGAAAATTTATTTTTGATTTTGATTGAAAATAAAACCTCCATCCAATAAATGTGGGTATATTGAATGGAGAGATTTCATATGTGCTTTTTTTGAAAATTTGAAAAATTCTAACTTAACACATGTGGAATGTGTTGAGTGGAATTTCAAAGTTATGATTTTGGCTTGAAGGTTTAACATCCATTCAACATGTTTGGATACATTGAATGGAAAGGCCCATCTTCAAATTTTTGTGCTTTTTGAAAGTTTAGGAATGTTGGAATTTTATTATTGAAAATGAAGTCTTCATGATTTTAGGAAAAATTTTGTGCAAAACATTTTATTATGTGCATTTTGGAAGAGTGCTTTTTGAAAAGAAAATTTTTTATAAAAGGTTTATTTTGTCTTAAATTTTTAGAATGAACCTTTCCTTACCATAAAAATGGTAAGGAGGATGTCTTTAATCATTTTTTTTATTAAATTTTTATTTTTTACCCATTGGGGAACCTAATGGGGGTTTTAAGACCAACATGGGGTGAGGTCCTAAAACCTAAAGATGTTGGCAAGCTTAACTTAAGGATGAAATAAGCTAAGTGCCAATGGAAATAAAGAAAGTCTTGGATTCATACAAAAGAACAAACCCACTATCGATATTTAGAGATAATGATTATTTACCAAAGATGGAGAGAGGAACCATCCCTAGCGGAGTCACTAGAAGAATTTGTGGGTGAAAAAAATAATTATCGATAATATAGCTTTCACCATCATCAATCAATCTCCTCCCTCTTCCTCCCTGGTTCCCTCTTCTTATCTTCATCCCTCTTGGAAAGACAGATGAAGACAAAAAGAAAGAAAGGTAGAGAAGAGAGAAAAAATTAGATATGATGATGATTGCTCCTTTCTTTAGATGGACACCACATAGAATCACAAGTGTACTTATTAGGGTGATCAAGTACGATAATGAGGGAAAGGTGTACTATCCCGAGAGATAGAAGTCACCACCCTACAATGGACCTAATCACCCAAATAAGGACTCCTAAGGACTTATGGGTTTTGGAGATGATACCAGATTCTTCCCACTTTTACATGGAAAGTAAAGTAGGGTTTTTTTTACAGTTCATTAAGTTCCCTGCAAGCCCCCATAGTTAATTACATCCTAAGGAATAAGATCCTTAGGAATACTCGATTAAATAAATGATCATTATCTCCAAAGATTTTTAATAGGTAGGACTATCAATTATTTTAGAAGATCAAATGAGTGATCAGAGAGAGTTATTATTGAAGCCAAAGAAAGACAAGTAGGAGATGCTCACGATCTAGGAAACCCGCTCCCACTATCTATGGTTGGGCTTTATATTTTTGAAATTGATTTATTTGTTTGAGTTGATATTTTATTAGAATTTTAAGGCTTATGATTCCACAACACAAGATTGTGGAAATACCTAAGAGGTGAGGATTTATGCTTAGGGCCCACAAAGGGGAGAAGTAACCACTGAACCTAAATCTAGGAAGCTTTAGTGAGGGCCAAAAGCATGACCTAAATCTGAGATGAAAAATGGGTATTTGGTTTGCCTCCATAAGAGAGGACAAACTACCCAACTGCTTGGACTTACAACCACCTGGAGGTGGCCGCCAACTAACTCCTCTTATGATTTTAAATTCACGTAGGCAAGTCTTATGCTTTATGCAAGACAGCAAGGTTATTATTTATTTTGAAAGAGACTAAGCCCTTAAACTCACTCCCTAAGAGACTAGATTATGTAAGGGCATGATAAATGACCTAAATCTAATACAAATTACATTACATTTTATTTTTTATTTTAGATAATCATTTGACTCAAGCTTATAGAATTCATATGCTTAATACATGGGAAATAAGATTATGGGCCAAAATCAACGAGAAGGGGGAGGTGTGTTTCCACTATGGCTCTTATATGTCAAGCCAAATTCTCTGGCAAAGGTGGAAGCCCTCCAATCAAGAGTGAAAATAATATGCATTTGTGTATGATGTTCGAAAGAAAAGTACTCATCCAACTAAGGGGTTACTAATTATTTTATCTTAATTTTTAGCTTAGGCTTTAAGTGAGATTATGAGTTATTTATTTTTAGTTTTGAATTGATTAATTTGATAGAAGATTTATTTTTTTCCTAAGAGCCTAATCGTTATCTAGGCCATGCATCAAGCAAGGAAGAAACTAGGAAAACATATCATCTTAACGCACAAGCTAAACAAAACATCACACATTTTATAAAGCTAGCGCAGAAGAATAAAAAGCCAAGAGTGGTCGGGCACCATCGCACAAACCCAAAAATAAATTGGGTATCCGAGCTCTACCCTTATACAACCCGGATTACAAATGAATTTCAAAAAGGAATTCATGTTATGGGGGTCTTCATTCTTCTTTCTTCTTTCCTCTTTTGGTTCCTTCTTTTGGATGGTTGGAATGTGGTTGCTCCAAAGGCTTCACATGATACATAAGATGAGATCTTATGACCAATGCTCATCCTAATCCCCCATAATAATCATTCTAAAATCCTAATTTACAAAATGTACATGAAATAAAAAAGTAAATCTAACTAACACCTACAAAATAAAGATTAGCTAAACAAACCATACAAATCCCAAGCATGTATATTGGACTTAGCACCCCAAACAAGGGTAACCAAGTCCACCTGGCCTATAGGATTATGCTTAGGGTTAAAAGCACTTGCACAACAAAAGTAGTTATATTTTTATTATAGTGCCCCTAATCACAATGCCTTGTAGAAAATAATGATTAGACTAAATCGGCCTACCATTCATTCTATGCACATTCAGCCTAACATCCAAACTAAAATAAATCATCACAAAATAAAAGTCAACATCAAACCATGCACCACCCTAACCTAAAGCTAGAAGTGGTGACTTAGTCTAATGTCTGTGCTTTAAAAGGTTTGTGTGGTATGCTTAGCTATAGCTTTAAGGTTTAGATTTTCTAATTGTGAAGAGGTTCAACTTAGATGGTTGGTTTCATTTAAGTGTTTAGTTGATTTGGGTTGATTTTATTTTATGTTTTAATTTGGTTTAAGTGAATCCTACTTAATTACTAAGTTGTAAAGAGAGAGAAAAGAGAAAAGAACTTCTCTTTCCTTCCCTACCTTAAGTAATTTCTAAAGTGAATTCATATTTTAGTTTTGTTTAGTGAATGTCTTATTATGTATTTTAATTAATCCTAAGTTTAAGTTTTCTCTAAATAAATCTATCCAAGAAGAAAAGCATTTTAAGATTAAGTGAAGTGAATTAGTATCACAAAACACACATCATTTTATTTCTTTCCCAACATGTATAACATGCATATGGATGCATCATAAGCATATCTATATATACAAGTGGAATGTTTAGCACACTTTATGATGAATGATAAGAAATATTATTTCAGAAAATTATAATGCTTTATGATGCATGATTTTCATTACGTAGAAAAGAGGGGGTTTCTTTTATCCATTATTCACATGCACATATGTATGTATAAGGCATAAGTGAGTACGACGCCATTGTTAACCAGGGGTGTAAGGTATAAGACATACTTAGGGCTACTTAAAGCCTCATAACCCTAGGGTTGTCTAGACTAATATACCACTTTTCTTAAATACAAACACATGTACAAAAGAAATGAATGGAAAAAGAAAGATGCAAAAAGTTTGTATTTGTTTGTTTGTTTTATTTATGCAATTTATATGTAAAATTGTGGATGTCCTTCTTAAGTAGCATAGGAATGAATAGGAATGGGTTTAGGCAAGTTTTGTTTTCTTTTCAAATGAATTATACACTTTTCCAAGTCTTAATCAAAATTACGCTTAAAGAAAGGAGAAGGAAAACCACACTATGCACACCTTCATATTTATATCCACATGCAAGCCTATAAATAATTATAAGTAGCACACCTTTAGTTTTAGGTATTTGATTTATAGATTTTGAAAATAGTTTTGGATTTAGTAGTGATAATAGTTATTCATATTTCTACTTTAGCCAAAAATATGCAATTTGACATAAAGAAAATTTTCATTTTAATTTGATTTTTGAAAAGTATAAATGCATGAAATTCATATGACATACACATTTAGTATGTTAGGAAAGAACTAAAGTGATGAAAGCATGTAAACACATTCACCTTAATTAATTCCTAAAGACAATCTTATGAAATAAGAAAGCTTAAAGCAAATCAAGTTATTTTTAAGGAAGGTTTGATTTTGTTTCCAGTTTGATTCAATTTGAGAAATGTGAAGTTAATTTGTTGTTCCTAATCCATTCCCACATATGTTTATTATTTTAGTTTAATTTTTAGAATCATTAGGTGATTTTTTTTATTTAGGTAAGGTGTGAATTAAGTGTGTTAATTACCCCTTACCTACATCACCTTAGCATAGTAAATCAAATAATTATGAGCCAATGAGATGACATAAAATCTCACAAGGAATTTAAATTTATAATGCACCTAAGAAAAAAAGGCCTAATGCAATTTGGCTCATAATTAATGATTAATTAGACAAATGGGTTCAACTTAAGTAATTTCATAACATCTCTCACATATGTGAGTTGGATTTTAATTTTCTTAATTATACTTAGGCTCTTGAACACCTAAACATCTACCCAAGATAGATTAATTGAGTTCTGAAAAGTTTTAAAATTTTATGAAATTAATTAAGGGGGTAATTAGTGAATTAACCCTTAATTAAGGTTAGATTAAGGAAGAAAAGAGGTTTAAGGAATATCTTTAAGAAAAATATCCCAAAATTATTTCTTAAATCTCATATTCACTTAAACGAAACATAATTGGCTCAATAAGAGGGTTAGATCACTAATTATACCCTTAATTAAGCTAAATTATATTAAGGGAGTGGTTAAGAAATGAACTAGCAATTCCTCTAATTAAGCCACCAATAAATCCCAAAAAAATTAGGGGAGGCAGGAGTCATCCCATTAATTTTTCACAAAAAGTTTGGGATTAATCAGTGGAGTGATTAGAGGGTAATTAATAAAATAATATTCCTAATAAAACCCAAATCTAGAGAAAAGCATTGTTCAAAATCCATCAGAATTATTTTTAGAATATTCTATGTTCAATTATCTATTTAATGATATTTATTTCATATTTTCTTGATTTTTCTAGGCTTAAATATGAATTTAGAAAGTTTTCATGATTAATTAAGTAATTTAAAAGCCTAATTATATGTTTAATCCCATCGACGCCACGTGGACCACTGACGCGGCATGCATTTTTCATGTGGCATGATGGGATTCGAAATTAAAGTTGTCACATCGTAGCGCCGCATCAGCGGCGGTGCTACATGCTTTCTTCTCATCCGTCCGATCAAGGATCAGACAGTTGAGGTTAAAGTCGCGGATCTAAGGGATTAAAACATGGATCTATGTGTCTTAAATCATGGCCGTCTATCCAAAATGTGCGGATGGATGGCCCATGATCTATCCTTGTATTTATTTGTGAAGAATGGACAACATCCATCTTCTAGGGGATGATTCGAGCTCGATCAAGCTTGGATTGATCCCAAAACTTACCCATACCATCTAAGCACAAAGGCAAACACATACAATGGCTAGATTTGCATGGGATTAAACTTTACTTCATAAAGGACCAAACCACATTGAACTTAAGCTTGGTTTAATGGCTAAACTAGCCAGAGATGATCATCGATACTCGATTCCCTTGGAGAAGCTTCGTCTAGTAGAGACAAAGCTTTGTTGAAGTTTGGAGGTCTTGAGATTGGGTGGATCTTCCTATGGGCCAACTCCTCCTTGACTTGAGCTCGGTCTTGATCAAGAATTGTCTCCCCTTTGCCTTTGGAACTTAGGAAAGAGCTTAGGCAAGTTCGATTGAGCTCCCTGATGGAGCTTGCAAAGGGAATTAGGTTGATATAGAGTGTGGAGTAAGTTTGAATTTCTATGGAGCTTCCCTATTTTTGGTTTGAGTAAATCCGAAAATAGAGAAGTTGATTTCACTCTAGGATGCTTAGGATCACTTGGCAAAGGCTCCTCTGGCTTCCTATTACTCAATTTTCAGAGTGTGAAGATTGAATAGAATTAGGGGGAGTATATCTTCCCCTTGAAGGATCGGAAGACTGAGCAAGGAGATGCCATTTTGATCCAATTGATCTTATGAAATGGGTTTGTTAGGCTGTTAGAGGTGTCCTTGAATTCAGTTTTGGCCAGAGAAGGAGTGGGTGAGGTGGCCACGTGCTTTAATTGAGTGGAGGAGGGATTCCACGTGCTCAATTTCAAAGGATGTGGTCAGTTTTGGATTTGGGTTGGGTTTGGTTAACCCAAACCCATGGGTCATGTGCACTAGGTCCATTAGTGATAATTTGGTCCAGTAGGAGGAAGCTAAGTGTCCATGAAAAGGAATTGACCAAATTTCAAGTGGTTTTGATTTTGGGTTGCCCTATGGCCTAGGGTAAAATGGTCATTTGACCTTAATTTTAGTTTGGGCATGTTTGAAAAATGAGTTAGACCAAGTTTCATTGGGTTTGGAGTTGGTTTGATGTGATTTGGCTCATGTTGACCCATTTAGGTCAAAATGGGTCAACTTGAGTCAAGTTGACCAATTGATCAAATTGGGTCAAGTTGACCAATTGATCAAATTGGGTCAAACTAAGGGTTGAGTCAAGTTCATATGACCATTTGAAGTGTTTTATCATTTTTGGTTTGGTTCAATTTGGTTTAGATTTGGTTTTGATTCATTTGATTTCTTTTAGGTCAAATGGGTCAAGTTGACCAATTTGACCCATTTGACCTATTTGGGTTATGCCATGGGTTGGCTTAGTCTTTATTGGTCATATGAAATGGATTGGTATCTTTGTTTCCAATCAATTTGGTTTATATTTGAGTTTAGCTCAAAATGACCCTTTAGTCAAGTTGGGTTCAAGATCAATTGGGTTAGGTTGGGTCTACTTAGGCCATTGAGGCTTTGGTCAAGTTCAACAAGTAATTTAGAATGGACTTGACCCATTAGTTTCAATCAATTTGGCTTAGATCAAGTTTTGACACATTTTGACTTTTTAACTTAAGTTGGGTCAACTTGGGTCAAGTGGCCAACTGAGCTAGGTTAGGCTCAAATGTTGACTTGGTCAAGTTCAAACATTGGCCATGAATGAACTTCGATCAATGGTTTCAATCAATTTGGCCTATGATGGATTTTGGCTATGTTGGGTTTCATTTTGAAATAAAATCTTCAATCAAGTATTTAATGCAAGTAAGCAGTACAAGTTTCTATGAATGAACTTTAAAGATCTTGAATTGGGTTTTAAAAATAAATTTTAGAAAACTTACATACTTAATAATAATACTTTAGTAAAATGAAAAGATAGAAAGGCAATATGAGAAAAGTAAAGTGTAGAAAAGTAAAGAAAGAAAACATAGAGATTTTTACACGGTTCGGTCAAACCCCAAAATCGATCTATGTCCATGACTAGCCACCTAGGCTAGGAATTCAATAAAATAAAGTTGAGATTACAACAAATCTCCAGTAATCTCTTTCACAATCAAGTACAACCTAACACATACTCTCCTTAATAGGCTAGTACAACCCAACATGTACTTTTTTTAACTTGTAAGTACAACCAAACAAGAAATCAAGATAAAGAAAAAAGAAAGATATAAATCCACCTCTCAATTTTAAAATATTTTTACACTCACAACCCAATCTATACTAATATTAAGGCAAGTGAATATTAATAGAAAGGGAGCTGACTTTAACTTTAAATTGAAATTGAAAGCAAATCTTCAATCAAGTATTTAATGCAAGTAAATAGTACAAGTTGCTATGAATGAACTTTAAAAGATCTTGAATTGGGTTTTAAAAATAAATTTTAGAAAACTTACATACTTAATAATAATGGTTTAGTGAAATGAAATGACAGAAAGGAAATACGAGAAAAGTTAAGTATAGGAAAGTAAAGAAAGAAAATATTGAGATTTTTATGTGGTTTGGTCAAACCCCATAACTGATCTATGTCCATGCCTTGCCACCTAGGCTAGGAATTCATTAAAATAAAATTGAGATTACAACAAATCTCCAATAATCTCCTTCACAGTCAAGTACAACCCAACACATTCTCTTTTTAATAGGCAAGTAAAACCCATCATGTACTTTTTTTAACGTGTAAGTACAATGCAACAAGAAATCAAAACAAGGAAAAAAGAAAGATATAAATCCAACTCTCAATTTTAAAATTTTTTTACACTCACAATCCAATCTGTACTAATATTAAGGCAAGAAAATATGGCTAAGTGTTGACTTGGTCAACCATTTGGTTTGACTTGGTTTGACCCAATTTGGGTGATTGATCATCTCATGATGATTGTTGATCATGATGAGAAGCTTAGATGGGCTTAGCTCAATCGAATTTGGTTAGGATTAGAATTTGGCTCATAAAGGGTATTTTAGGTCACTTTGGGTCAAGTGAGTCTAAGTGGGCCAAATGGCTTAGACAAAGCTCAATTTGAGTTTGATTGAACTCACATATGGACACATGATTGAAATATAAATCTATTTGCAAGAGATTTAAAGTCAAATGAGTTTTGATTCATTTGATAATTTTGAGTTCAAAGGGTGAACATGAGTTTGACTTGGGTTTGATTTTTGAATTGAGTTTTGGTTAAGTGATTGAAGTTTGTGTCTATATTTGGATTCATGATTGAAGGATTGATCTAATTATGAAGAGAAATCAAGATTTGGCTTGATTTGAAATTTATTTGGCTAAGTTCAAGATTTTGACTTGAAAGACTTAGATTGAATTTTGAATAGATTTGAGTTTGATTTTTGGATTTGGTATTGGTTGTTTGAATTTATATTTCATATATATATTTATATATATATATTTATATATATATGATTATAAATGAGAATATAAATGGGTTATGAGAAAATTTCATGAATTTGAAGTGATTTGAAGTTGATTTAGGCTAAGTCCTTAAGAGGGAATTAAAGGACTTAGGAAAGATTTGTGATCTGGATTTGAATTCTAAATTTAGTTTGATTGATTTGAATTTATATTTTATTTATATATGTGAATATAAATGAGAATATAAAAGAGTTATGAGAAATTTCATGAGTATGAATTGATTTTTGCTAAGTCCATAAGAGGGAAATCAAACTGACTTAGGAAAGATTTTTGGAATTTGATTTGGATTTCAATCATGGGTTTCAATCGTGGATTTCTATCATGTGGAATTGATTTGAGTTTAGAGAAAATCAATTAAGCTGGAATTGATCTTGGCTTTGACTTGAAGGGAGGAAGTGGGGATTGGTTCATGCTATAGGGTTGTCAGATTTTCCTAAAACCCCTAAGGCATGACCTATTCCTATGGCTAACTCTTCTAAGTCTCTAGGATTAGGTTGAGTGTCCACCTAATCACTAGATCTGTCTTAAGACTAAGGAACTCTTAAAGTCTACGAGAAGTCCTATGTCTAAGATGGAGGAGTTGGGAGCTCATTCTAATACTGAGGTCAATAGATATTCAACATTCATATGATTCAAAATAGGATTTTATGAATTGTGAAAAAATAATATCATGAAATTATGTTTGACTTAATTTAATGATGCATATAGAAATACAAAGGAATAAAAAAGTAATAATATTATAATAAATTTAAAAAATTAATTTGCTAAGTTCAAAAATAATTGATGTGAAATCAACAATTTGACAAAAACAATAACTTTATTGAAACAAATATATAAAGATAAGTGCATTAAAGAGATTTAAAGAAAGATATACAATACATGAATTGTATTTAAGTGGTTAAAGTTCTAAACTATAAGAATAATTTCATATACTTTAAAACTTGGTATTAACATGCAAAATAAATAATGTAGAAATTATGAAATTAAATAGAATTATTTTTATTTTTATTATATTTAATACAAAATTAATTTAATAAAATTTATAGTTGATTATAATTCAGTGATAAGTTTAGGAGATGGTCCACTTCAATTTGCATAAATAATAGTTTAATGTTTAGGATAGAAAAAATTATAAGCACAATTTTTATTAATTTAAATGTGATCGAAATTATTAACCTTCTTAGGAGGATTGCTATAATTGATATTGGGATCATAAGCAAATATCTTTTAAATTCATAATAATATCCAAAGTTATAATTCAATTTAATATTTACAATTATGCAAATTTTATACAAAGAGAAATTTGAGCTTATTATTTTGAACACCTCATTAAAAATATATTAAATAATTATGAAGTAAGAGTTTATAACATTGGTCTATATTCTCATAAATTTATTATTCATAAGCATTTGGTGCATGTGTAATTATTTTGCAGAGATTATTAAGAAAGATATATAAAATATTCTTCTTATGTATATAATTATTTCATGAATTAATGTTTTAATATTTGATTTATGCAAAAATATTTTATATATGGGTTTTATAATGATATTTTGTATTTGATTTAATTTTATATTAATTATATATATATTTCAATAATTAATATTTATCAAGCAATTACAAAATCAATATTGTTGTTGCATATGGTATGTTTATAATTGAAATTAGAAAATCAAATTAATTTCACATTAATTAGTATTTTATTTTTTTAAGCGTTTTCAAAATTTATATGGTTGTTATACAATGTAGTTTTATGATTGAAATCACAAAAATAAATTAATAAAATTGAAAGGTTAGATAATAAAATGAAAGTATATCAATAAGATATAATAGTATCACTTTCATAATTTAAAAAAATATATTTTTAAAAATATATCTATAGAAGGAAATAATTTAAAATGTTGGAGAGAAAATTTGATTGCAATATAAATGTTATCATAATTAAAGGAAAAATAAGAAGGAAATGATGAATAATTTTTTGGCAAGATTGGTGAGTAAGAGTGAGAAATAGATAAAAAGATTGGTAATTTTTATAGTTAATTATATAACATAATTTATATGAGACTAATAAGTGAATAGGTTAAATTAAGATCCTTATTTAAGTTAAATAAGATGTAAAAATGATTATTTAAAAAAAATCATTTACACTATTTGATGTATAAGACTAAACAATAATTTGTTTATATCATATTGTCAAATTAAATAGAGGTAATTAAATCAAAATTATGTAATTATGTTGTATGATCTAAGTGCTAATAAGTTATTGCAAAGTTTACATGAATTTTATATCTTTAAAAGTTTGTAACTTGTGATCGAAGAATATTGCATCCATTATTTCATATTAAGGTGATCGATTGAAGTGTTTTTAAAGTCCAACTTAACCTTAATTATATTTATACTTTTTCTCAAATTTAAAAAAAATTAAATATAAAAAATTATCAACAAATATGTAAGAATTTTAAAATGCATATCTATAAAAGAATGTTATTTGAAATTGTAAATAAGAATATCAAAAATATATGTGTGACATAATTTAATCGTACATATGTAAAAATAAAAATTCATAAATCTACAATGTATATTATAAAAATAAAAAATAAATAATTTATAAAGCATGTATGTGATTGGTGTAAAATCAATAGTGTGATAAGAATAAAGTTTATCTGTTAGAAAATAGAAAGAAATACATTAGAGAGGCAACAAAAAGATATGTGATCTATGAATTATTTTTAATGATAATAAAATATTTATTAAATTATCACACACATGCATACACAAGATTTCTTTATCTAGTATTAGAGTGACAAGTGAAAATAGAGTAAAAAGAAATAAAAAGTGTGTATATGAATTACATATGTTTAAAACTTAGGTGCATTAGAGATTTATCCCTATTGTGGATCATACAACAAAATAAATTCAAAAGAAATAAAATAATTGTAAGATGTAGAAGTTAGATAAGAATATAATCTAAGGCCAAAATAGAGAATTTTGCATACATAGTACACAATTCTTATGCATTTACATATCTAACTCATAAAATTTGAGATTTACAAGAACAACTCTTTTTCTATGCGTAAAAAAGTGCATTTGACTTTAAAAAATAATGATGGTGTTATTTTTATGTAATAATTGAGATTTGAGTGCTATTTAAGTGACAAATAAAAGTTTAGGTGGTAGATATGTAAATATATAAGAAGTATATGCTTTATCTAAAAATAAGTCAAAAATGCTTTCAAAAATAAGAAATTTTGCATACATAGCATATAATTTTTATGCATTTACATCCTAACTCATAAAGCTTAATAGTTAGAAAAATTACTCTTTTTCTATGCATAAAAATGTGCATTTGATTTTAAAAATTAATAATGATATAAACTTTAATATAATAATAGAGATTTAAGTGCTATTTAAGTAAAAAATAAAAGTTTAGATAATAGATATGTAAATATATAATAAATATATGCTTTGTATATAAATAACATAAATTAGTCAAAAGTGATTGTAAAACCTCACATCACTCACATAGAAAATGAATGATCAAGATTTCAAGAAACACAAATCACTTTTTCATAAGAGTATATATATATATATATATATTTCTATGTGTGGGAAGTAGAAAACACTATTTTATGGCCTTAATTACTGGTTTTTTGTTTATTTCATGTTCTGCATTGTTTTTGTTCTATTGATTTATGTAAATATATAAAAATTATATATTATGTATGTAAATATAAAAAAAATTGTTAAAATAATTAATGATCTGTACCATCTTGACAGCATTTATAAACTAATGAATAGAGCAGGTGACCCACCGTCTCTTAGCTCGGTTGGAAGGGGCTTTTGGGAACCTCGGACCAGAGTTGAATCCTCTCCGTGGGCGCCTTTGCATAATGGTGGGAAATTGGACCCGACACGTGTGGGTGATGAATGTGGCGCTAGTGGATTAGTCATTAACATCCCCACCCACAGATGGGTGGGTGGATACCCATTGCACAAAAAAAAAAAAAAAAAATAGAACAGGTGATGTACACAGTTGCAGCTCAAAGGCTACCTGACTGAATATGTCTCTCTCTACCTTCATAGTCAAATCCTAAAGATCCCATATTCTGTCGATCTTAGATCCAATTGAAATTTTTTATTTTTTTTAAAATCTGCATTATATTGATCTTAGATCAGACCATAAGAAGAAATATTAGGTTACTATTCAAGTCATTTTTTAGGTGCTTTATTTTTTAGAAAATAATTATAAATATATTTGATTATTAACTTTCTAATCAATTTTCAGAAAATAATCATAACTGTATGAACTGTAGAAAACACTGTTTTATTGCATAATTTATGTTTCTTGCTTATTTTCTGTTCTGCATTATTTTTTCTCTCCATCTCTCTCTCTTTATATATATATTTAGAGAGGGAGAGAGAGATGGGCTATCTTCCTCGGGCTCTTAGAATAATTAGACTAATAGCATATCTCCCTTATTAGGTCACTTCGCCTCTAGGGCAAGGTCATAAGAGTTAATCTTTTGGAGAAATCATTAATTGAGCAATAAATCGCGTCCCGATTAAATTCAAGCATTTCAATAGATGTAAGCCTTTACTCAAACTAATTTAGGGTGTGATCTCATAATGAAAAGCCCACTAAGCGCTAGCGGAGCAGAAGGAGCTTGACAAGCTAGCGACAGATACTTTATGCATTAGGAGAAGTCACTTTATAATGACTTAATCCAGAACTCAAGACTGATGGCGAATATCTAGAGATTTTTTTCCTATTTTACATGGATGAATAAAGTATGATTTATTTAAACTGGGTTCTAGAGTTTCAAATGGGGTCAAGCCCCCATAATTAATTACATCTTAAGAACAATAAATTCATTAAAATCCAATAAATAAGAAAATTATAATAAACTAAAATCTACATGTGTTCACCTTGATCTACTCAAAATTCCAATGGCAAGATAACCCATGATTCCTAGTCAACTTTTCTTAGTTATTATGTTCTATAGTATTTTAATATTGATAAACTAAGACTTCTCGTATACCGAGGATAACTAAGACTTCTGGTTTTTCCCAAGTGATCATTAAGTTTTATGTATTACTATATATTTAATAATTTATCTTATCTTTAGTCAAAGTTTGGCTAGTCTATCATACTAATCATAATCCTTAAAAAATCAAACATCGTAACAATATGTCAGACAAGCAACCTAAAGAATTCAAAATATATTGCCCTTAAGGTAAATTGTACCATCTTAGGATTCTAAAACCCAATGATGTAAGGGTCCTACCAATAAGTGTCATCACACAAAAGTGCCCAAAGAATTACAACAAAAACATTTTAATAAAAAAAGCATTTTATAGCTTATTTTAACTTTTCTACTTATTATATTTATATAAATTTTAAATATAAAATGTAGTCTAAAAATGCTAAAATATTTTATGGACTTGTGATCTTTAGAGAGAGAGAGAGAGAGAGAGAGAGAGAGAGAGAGATTAGTATTTAAATATTTTAAGATCACTAGATTAGCGATTTTCACAATTATTATGAAACATTGCATATTTTTAACTCTTAAAAATAATTATCAAAATTATTAATGATGGGTAAAATTTGACTTAAGTGGATTGAAAAAGTAACGCATCAAGATTAAAATATCCTAAATGTCTCTAATCTATTTTAGGCACCAAATTGTGGTTCATATTAATTACCACTTCTTATGATTTTAAATTAAAATGAGGAGAAAATATTTTTTTAAAAAATACCTAATGTGACTTAGATATTTTAAACTTCTTTAACTTGTGAACGAATGTTCAAAGTGCTCCAAATATTCCTAGATAAAATTATAATTTTAAGACATGATTAAAATATTTTATAATTTGTAGTACTTATAAAATTACTTTATAATTTAGGTATTTACATACATACCACACAATTCTGATGTATTTACATATCTAATATCTAAATATTAATATATATATATATATATATATATATATATATATATATTGATATTGATATTGAAACTCGTTGACATAAATGTGATATAGCAAATCGATTACGAATTAAGCGATCTTAAATATAATTGAAAACTTTGGGATATTGATCTAAAGAACTCATAAATATAGAGTGTTTATACTCAAATAGCATCTTGACGGATCTAACAAGCCTAAGATCTCTTAATCCTGACTTCATTTGAGCATTCAAATACTAAAAATACATCAGATAATCGAAGGAATCATTTTGAGTCATCCGATGGAGTGTTTTGAATTTTGTCTGTATTTAAAGAAATGTCATTCCCTAAAGAAATAGCCCCTCATTCTTTACATGAGGGGACCCAAGCGAAAAAGAGGAGAGAGCTCTGAGACTCAAAGAATCTCAGCATAATTCGGGCCGTCGTCGAATCATCATCTTGTTGCCGACTACACGGCTCATCGCCGCCGAATGCCGTCGGTCCGCGCCGCCGGCCATTGCGTCGGCCAACAACCGATGCCGATATTTTACCATCGACCATCGTTATCGGTCGCCACTACGACCATCATCGTGCGGACCACCGCCGATCATCACCACCGGACAGTCATCGAACCACCGTCGGTCAACGCCGGCTGCCGTCGTCGTCCATCACTGTTGGTCATCGCTGGCAATTGCGATGGCCGCCAAGTCACAATTTACGCCACCGTTGTTTAATGATCACGGCCGTGTATTATTAGTTGCCACCCACCGCCACCTAATTATCTTTCGATAGTTTTCATCAGATTATCAGACTACCACCTCAAGCAAGACCTTCATCACTAATCCAGTGAAGCTTGTTTCAAAACTTATTCTTGTAAGTTATCTTTATCCAACTTTGGAGAAAGGATAATAATTATAACATAAGTTGATATAATGAAATTATTTCTAAGTGGGCTAGGCCCCATGGTTTTTCTCTTTTTGAGTTTTTCACGTAAAAATCTTGAGGTCTCTCAAACCCTTTTGCTGTGTATGCAGAACTTTTGTTTAATGCTAAGACATCGAATTTTCCTACTCTACCAACCCGAATCTTTCTACACGCAATAGTTTGACACTATATGTGGGAAAGTGAATCCCGCAATCACAATCTCTGTGAACACTTGTACTATGGCCAACAAGCGTAATACTCACAACAATGGAGCCTCCCACTCCAAATCCAATCATTCCTGAAGCCAATCCTTAAACCAAGGATGTCAAGCTTCTACCGCATTTTCCTTCGATAAGCGTTACCCTATCGGCGAAGCTATATTAGGAACCTCTATATAGAATCGTGTTCGTCGAATAGAATAGTCTTAAAATGAGATAATTCAACTTTTATGAGAAACACGATAGTCACTACTGCAACAAACACATCTTTCCCAAAATCAATCATTAGCTAGGGGAGGTCAAAATGCTTGCATAGGGCCTTCCCGCCATCAGGCTGAAGTTCCTCTGTTGCTAGACCATGATGCTGACCTCCTTGTCACTACTAGTTCTACTCATCCATCACTTGTGGCTCAACCGATCTCTAACCCAACAATAATTACAGATGGTTTGACACATTCTTGCCCTGCTGATTTCACCCGTCATGTTATACGTGCGAAATTACAAGGTTTAATGCGAGATAAATTTCACCTCAAATATATAAATCATCTTCCCTCTCATCGTGACTATCAGGAGTCTTCACCTTTAGTTGAAGCAATTCTTCAACATCCTATTCTCGTAGGTTTCAAGCTTCCAATCTACTCCTATGATGGAGCAACTGACCCATATGAACACATCGACCATTACGGAATCATCTAATTATATATATTAGATTTATGATGAGAAAGAAAATATAAAGAGGCTTTTCTACAAATATATAAGATGTCATAAGAAACTCATGGGCAAGATTAAAATTGTTCATTCAGCCTTCAACTTGACTTCTACTCATTGGGAGAGACTATAATTCTGATCTTGAAAGTGTAGTAATGGTCTAAATATAAACCAAATTTTCATCTTTGATTTGGATACACATGACAATCACCTCATTCCAATCAGAGTATAATCAATCCCAGGGGGATTTGATTCCACCCCTTCCATACAGGTTAATGTCATCAAGTGATATTTTGAAAAATAATCTCGGATGGGTCAAAAATCTTTTGCATATTCAATTCGATCCCTTCCATACAGGTTAATGTCATCAAATAACACTTTGACAAATAACCTCAGATGGGTCAAAAATCCTTAGCGGATCCAATTCGACCTCTTCTATACAGGTCAATGTCATCAAGTAACACTTTGACAAACAACCTCGGATGAGTCAAAAACCCTTCATGGATTCAATTTGACCCCTTTCGTACAGGTTAATGTCATCAAATAATACTTTGACAAATAACCTCAGATGGGTTAGAAATCCTCTGCGGATTCGATTCTACTCCTTCCATACATGTTAATGTCATTAAGTAATACTTTGACAAATAACCTCGGATGGGTCAAAAATCCTCAACATATTTGATTCTACCCATTCCATGCAGGTTAATGTCATCAAGTAATACCTTGACAAATAACCTCGGATGGGTCAAAAATCCTTAGTGTATTCAATTCAACCCTTCCCTACAGGTTAATGCCGTCAATTTACTCTTTGAAAAATAACCTCGGATGGGTCAAAAATTCTTGGTGGATTTCTTTCGACATGTTCCATACATGTTAATGTCATCAAGTAATATCATGACAAACAACCTCGGATAAGTCAAAAATTTAAGATGGATTTCTTTCGGCATGATTCATATCGAGTAAATACCACAAAGAATAACTTTGGATGGGCTAAAATTATTAGCGAAAAATCAGAGCCTCATCGTATGAACTACAAGTCTTGATCGCCTCCAAACCCAGTCGATCTAATAAGGACAGTTGATACCTCTTTCGAGGGAAAATTAAACCCTCATCGTATGAACTTTGGGCCTTGATCGCCTCCAAATCCGGTCGGTCTGACGAGGACAGTTGACGCCTCTTCTGAGGAAAAATCGGAGCCTCACCGTATGAACTACGGGCCTTGATCACCTCCAAACCTCATCATATGAACTACGACCATGAGAGCCAACGCCCCTGCACATTCGGATGTGTGCACCTGCACTAAGTTGGCAATAACCTTGCATGCCCTCCGCTTCACTTGCCCACACATTCATGGTCTTATGCACCTATGTGACTGGTCTCTTGCACCTTCTTCCATGATTATTGACCTCACTTTTGGAGTGAGCTCTCAACTTCCTCATCATAGATCTAGGACTCTTATAGACACTAAGAGTTCCTTAGTTTTAGGACATTTCTAGTGATTAGGTGAAGACTTAACCTAACCCTAGAGACTTAGAAGAGTTAGCCATAGGAATAGGTTGTGCCTTCAGGATTTAGGAAAAATTGCCTACCCTATAGCCTAAACCCAATCCTTGCTTCCTTCTTTCAAACCCAACCTCAAATTTAAATTCAAATTCCAAAATCAAATCTAACTATTCAATGATTGAAATCCATCATCAAATTCAAACTCCAAATCCCTTCCTAAGCCCTTTGATTTTCTCTTATGGACTTAACCTTAACCAATTCCAAATCCAATTGATTTCCTCAATTATCAAATTTAATCTCAAATCAATTTCTAAATCATAAATCAATTCCATACTCCAAATGATTGAAACCCATGATTAAGTCATAATTTTAAAATCTCTTCCTAAGACATATGAACCACCTTCATGTGCTTAGCCAAAACTCCTTCAAACCAACTCAAAATTGGTTGATTTCTTTATAATTCAATCAATTTTTCATTTATGTTCACAAATATAAATGAAATCCAAATTCAAGCCATTTAAACCAAATTAAAATAAATTAAACCAAATCAAGACCCTTCTTAAGCCATATGGACCTACCTCATAAACCTAATCAAATCTTGATCCAAATCAACTCAAACATGATTGATTTCATTATAAGTCAATCATTCATTCATTTATATTTATAAATATAAATGAAACCCACCCTCCAATGACCAAAAGTAAGTCAAACCAAATCAAAACCTAAGTTAGCCCTTTTAACCCACATCCCTAAGCTTAATCAAATTTGCTTTCAAATCACTCCAAACTCAAGTGGTTTTCTCATGGCCCATTTATATCTTCATTTGTATTCACAAATATAAATAAAATATAAATTCAAATGGCCAAAACCAAACTCAAATCAAATCAAATTCTCAATTTTAGCTCTTTTAGCCAAACTTTTGAACTTGGCGAAATGAATCCCAAATCAACTCAAAACTCATGAATTTCTTCATGATTCAATCATTTCTTCAATCATTGATCCAAATATAAATATAAACCACTATTATCAAACCAAAACCAAGTCAACCCAAATCAAGCCCAAGTTAACCCTTTTGACTTGAAATTATCATATTAACCAAAGCCAACTTGGCTCCAAACAAATTACAATTGGATTTATATTTCAATCCTAGGTTCATATATGAGTTCAACTAAACTTGAATCAAACCTTGATCAAGTCAATTGACCCATTTAGGCTCACTTGACCCAAAGTGACCTAAAGAACATTTTTGAGCTAATTTCCAATCAAATCCAAATTGGGTTAAACTAAGCCCATCTAAACCTAAATCGTGATCAACAATCATCATAGGGTGATCAACCACCTTGAATTAGGTCAAACTAAGTCAAACTTAACCTCTGACCAAGTCAACACTCAGTTCAAATAAAACCCAAACTAGCCAAAATCCATCATATGCCAAATTGATTGAAACCATTGATCCAAACCCATTCATAATCAATGATTAAATATGACCAAGTCATCAATTGAGCCAAACCAAGCCTAATTGGCCACTTGACCTAAGTTGACCCAAATTTGTCTAAAAAGCCAAAATGGGTCAAATCATGATTTAATCCAAATTGATTGCAACCATTGGCTCAAGTTCATTCCAAATCACTTGTTGAACTTGATCAAAGCCATGATTGAGCCCAAGTTGACCAATTAGTTAACTTGACCCAACCTAGCCTAAATTGACCTAAAAGGTCACATTGTCCAAAATTCAAATCAATGCCAAATTAAACCAAAATAAAGTCTACAATCATTTTCAATCAACCAATTAAACTTGACTCAACACCTAACCCAACCCAACTCGATCAAATTGGTCAAATTGGTCAAATTGATCAACTTGACCAATTTGACCTTTTTGAATCCAAATGAGTCAAATTTAAACCTAAGCCAAACCAGTCCAAATTAATTGAACCAAGATATCCCAATTCATCATATCAACCTAACCCAAGCCTTGATTTGACCCAATATAATCAATTGGTCAACCCAAACCAAAGCAACCCAAATGAACCCATTTGACCAAGTAGGCTCATGTCACCCAAAACTAAGCCATGAAACCCTATTGTTCGACCAAACACACCCCAAACCAGCCTTAGGCCACTCCCAAGCTAGCCCAAAAGCCAAGCAAGCTCACCTTAAGTTGACTACCCAATGGACAAAGCCTCCAACCTTGGATTCCTACTCTAAGTAGCAAAATTCATTTTGTACTCCCCATGGTAGCCCTCTTTTTACCAAATGAGGTATTCCTAGAGTTCATTAGCCCACTCTAAGTACCCTAGAACTTACCTTGGACCAAATGGAACTCACCAAACCGAGCTCATTCTCCCCCATCGATGGCCAAACCTGACTGGTGCAAGGAGAAAAAAAATCCCCTCCCACCTACCCATATCAAGCCTTGAGACCCCTAACATGGCTTCTACCACTCATAGCGTGCCACCTCGGATTGACGGCGACCCCTCCGATGACTTGACATCGGTGAATTGATAGAATTTGTGGGAATGATCCCATCCATCCACTTGGCTCAATTGAGGGTTATACTCCCTCATTTCAATCAATTTTGACATCAATTAAATCCCATTTAGCTCAGGAGAAGTTTTCAAAACTCTCTAAAGCTTCCTCAACTCCTTCGAAGCTCCCTCTTCCTTAGCCTTTCCCTCTATCCGTAGAACTGAAACATGACACTTATGTTTTGGTTCTAACTCCCTCCCCGTGCAAGCAAACATCAATTGCTTATGCATACACCATCCTCGTACTTAATCGAAGCCGATCGAATCATCTCCATAGCTTCCCGAGCATTGTACAATGGAGTTCGATCGAAGCTAGGTGTGTGCATGCGTGGATTGGTCAACCAAGCTTCCCACACTAAATTGAGCTCAGATTCCTTCAACAGGGCCTCGCCTCAACTAAGTGAAGCTACCTCCGACATTGCACCGTCAGACAATAGATCCGTGAGGTAATTTCTCAAAACTGTAGCTTTAGGTCTCTATGTGTTGGTCTTTTGTGAAAGGAATCTCCATGTCGAGGGATCCTAGCCATTGGATGTGATTGTGTGTTCTCTT
Organism: Cymbidium sinense; assembly: GCA_021442155.1. NCBI lineage: Eukaryota > Viridiplantae > Streptophyta > Magnoliopsida > Asparagales > Orchidaceae > Cymbidium > Cymbidium sinense. Next base: position 626,651 of record CM038225.1, on the reverse strand, counting down.
AGATGGTCTGGGATCCATTTGATCCAAATCCAAGCTCAGGTGAGCACGGATCGAATGGAGAAAGATGAATGGTGCTCATCTCTCACCGCTTATGAACGAGATAGATCACGAGCTGTCCATCTCGCACGATCGAGATGAACAGCTCTGATCAAATCTCACGGTAGATTCATTAAGTTTTTCCTTAACCCGTGGATTAAATCGTGGTCGTTTGAGTTAGCACTTGGATGTGATAACTTAAATAACCAATTCTATCACGCCACGTGGAAAGCACGCCGCGTCAGCATCCATGTGGCCCAACGGGATTAGGAGTTTAATTAGGGTTATTTAATTTTTTTTCTAAAACTTCCTAAAATCCTAACGTGTCGCCATAGTGGTCTTTTGTAGTGGAAGATCTGAATCTCAGTGCTTTCTTCTTTGAATTGGTCATTGCAAACTGAAATGCAACCCCATTGGTTGAATAGTCATACTAGGTGGTTGGTAGACTACCCCATTGGATTGATAAATCTGAAGTAGATCAAGCCCACCATGGCCCGTACTCAGTGCAGTCCATCACAAACCGATGGGATCCATCAAGTATAACTAAAGATGAAATTAACTGTGACTATCTTTGAGCTAATTTAAGTCCCCTCAGTGGCATTCACTAAGTAGTCATCCCTAGTTCAGGTTAACATGTTACCTTACTAATGTATATTAGTCTTTTGTAGTGGAAGATGTGAGTCCCCGTACTTTCTTCCCTGAATTGGTCACTGCAAACCTAAAGGCACTCCTTTGGTTGGATAGTCCTACTATGTGGTTGGTAGACTACCCCATTGGATTAGTAAATTTGAATTAGGTCAAGGCCTACACGGCTCCTACTCAGTGCAGTCCATCACAAACCGATAGGAACCATCAAATATAACTAAAAATAAAATTAATTTTGACTATCTTTGAGCTGATTTAAGTCCCCCCGCGACATTCACTCAGTAGTCAGCCCTAGGTCGGGTTAACATGTTACCTTGCTAACGTGTCGCCCTAGTGGTCTTTTGTAGTGGAAGATGTGAGTCCCTTTATATTGGTAAATCTGAGCTAGGCATAGGACAACATGGCCCCTACTCAGTACGGTCCATCGAAAACCAACATGATTCATCTAAAAATTCAAAATTTAAAAATCTGAAACAAATTCAACTCTCCTCCCCAGTGGAGTCAAACTAAACAAACAAAGCAAATCCAATCAACCTCCTTAGTGGAGTCAAACCAAATTAAATAAATCAAATCAATCTGCTTCTCCTCAGTGAGATGCAAATCTTTCCAGTTCCCCCAGTGGAACCAACTCAATCCTTGAACTTGCTCCCCTAATGGAGAGTTCACATTTTCATCCCCAACAGATCCTGAATTTTAATCCCCCAGCGGATTTCACAACAAATTTTCCCTAGTGGATGACTTGAATTTTCTCCCCTAGTGGAGAGTTCACATTTTCATCCCTAGTGGAGCACCAAATCATAAATCAACAAATAAAATCAATTTCTCCCCAGCGAGATGTAAATCAAATCAAACCTCTCATCCTCTAGTGGATGACTAGAGCCTTTTCCCCTAGTGGAAGGTTCACATACTTAATCCCTAGTGGATTCCTCCTTCACTCTCTTATGTTGATGACATGAGTTCACATTGCACTAAGCTCTTGATTCCTTCTTCACCTTGGGTTAGGAGTAGATCATTTCTATTAGTGCTTGCGATCGTTTGAGCATTGTTGATCATCTCGGTCAACACTAATAGGTGCGGTATGCCTTGTTAGTCACACCGCACCTATTGGGTGCCCTTTGTTGACCTCACTTTTAGAGTGAGCTTTCAACTTCTCCATCTTAGACACAAGACTTCTCTAGACATTAAGAGTTCCTTAGTCTTAAGATACTTCTAATGATTAGGTGAACCCTTAACCTATCCCTAGAGAGTTAGAAGAGTTAGCCATAGGAATAGGTTATGCCTTATGGGTGTTAGGAAAACTTGCTTACCCTATAGCTTAACCCCAATCTTTGCTTCCCTCCTTCAAATCAATTCCAAATAAAATCTTAAATTAATTTCAACTCAATTAATTTTCTCAAATCATAAATAATTCAAATTAAAATCTAAACTAATTTCAACTCAATTGATTTTCTCAAATCATCAATCAATTCCAAATCAAAACTTAAATCAATTTCAACTTAATTGATTTTCTCAAATCAACTTTAAATTCAAATCAACTTCAAATTCAGACCAAATTCAAATTCAAACCAAATATTAAATCAATTTCAACTCAATTGATTTTCTCAAATCATGAATCAAACCTAAATCAAATGATTGAAAATCATGATAAATTCAAAACCCAAAATATTTTATAAGCCCTTTGATTTCATCTTATGGACTTTGCCAAATAAAATCCAAATCATTTCAAATTCAAAAGAATTTCTCATAACTTATTTATATTCTCATTTATATTCACAAATATAAATGAAATAAAAATTCAAACAACCAAAATCAATTCAAAACTTACATCTAAATCTAACCAAAATCCAACTTATGCTCTTTCAAGTCAAATTCTTGAACTTAGCCAAGTCATCCTCAAATCAATTCAAACCTTTGGATTTTCACTTCAAATAATCAATCCTTCAATCATAAGCCCAAATATAAACATAAACTTCAATCACCAAATCAAAATCAAACTAACCCAAATCAAACCCATGTTCATCCTTTGAACTGGAAATTGTCAAATGAATCAAAACCCATTTGACTCCAAATGACTTATAATTGGATTTATATTTCAATCATATGTCCATATGTGAGTTCAACCAAACTTGAATCAAGCCTTAATCAAGCCAATTGATCCATTTAGGCTCACTTGACCAAAAATGTCCTAAATGACCTTTTTGAGCCAAATTCTAATCCAACCCAAATTAGATTGAACTAAGCTCATCTAAACCTCACATTATGAGCAACAATCATCTTAGGATGATCAATCACTCAAATTGGGTCAAACCAAGTGAAACCTAACCTTTGACCAAGTCAACACTTAGCCCAAATGAAACCCAAACTAGCCAAAATACACCATAGGTTAAATTGATTGAAATCATTGATCTAAACCAATCCATCATCAATGATTGAACATGATCAAGCCATCATTTGAGCCAAACCAAGCCAAATTTGCCACTTGACCCAAGTTGACCCAAGTTGACCTAAAAAGTCAAAATGGGTCAAATCTTGATCTAAGCTAAATGGATTGCAACCAATGGATCAAATTCATTCTAAATCACTTGTTGAACCTGACCAAAGCCTCAATTGGCCAACTAGACCCAACCTAGACTAATTGATCATGAACCTAACTTGACCTAAAGAGTCAAATCAACTTGAAACTTAGCCAAACCAAAATTGATTGAAACTAAAGCTTTCAAAATATTTTAAATGATCAACCAAGCCTAAACCAATCCATGACCTAACCCAATTGGGTCAAATGGGTCAAATTGGTCAACTTGACCCATTTGACCTAAGTGAACTCAAAGAACCAAAACCAAATCTAAACCAAATTGAACCAAACTAATGACACCCATAGGCTACTGTTGACCTCATTTTTAGAATGAGCTCTCAACCCCTCCATCTTAGACATAGGACTTCTCTTAGACTTTAAGAGTTCCTTAGTCTTAAGACACATCTAGTGATTAGGTGGACACTCAATCTAGTCCTAGAGACTTAGAAGAGTTAGCCATAATAATAGGTCAGGCCTTAGGGGTGTTAGGAAAATTTGCTTACCCTTAGCTTGAACCATTCCTCACCTTCCTTCCTTCAAGTCAAACTCCAAATAAATCTTATTTGATTTTCTCCAAACTCCAATCAACTCCATGTGATTGAAATCCATGAATGAAATTCCTAATTTCTTAATCTCCTCTTAAGGACTTAATATAAATCATGATCAAACCAATTCAAACTCATGAGATTTTCTCATAATTCATTTATATTCACATATATAAATGAAATATAAATTCAAACCAATCAAAATAAACTCAAAATTCAAAATCAATTCATTAATTTTCTTAAGTCCTTTAAGTTTTCCTTAAATACTTAGCCCAAATCATGTTCAAATCAATTCAAATTCATGGGATTTTCTCATAACTCATTTATATTCTCATTTATATTCACATATATAAATGAAATATAAATACAAATCAATCAAATCAAATCCAAAAATTAAATTCCAAATCTAAACTCCTTCTTAAGTCCTTAAATTCTTTTTAATGGACTTAGCTAAAATCATGATCAAACTAATTCAAACTCATGGGTTTTTCTTATAACTCATTTATATTCTCATTTATATTCACATATATAAATGAAATATAAATATAAATCAATCAAACCAAATTCAAAAATTCAAATCCCTACTCCAAATTTTCCTAAGTCCTTTAAATTCCTCTTAAAAGACTTAGCCTAGATCATGATCAAATCACTTCAAATCCTTGGAATTTTCTCATGATCCATTTATATTCTCATTTGTATTCACATATATAAATGTAATATAAATTCAAACAATCAAAACCAATTCCAAAAATCAAACTCAAATCCACTCAAAATCCAACCTAAGCCTTTTAAGTCAAAATCTTGAACTTAGCCAAATCAACTTCAAATCAAGCTAAACTCTTGATTTTTCTTCATGATTCAATCAACCCTACAATCATGAATCCAAATATACATACAAACTTCAATCACCAAATCAAAATCCAATTCAAAAATTAAACCCCAAATCCATTCATATTCTTCCTTTGAATATGAAATTGTCAAATGAATCATAACCCATTTGACTTCAAACCACTTACAAATGGATTTATATTTCAATCATAAGTCCATATACAAGTTCAATCAAACTCAAATCAAGCTTTGACCAAGCCATTTGACCCACTTAGGCTCACTTGACCCAAAGTGACCTAATGTACCCTTATGACCCAAAAACTAAATTGGATTGAATCAAACTCACCTATGCCTCTCATCATGATCAACAATCATCATAGAATGATCAATCAACCAAATTGGGTCAAACTAAGTCAAACCTTCAACCTTGATGAAATAACATAGCCAAAATCCATCATAGGCCAAATTGATTGAAACCATTGATCTAAGTTCATTCATGAACTATGTTTGAACAACAGTCAACATTTGAGCTAACCTATTGGCCACTTCATCCAAGTTGACCCAACTTGACCTAAAAAGTCAAAATGTGTCAAAACTTGATCTAAGAAATATTGATTGAAACCAATGGGTCAAGTTCATTCCAAATCACTTGTTGAACTTGATCAAAGCCTCAATTGGCCAACTCTACCACTATCCAACCAAATTGATTGGAAACAAAGATACCAAATCCATATGACTAACCAAATCTAAACCTACCCATGACTTAGCTCAAATAGATCAAATGGGTCAAATTGGTCAACTTGACCCATTTGACCTAAATGAAGTCATATGAGTCAAATTCAAAACTAAATCAAATTGAATCAAACCAAAGCCACCAAAATATTTCAAATGGTCATATGAACTTGACCCTTATGACCCAATTTGACCAATTGGATTGAAAATTTTGACCTAAATGGGTCAACATGAGCCAAACCATATCAAATGAACTCCAAATCCAATGAAACTTGGCCAAACCTATTTTCTCCATATACACAAACATATTCAAATTCAAAAATCAACCAAATGACCATTCTACCCCTATTCCATAGAATATTTTTTTCTTCAAATCCATGAGGAATTTGGTCAAGCCCTCTTCATATCAACTTGATACCTTTCTAATAAGTTAAGTTAACCCTATGGAGAGTGGTGCACCCAACCCAATGAGTTTGGGTTAGCCCAAATGGACCTAAGGCCAAAACTGACCCTTAGCTCAAATTGGCCAATTTAAAAACCTCCCTCCACTTGATTTGAACACATGGGAGGTTACTAATCCACTCCTAAGCTCAAATCGGCCATGTGCCAACTTCAAAAAGCCCAAACAACCCTTTCCATATGGTCAGTTGGATCAAAATGGAAATCATAGCTTCAACCATCTGATTACCATGGGGGGGATATACTCCCCCTAATTTAATTCAATTCACACATCTTCATTATCGATTAAGTGCTAGAGAGTGTTAGGAGCCATCAGAGAGCAATCCTAAGCTTTCTAAGAGGGATTTGAAACAAGCCATTCTCGATTTTCTTCAAGAGATAATAGTGGAGCTCCATTGAATCCTCAACTTCTTCCAAACTCCAATTCACTTCAATTGCCTTTGCACATTCCATCAGCGGGCTAAGTCGAGCGCACCCAAGCATTCATTGAAGTTCCCAAAGCAAGGAGGAGTTTAATTCAATCAAAGCTGCAAAGGAGAGGAGGAGGTGTTGGTCCATAGAGCAAATTACTAAACCTCAAGAGCTTATTCTTCCACCACAGCTTCGTCTCAACCAAATGAAGCTCCTCCATGGGAATCGAGCACCGATGAGGTATGGAATTTTTCGACTATTAGACTTAAGAGATGTTGGTCCTTTATGAAAGAAAGTGTCATGGCATGATAATTCCATCATTGGATGTGATCTTTTATGCTTTATGATGGTGTGTGCAAAATTTTATCCTAATCTGAGCTCGATCAAGCTCAGATCTTCCCTTAGATCATGGACGGTCTCCATTAATCCTCAGGGAAGAATAGGGGTGATCCCGACCGTCCATCTGCACATTTTACATGGACGACCGAGATTAACCGCATGTTTTATAAATCGATTTATCCTTTTAAAACCATGAGGTGATCCTTGGTCGTTCGATCGTTGATCAAACGACGGGTATCAAACCACATGTGTAATCGCCATGGTGACGGGATGTTTAAGTTCACTCACCCAGCGTGTGTGCCGGCCGCTTGTCGGCGTCATTTGTGGACAAAGGGGATTAATTAGGTTTGCATTAATTTTAATTAATCCTCTAGACTTTAAAAATTCAGATCTCCCTAAATAAAAATTAAAAAAATATGAGGTAAATTTCTACTGAAAGATAATTTAATATAGAATAATCTAAAATTTGTTTTAATAGATTTTGAATTATATTTTCTCTAATTTTTTACTTTTAATGGAAATATTAATTTTCTAATTACTCATTAATCTCAAACTTCTTGGGTATGTTTTTGGGGATGATTTTTACATCCTCTAATTTTCTTGGGATTTATTGAAGGCTTAATTGGGGGAATTGCAAATGCATTTCCTAATTACTCTCTTAATATAATTAAGGATAATTAAGGGTTTGATTAGTATTTTAATCCCTTATTGAAGTTGATTAAGGTTAGATTCAGTGAATAGGAGGCTTAGGGAATAATTTTGGGGTATTTTTCATGAGCTATTCCCTGAACCCCTTTTCTTTTCTTAATCCTCTCTTAATCAAGGGATAATTTGTTAATTACCCTTTTAATTAATTTCTAAAAATTCTAAAACCTTCTAAAACTTAATTAATCAGCTTTGGGTAGATGCTTAGGTGTTCAAGAGCCTAAGTTCAATTAAGAAAATCAAAACTCAATTCATATGTGTGAGGCCTGTTTTGAAATTACTTAAGTTAAACCCCTTAGATTAATTAACCATTAATCATGAGCCAAATTACATTAGACCATTTTCTTCCTAGGTGCATTATAAATTTAAATTCCTTGTCAGGTTTTATGTCATCTCATTGACTTATAATTACTTGGTTAACTATGCTAAGGTGGTGTAGGTAAGGGTTAATTAACTTGCTTAATTCATACCTTAACCTAATCAAAATATAAAATGAATCTAATCATCTAAAAGTTAAACAAAAATATCAAACACATGTGGGAATGGGTTTGAAACAGTAAACTCAACTCACATTTTTAAAATTAAATCAAACTCAAGATAAAAAAAAAATCATACTAAATGAACTTTGATTTACTTTAATCTTTCTTATTTCATAAGATTATCTTTAGGATTTAATTAAAGTGAATGTGTTTACATGCTTTCATTGCTTTAGTTCTTTCCCTAACATGTTAAATATGTGTGTCATGTGGTTTCATGCATCTATACTTTTAAAAATTCAAATTTAAAATGAAAATGTTTACTTTATGTCAAATTTGTATGTGTTGGCTAAAGTAGAAATATGAGTGGCTATTATCACTATTAAATTCAAATTATTTTCAAAACATATGAATCAATTATCAAAATTGAAAGTATGCTACTTATATTTTAATGATAAGCTTGCATGTGAGAATATAAGGATGTGCTTAGTGTAGGTTCTCCTTCTCTTTTCTTTTAGTATAGTTTTGAATAGGATTTGGTAAGATGTGTGGTTCATTTGAAAAAATCTAACACTCACCTAATTCCATATATTATTCATTCCTATACTATCACTTAAGAAGGATACCCATTCTTGTACTTATAAATTGCATAAGCAAAACGAATCAATTAATACCAACTTTTGCATTCTTTCTTTTCCATTCATTTCTTTTGTACACCTGTTTGTATTTAAGAAAAGTGGTATATTAGTCTAAAAAATCTTGAAATTATGAGATTTTAAGTAGCCCTAAGTAGGTCTTATACTTTACACCTCTGATTAACAATGGCATTGTACTGATTTATGTCTTTCTTACTTCATGTGTGCATGTGAAACTTGGATAAGAAATCCCTTTTCTACTTAATGAAAATTATGTATCATAAACTTCCAAATTTCCTTAAATGAAGTACTTAGCAAGAATCATAAAGTGTGTTAAACATTCTCATTTGTATGTATAGATATGCTTAGGACTCATTCATATGCATGTTATACATGTTGTGAAAGAAATGAAATGATGTATGTTTTGTGAATTTGGTTCATTTTATTTAATCATAAAATGCCTTTATTTTTGAATGGGTTTATTTAGAGTTCATCTAAACTTAGGATTAATTAAAAAACCTAACTAAAACATTCATTAAATAAAGATAAAAATATGAATCCACTTTAAAAATTACTTAGGTTAAAGAAGGAAAGAGAAGTTCTCCTCTCTTTTTCTCTCTCTATAACTTAGCAATTAATTATTTGATTCACTTGAACCTAATCAAAACATGAAATAAAATCAGCCCAAAATAATTAAATCATTTAAATGAAACCTCCTCTAAGTTGAACATGTTTCACACTTAGGAAATTCTAACTTAAATCCATAGTTAAGCATACCACACAAACGTCCAAAGCACACACATTAGGCTAAGTCACCACTTCTAGTTTTAGGTTATGGTGGTGCATGGTTTGATGTTTCCTTTTTATTTTGTAATATATATTTTAGACTGGATGTTAGGATGTATGTCGTGAATGAATGGTAGGGCGATCTTAGTCTAACCATTATTTTTTGTAGGGGATTGTGCTTAAGGGGTGCTGTAATAAATAAAAATATAAATGCTTTTGTTATGCAGGTGCTTATACCCCTAAGAATAATCCAATAGGCCAGGTGGACTTAGTCACCCATATGTGGGGTGATAATTCCAATATACATGCTTGAGACTTGGTGGTTTGTTTAGCTAACCTTTATTTTGTAGGTGTTAGATAGACTTACTTTTTCTTTTCATATAAATTTTACAATTAGGATTTTAGAATGATTGTTGTGGGGATTAAAATGAGCATTGGTCATAAGATCCTATCCTATGCACCATGTGAGCCTTTGGAGGATCAACCTTCCAACAATCCAAAAGAAAAAACCAAAGAAGAAAAAAGAAAATAAGAAGAAAGACGAAAAGAAGAATGAAGAAATGAAGCTTGAAGACCCTCATAATAATGAATTCCTTGCTTAATTGTATTTAATTCATTTGTAATCTAGGTTGTATAAGGGTAGAGCTCGGCTACCCAATTTTTTTTTGAGTTTGTGCGATGGTACCTGACTACAATGGCCTTTTTATTCTTTTTGTGATTAGCTTTATAAATTGATTGATGATTTGTTTAGCTTGTGCATTAAGTGATATCTTTTTCCTAGTTTTTTCCTTGCTTTATGTATGGCCTGAATGTGGATTAGGCTCTTAGGAAAAAATAAATCTTTTACCAAACTTAACAACTCAAAATTAAAAGTAAAGAACTCATAATCACACCCAAAGCTTAGGTTTAAAAATCAAGATAAAAGAATTAGCAACTCCTTAGCTGGATGAGTATTTCTTTTATAACATCATGCATAAATGCACACTCTTGATTGGAGGGCTTCCACCTTTGGCATAGAAACTTGGCTTGACACATGGAAACACATAATATTTCTCATAACATAATTAGGTATATGGTAGCTTAGGTCCAAAGTAAAATATGAATTGCATTATATTTAGGTCATTTGAACATGTCATGCACCTTTAATCTTTAGGGGTAAGTTTAAGGACGTTGTCTCTTTAAATAAATAATAGCCTCTTCTTGCATAAAGCATAAGACTTACCATGTTATTATGGTGAGTTGGTCAACTTGGGGTTGTGGAGTCCAAACCAAGTTAGGTTCACCTTTGTGGTCATTTAATTTCATCTTGGTGTAATCTCATAAGTCCTAAATTTCTAATGAAAAAATGCAACTCAAATAAATTAAATTAATTTCAAAAATGTAAAGCCCAATCATAGGGTAGTTTGAGATGCTCGCTAAGTTTCCTAGCCTTATGGGCATCTCCTACTTATCTTCATTTTGGCTTTGATAATAACTCTTTCTTTGATCAATCCCATTTTATCTTTCAAAAATGAACTAATCGATTGATAGTCCTTTCCTATTGAAATCATTGAAGATAATGATCAATTACCTTAATCAAGAGTATTCCTAAGGGATCTTATCCCTTAGGATGTAATTAACTATGGGGGCTATCCCCTGTAGGGCACTTAACGAACCTGGTTTAAAATAAACGCTACTTTTATTTTTTTCATGTAAAGTAGGGGAAGAATCTCTGGTACATATATAGACCCATTATTCTTAGGAGTCCTTATTGAGGTGATTAGGTCCATTAAATGATAGTGACTTCTATCTCTTGAGATAGTACATAATTCCTTGATGACGTACTCGATCACCTGAATAAGTACATCTGTGGATCTACGTGGCATCCCAAAAAGATGAATTTTTATATTCTTTCCTTTTGACCCATGGAAGGATACTATATAGAAAATTTTCTCCGCAGCTACAAATGATCATTTGAACTTGACCTAACCCTTAGTTTGACCCAATTTGACCAATTTGTCTACTTGACCCAAGTTAACCCATTTTGACATAAATGGGTCAACTTGGGTCAAGTTGATCAATTGGTCAAATTAGTCAAACAATTAAATAAGCATGAATTTATAGTGTCATTGGTTTGATTCAATTTGGTTTAGATTTGATTTTGGTTCATTTGAGTTCACTTAGGTTAAATGGGTCAAGTTAACCAATTTGACCCATTTGACCTAAGTGAACTCAAATGAACCAAAACCAAATATAAATCAAATTGAACCAAACCAATGACACCCATAGGCTACAAAAGATCATTTGAACTTGACCTAACCCTTGGTTTGACCCAATTTGACCGATTGGTCAACTTGACCCAAGTTAACCCATTTTATCCTAAATGAGTCAACTTGAGCCAAATCATATCAAATCAACTACAAATTCATTGAAATTTGGCCCAACCTATTTTTGAAACATCTCAAATCTGCTCAAATCAAAATTAAAACTAAATGACCATTTTGCCCTTGGGTCAAAGGGTAACCTATGACCAAATTCACTTGGAATTTGATCAATTCCTTTTCATGGCCACTTGGCATCCTCCTAGTGGACCATTTGGACACCAAGGGAGGTGACGCACATGACCCAATGGGTTTGGGTCAGCCATGACCCAACCCAAGGCCAAATTGATCCCTCCAATAAAAATTCTCCCCTTGGATCACCTCCCACACTCATTTAGCACATGTGCACTTCCTCCATTCCACTCCTCTGCCAAAACTGAAGCACTTGGAGCTCCACACAACCAAAAAACCCAATCAATCTCTTGAATTTGATCAGAATGATAAGGCAAGCCTCGACTATCCAATCCTAGGAGGGGGATATATACTCCCCCTCATTCTCACTCAAACCACCTTCCTTGCATTCAATTGAGCTCAGAGGATCAAAGGTAAGCTTCTCCAACTTTCTCAAGCCTTTCTGATCTCCTTTGAATTTCCCTCTCTCGATTTTCTTCATAGAAGAAACAGGGGAGGCCTAAGGAATTTCCAAGTCACTCAATCATCAATCAAATCCCAATTCACTTGGCAAGCACCATCAAGGAGGCAAGTCGAGCTCACCCAAAGCATTTCCTAAGCATCCAAGCCACGAGAAGGGAGACCTAGACCAAAGCCATAAGCCATTGGAGGGAGCCTTTGTCAATTGAGAGATCTACTTCAAATTAAACCTTTAAACCTTCAATAGAGCTTCGTCTCCACTAGACCAAGCTACCTCCTCCATTGGAAACGTTGGTGATAGCCTCCGGCAAGGTATGACTCAAAACTGACCTTAAGTTGAAAAATGCTTGGTCCTTTGTCAAGGGAATTGTCATCTCATTGAAATTCAACTGTTGAATGTTCTCCCCTATGCTTCTTAATGGTGTGGGTTGAATCTCTGCCTAATCCAAGCTCAAGTGAGCTCAGATCAAGCCATGGAGGACGGACGACCTCCATCTCCCGCAGCTTAGGCAGGGATGACTCATGGGTCGTCCATCCAGAACATTCTGGATGGACGACCCTGATCAAAATGTGTAGATACACTTATTTAATCCTTCATAACCATGGGCTTAATCCTGGCCATCCGATCCTTGATCGGATGGCTTAGGAGAAAGCGCATTGTACCGCCAGCTGACACGATGCACGATGTGATAACTTATATAACCAATCCCATCACGCCATAGGGAAAACATGCACCGCATCAGCCATTCACGTAGCGCCAATGGAATTAGTTGATTAATCAGGTCATTTAATTAAGCAATAATCATAAAAACTTCATAAAATCCTAATTAAATGTAGAAAAAAAGCAAACTCAAGTCAATTTTAAAGATAATTCAGAGAGGAATCAAATAAAATTATTTCTAATTGATTTTAAACAATAGATTTTTCTTAATTGGGGTTTAATTAAAAATCTAATAACCTTAATTACTCCTTAATGACTTCATTAATTAATTCTAAATTTCTTGGGCATGTTTAGTGGGATGACTTCTGCCTCCCTTAATTTTCATGGGATTTATTAATAAGTTAATTAGGAAAATTAATTAATGAACTCTTAATCATCCCCTTAATGTAATTAAGAGTAATTAAGCATGTGAATAGTGGTTTAATCATTTAATTGGGATAATTAAACATTATTCAAGTAAGGGGAGGTTTATGGAATGGGTTTGTGATATTTTTCTTAAGTTATTCCCTAAGCCCCCTTTCTTCCTTAATCCAAACATAATTAAAGATTAATCTACTAATGAACTACTTAATTAGTTTAATCAAACTTTCAAAACCAATCTAAAATTAATCAATCTCTTCTTGTGTAGATCCTTAGGTATTCAAAAACTTAAGGTAAGTTTAAGGAAATCATATCCAACTCACATGTGTGGGATGGTTATGAAAGTATTTAATTAAACCCTTTAGCTTAATTAATCAATAATTGTGAGCCAATTGCATTAGGCTCTTTTATTTCTTAGGAGCATTACTGATTTAAATTCCATGTGATTGCATATCATATGTTGGCTCATAATTATTTGGTTAATTATATTAAAGTGGTATAGGTAAGGGGTAATTAATGGATTTAATTTACACCTTAACCTAAAGAAAACATAAAATCAATCCAATTTTTCTAAATTTAAACTAAATTGATTCATACATGAGGGAAATGTGTTAGGACCAGCAAACCCTTTCTCACAAATCAAAGTCAAATTAAATCCAAAAATAAAAATAAAGTCTCGTTAAGCAATTTTGATTCACTTTGAATAATCTTATCTTATAGGTTTGTCCTTAGGAATTAATTAGGGTGAATAAAGTCATATGCTTACATCACTTTATTTCTTTCCAAGCATGCTAAATGTTGTGTACTATATGAAATCATGCATTCATATCTTTTGAAAATCAAAATAAATGAAATGTTTCCTTCATGTCAAATTGCATGCTTTGGATAAAGTAAAAATCTGAATGGCTATTATCACTACTATACCAAAAAAATTATTTTCAAAATCTATAAATCAAAGATCATAAATGAAAGTATGCTACTTATAAGTGCTTATAAGCTTTCATGTGAATACAGCATATAAGATGTCCTTTATGTGACTTCCTTCTCTTCTCTTAACATGGGTTTGGATAGGATTTGCAAAGTGTATAATTCATTTGAAAAGAACATAACACTTGCTTAAATCCATTCCTATCCAGTTCTATGTTATGACTTAAGAAGGATCTTTAATTTACACATGTAAATTACGTAACAAAATCAAACACAAAAATATTTTGCATGACACTTCTTCCATTTATTTGCTTTTGTACATGCACATATATTTAAGAAAGTGGTATATTAGTCTAGACATCCCGGGGTTACAAGGCTTTAAGTAGTCCCAAGAAGGGCTTGTACCTTATACTCCTAGTGTAGAAAATAATGGCATCATACTCACTTATTTCTTTTATACATGTAAATGTGCATTTGATTAATGGATAAAAGAGTCCCTCTTTTCTACTTAATAAAAACATGCATTCATGGAATATTCAAATTTTCTTAAGCAATATTTCTTAGGATTCATCATAAAGTGTGCTAAAGTGTTTGCATTGCATGTATAACTATGCTTAGGATCATCCATATGCACGGTATACATGTCGAAAAAAATAAAGGGTTGTGTGTTATGTGATAGTAATTCACCTTAATAAATCCTAAGATAACTTTTTTATTGAATAGGTTTATTTAGAGCAAATCTAAACTTATGATTAATTAAAACACATAATAAAACATTCACCAAAGAAAAATTATTAATGAATCTACCTTAGAAATTACTTAAGGTAGGAAGAAAAGAGAAGTTCTCTTTTTTTTTTTCTTCTCTTTACAATATTTAGTAACTAAATGTAGGTTCATTCAAACCAAATCAAATCATCAAATAAAATTAAAAAATCAATTGAATCACTTAAAATGAAATTACCCTTCTAAATTGAATCTCTCACACTTAGAAAATTCTAACCTTAAAGCCTAGCTAAGACATGTCATAGAAGCCTTAAATGACACACACATTAGGCTAAGCCAACATTTCTAGCTCTATATTAGAGTGATGCATGGTTTGATGCCTGATTTTATTTTATGATGTAATATTTTAGACTGAATATTAGGGTGTATGTGCGTAGATTGCATGGTAGGGTGATCTTAGCCTAATCATGTCTTCTGTAAGGGATTGTACTTAAGGGGCGTTGTAATAAAATATAAATGCTTTTGCTGTGCAGGTTTCTTATACCCCTTAGCATAATCCAAACTAAGACAGGTGGGCTTGGTTACCCATGTGTGGGGTGCTAAGTTTAATTTATTCCTATAATTGCTTGGGATGTGTGGTATGTTTAGCTAATCTCTATTTTGCAGGTTTAGTTAGATTTACTTTTTCCATTTTTCATGTAATTTTGTAATTAAGATTTGGAATGAATGTTATGGGGGATTAGGATGAATATTGGTCATCAGAACTAGTCTTATGCACCATGTGAAGCCTTGGAGTAACCACATCCCAACCAACCAAAAGAAGGAAAGAAGGAAAGATGGAAAGAAAGAAAGAAGAAATGAAGAAAAGAAAAAAATGAAGAAAGAAGAATGAAGACCCCTATAACATAAATTCCTTCTAAATTGTAATTATTCATTTGTAATCCTAGTTGTATAAGAGTAGAGTTTGACTACGGGTACCCGACCACATTGGCCTCTTATTCTTTTGCACTAGCTTTATAAAATTATTTGATGTTTGTTTAGCCTGTGCATTAAGATGGCCTGATTTTCTCTAGTTTCTACATTGATTGATGAATGGCCTCGATGCGATTAGGCTCTTAGGGAAAAATAAATTTTATATCAAATTAATCAACTCAAAATTAAAATTAAACAACTTAAAACCTCACCTAAAGCCTAGGAAATAAATCAAATCAATAAAAGATTTAGCAACCCCTTAGCTGGATGTTGTATATTTTTACATCATGCATAAATTCATCTTACTTCACTCTTGCTAATGGAGGGCTTCCATCTTTATCAGAGAAAATGACTTGACCTTTGAAAGCCATGGTGAAAACACACCTCCTTCTTTCTTATTTTTGCCCATAACCAATTTCTCATGCATTAGGCATATGAATCCCATAGCTTGTGTCAAATGAATCGTCCAAAAAATGAAAATAAAAACTTAACAAAATTTGCATTAGATTTAAGTTATTATTCATGTCCTACATGATCTAGTCTCTTAAGGAGTGAGTTTAAGGACTTAGTCTCCTTTCTAAATAAACAACAGCCTAGCTATCTTGCAAAGCATAAGACTTGCTGACATGTATTTAAAATCATAAGAGGATTTAGTTGGCAGCCACCTCCAGGCAGTTGTAAGTCTAATAGTCTAGTGGTTTACCCTCTCTTATGGTGGTAAACCATATACCCATTTTTGCCTTAGATTTAGGTCATGCTTTGGCCCTCGCCAAAGCTCCGTAGATTTAGGTTCTGAGATTATTATTTCTCTTTGCGGGCTACACGCATAAATTCTCACCTCTTAGGCATTTCCAGAACCTTGTATTATAGAATTGTAAGTCTTAGATTTCTAATAAAAATTCAACTCAAATAATTAACTCTCTTCAAATTTTAAAACCAGAAAGCCCAACCATAAGATAGTTTGGGATGTTCACTAGGTTTCCTAGCATCGTGAATATCCCCTACTTATCTCCTTTTAGTTTCGATATTAACTCTCTCCTCTTGATCAATCCCATTTGATCTTTCAAAAATAATCAATTTGTTGATAGTCCTATCTTTGAAATCTTTGGAGACAACGATCATTTACCTTAATCGAGAGTATTCTTAAGGGATCGCATTCCTCAAGATGTAATTAACAATGGGGGCTTGCCTCCATAGGGAACTTAACGAACCTGATTTAAAATAAACCCTACTTTACTTTTCCATGTAAAGTTTGGGAAGAATCTATGGTACATCCGAAGACCCATTGTCCTTAGGAGTCCTAATTAGGTGATTAGGTCTATTGTAGGATGGTGACTTATGTCTCTAGAGATAGTACATCATTCCTTAATGTTGTACCTGATCACCTTAATAAGAACATCTGTGGATCTACGTGGTGTCCAACTAGCGGGTATTTTTATTTTCATCTATTTTCAAGATAAATGAAGATATAAAATATTCCACCATAGATTTTTCTGGCAACTTCACTAGGGACTGTTCCTCTCTCTATCTTTGGTAAATGATCGTTGTCTCCAAGTATCGATACTGGATTTATATTTCATATAAGTTTGAGACTATCCTTCTTTTCCATTAGCACTTAGCTCATTTCATCCTTAAGCTAAGCTAGCCAACATCCTTTAGGTTTTAGGACCTCACTTTATATAGGTCTTAAAACCCCTGTTGGGTCTCCCAATAAATAAAAATAAAATTTAATCAAAAGAGATAACTAAAGACCCTTTTTCTTACTGTCTTTATGGTAAGGTATAAGCTCATTCCAAAATAAAGAAAAATAAATCATTTATAAAAATTTCACTTTTCAAAAGCACTTTTTCAAAATTCACATAATAAAATATTTGCACAAAATTTTCATAACTTAACCTCATCTAACAATCTTCAAGATTGTTATATGTAGGATTATTTTCAAACAAAACTAAAAATCATCTTTTTAAAAAGCATAAATGAACATCCTCATTCAATATACCCAAATTTATTGAATGAAGATTTCATTTTACAAACAAAATAAAAAATCATCTTTTCAAAAAGCATAAATGAACATCCTCATTCAATATACCCAAATTTATTGAATGAAGATCTCATTTTCAAAAAAATCAAAATCATCTTTTCAAAAAGCACAAATGAACATCTTCATTTAATATACCCAAATCTATTGAATGAAGATTTCATTTTTCAAACAAAATCAAAAATAATCTTTTCAAAAAGCATAAATGAACAGCCTCATTCAATATACCCAAATTTATTGAATGAAGATTTTATTTTCAAACAAAATCAAAATCATCTTTCTAAAAAGCACAAATGAACATATTCATTCAATATACCCAAATTTATTGAATGAAGATTTCATTTTTTTTCAAAAAAAATCAAAAAGCATCTTTTCAAAATGCATAAATCAACATCTTCATTCAATATACCCAAATTTATTGAATGAAGATTTCATTTCTAAACAAAATTAACAATCATCTCTTCAAAAATCATAAATGAACATCCTCATTCAATATACCCAAATTTATTGAATGAAGATTTCAGTTTTCAAACAAAATAAAAAAAATCATCTTTTCAAAAGCATAAATGAACATCCTCATTCAATATACCCAAATTTATTGAATGAATATTTTATTTTCAAATAAAATCAAAAATCATCCTTTCAAAAAGCACAAATGAACATCTTCATTCAATATATCCAAATTTATTGAATGAAGATTTTATTTTTCAAACAAAATTAGAAATTATCTTTTCAAAAAGCATAAATGAACATCCTCTTTCAATATACCCAAATTTATTGAATGAAGATTTCAATTTTCAAACAAAATCAAAATCATCTTTCAAAAATCACAAATGAATATCCTCATCAAATATACCCAAATTTATTAAATGAAGATTTCATTTTTCAAACAAAATCAAAATCATCTTTCAAAAAGCACAAATGAACGCCCTCATTCAATATACCCAAATTTATTGAATGAAGATTTCATTTTCAAACAAAAAAAATCATCTTTTCAAAAAGCATACATCAACATCCTCATTTAATATACCCAAATTTATTGAATGAAGATTTCATTTCCAAATAAAATCAAAAATCATCTTTTCAAAAATCATAAATGAACATCCTCATTCAATATACCTAAATTTATTGAATGAAGATTTCATTTTTAAATAAAATCAAAAAACATCTTTTCAAAAAGTACATGTGAATTTTCTCATTCATTATACCCAAATTTATTGAATGGAGATTTCATTTCCAAAAAAAAAAAGAAATCAAAATCATCTTTCAAAAAGCAAAAAATGAACATCTTCATTCAATATACCCAAATTTATTGAATGAAGATTTCATTTCCAAATAAAATCACATCATAAAATTAAAAGTTCATTTCAATATATGTGACATATGCTGAAGTTGGATTTTCTTCCCTTTTCAAAAATTACAAAATTTGAAGATAAGCCTCTTCATTTAATATATCCAAACTTGTTGAATGGAGGCTTTATCTTCAAACAAAATCATATCACTTGAAACTCCACTCAACACATTCCTTATGTGTTACGTTGGAATTTGCTCCTCTTTAAAAAGCAATAATCACACACAAAAAATTTTCAATTTTTAAAAATAAGTTGGATTCCATTTAGCACACCATGTTTGTTAAATAGAAATCCCTTCTTTCAAAAATATTACAAAATCAAAACAAAAATAACACACATTTGGATCCTTTATTTAACATACCCAAATTTTCTAAGTAAAGATCCTCATTTCAAAATCAAAAATTAAAAAAAATTAGGATCGTTTATTTAGCATACCCAAATTTGCTAAGTAAAGATCCTCTTTTCAAAAAATCAAATAAAAAAAACAAACACATTTGGATCTTTTATTTATCATGCCTAAATTTGCTAAGTAAAGATCCTCATTTCAAAAAACACAAAAATCAAACACATTTGGATCCTTTATTTAGCATACCCAAATTTGCTAAATAAAGATCCTCTTTTCAAATCAAAAAAGAAAATCAAACACATTTGTATCTTTTATTTTTCATACCCAAATTTGCTAAGCAAAGATCCTCTTTTCAAATCAAAAACCAAATACATTGGGATCCTTTATTTAACACACCCAAATTAGCTAAGTAAAGATCCTCCTTTCAAAATCAAAAATTAAACACACTTAGGATCTTTTATTTACAATACCCAAATTTGTTAAGTAAAGATCCTCTTTAAAAATAAATCAAACACATTTGGATGCTTTATTTAGCATACCCAAATTTGTTAAGTAAAGATCCACTTTTATAAAAAATAATAAAAAAAATCAATCAAACACATTTGGATCTTTTATTTAGCATACACAAATTTGCTAAGTAAATATCTTCTTTTCAAAAATCTCAAAAATCAAACACATTTGGATCTTTTATCTAGCATATCTAAATTTACTAAGTAAAGATCCTCTTTTCGAAAATCACAAAAATCAAACACATTTGTTCTTTTATTTACCACACCCAAATTTGCTAAGTAAAGATACTTTTTTCAAAAAAAAAAAATCAAACATATTTGGATCTTTTATTTAGCATACCCAAATTCGCTAAGTGAAGACCCTCTTTTCAAAAACACAAAAATCAAACACACTTGGATTCTTCATTTGGCATACCCAAATTTGCTAAGTAAAAATCCTCTTTTCAAAAATCAAAATAAAAGAAAAATATTTGGACTTTACTTGGCATACATAAATTTGTTAAGTAAAGATTCCATTTTCAAACTCACTCATGATTCACAAACAAGCAAAAGAAGAAGAAAATTTTTTTCAAACAACTCATTTAACATACCCAAATTTGCAAAATGAGCAATCCCAAACAAAATCAATTGACCCTTAACATACTCAAATTTATTAAATAAACGATCCCCAAACATTAAAAATCAAACTCAAATATGAACCAATAGAAGCATGAATCTCTTCAAAATATTTGAACCCATTTTCAACATAAACAAATTTATTGAAAATGGAATCTAAATTCAAAAATATATTCTCCAATTCTAAATTCTAAATTCTCTCCTAAAATCAAAGAACCCCGCTTAACATATCTAAATTATTAAGTGTGGGTTCAAATTTTAAATCAAAATTAAAAAAGTTAGCAAAAATAGAAAATTTGATTTGAGTTTGTTTTCAAAATTTGTGGAATTTTAACTCAGTTTCAGTCAATTTTTCTCAAGCTCAGTTCAGTACTAATGGATGCCCAAAAGTTTGTCTTCACTTTTTCTTTTGGTATGGATTTAGCTTTGGATCGGGCCAGCCTCCCATAGACTAATTTTGCTCATCTCATTCACTTTGGCTGAGGATTTAAGGGGGTCAGAATCACTTGTGAGGGGGAAGCCCTCATTATCAAGAAGTATGGTGACCAGAGCGGTGGTCATCCATGAGATCTTGTCGATTTTGAGTTCTCTCCAAGAGGAAAGGTGTGGAAGTTTCTACAGCAGCTGTAGTTTCAGTGCTAGTGCATTCAGTTGTTCCCATTGCTACCCCAGTATGGGCTAGCACCCACTCGTTGGCTGCTTCCAAGGGGAAGGCTACCCTATCTTCAGGGATAGTCTCCCCCACATATGAGGTAGGGTCTAGTTCCCACACTGCTCCTCCTAGTAGGACTCAGAGCTGTAACAGATGATGTAAGATCAAATGGCATCATGTACGCATAGCCAATGAGATGGTGACAGTCTCTCAATTTGCAGCAGAGTAGTCACCCAAGATAGTCTCTCCTCTGATCACATAGAACAAATTTCATCCTCTCTCTCCAGATCAGATGGAGAGGAGGATGTTAGGAGGATCTCAATGTCACCTCCACCTATAGTTCATTTTGAGGCTACTACTAGAGACAGGAGGAGGTCATATGCTAGCCTCAGGACAGTTCTGTGTAGTGTTGGCGGGGCTTACGGACGGTCAAAGTCAGAGGCTTAATATATTTTACGATTAGTCATCCCTCATAGCATAGGCGATCACATTCGGCAGGAGAGGGTCAGGGAAGATGTGTATCAGTACATGTGACTAGAAGGGAGAGGTGAATGCGCTGAATTATTGCCTGCTCATGGATTTTCTCAATCAACGTCTACCCCGGTCATAA
Source organism: Cymbidium sinense (assembly GCA_021442155.1). Lineage (NCBI taxonomy): Eukaryota > Viridiplantae > Streptophyta > Magnoliopsida > Asparagales > Orchidaceae > Cymbidium > Cymbidium sinense. The sequence continues at coordinate 604,706 of CM038225.1, read as the reverse complement.
ATTAGCATTATTGATTTCCATGGGAGGAGGGCTCCCGTATAGAGAGAGTCAGTGGTGTCTCTACCATACCATTATACTCCACGTCCACCATATCCAATTCAAGTTTCATCTTCCACGGTTTCATCAAAAGCCATGAAAGCAGCATTCAGGAAAAAGAGAGCCCCACTGGTGATCCGGCTACATAGCCAAGAGATCCCATTCCATCTACACCACTGACTGAGGTGAGGCCGAGCTCTCTGGTTGACCTCCTGCTTCAGTTGAAATGAAGATGGAGTGGCAATCATGGAACATCGTAGCGTGTCATCACCACCACCACCCCAGTAGATCATGGACATAATAGCAGTAGGGGGAGAAGGGGACAATTTAGTTGCCCCCATGGTCATAGATCATCCCAGGAGTTGCACTCCACCTAGAGTAGATGACAGCCAGGAGCACATTTCTTCTAGTGAGCATAGCCCTCATAGGGTTAGCTCTCTAGTAGTCAAGGAGGTCCTATGCATCTCTATCCATGAGCATGATCCTACCACCGATTAGTTGCGATCATTTGTGCCTATGCAGTTGGACCGCTTCCTAGATGATATAGTAGCACAATATTTCATTTAGAAGAAGGAAATTCTAGGGTATGCCTGGTCTGATCTAGAGAAAGACAAGGTTAATTTTGATCTCAATGAAGATGATTTGTTGAAAGATTCAGCCGAGGTGCATATGGCTGACACCAGAGGTTCTCTCCTTCGGGATCAGCATAGTTTGGATGGTATTGTAGCTAAACAGGTTGGCATAGCTCATTTGACCTAACACCTCATTCAACAACTTAAACAGAAGGATCAATAGATAGATAGGATGGGGAAGAGGCTTGGAGATTTTCTAGTAGTAGTTTTGGCACTTTAGAATCAAGCTACAATAGTACATCCTACTATTGTAGAGACTGGTCAGCCTGAGTTGTTGCATGTCTTGGATTAGCCTAAGAGTTCACCTCTGGTAGAGCAGCGTAGCACTAGCTTGTATAAAAAGGTAGTGGATAGTACCTGCATACAAGAAAAGGATATTAAACTCATGGTTGAGCAGTAAGTAAGAGAAGCATTGGCACAAGCCCGAGGAGGATCATCAGTTCCAAAGGGTAGACGCTACCCATAGGAATTCGATGTTATCCAGTATCCCAAGTATGCCACCTTCTTTAGCATTCCCAAATTTGCTAAGTGAAGTCCCTCTTTTCAAAAACACAAAAATCAAACACACTTGGATTCTTCATTTAGCATACCCAAATTTGCTAAGTAAAGATCCTCTTTTCAAAAATCAAAATAAAAGAAAATATTTTGACTTTACTTAGCATACATAAATTTGCTAAGTAAAGATTCCATTTTCAAACTCACTCATGATTCACAAACAAGCAAAAAAAGAAGAAAATTATTTTCAAATAACTCATTTAGCATACCTAAATTTGTTAAATGTGCAATCTCAAATAAAATCAATTGATCATTTATTTTAACATACTCAAATTTGTTAAATAAAGGGTCCCCAAACATCAAAAATCAAACTCAAATATGAACTAATAGAAGCATCAATCTCTTAAAAATATTTGAACCTATTTTCAATATGCATAAATTTATTGAAAATGGATTCTAAATTCAAAAATCTATTCTCCAATTCTAAATTCAAAAATCTCTCCTAAAATTAAAGAACCCCGCTTAACGTGTCCAAATTGTTAAGTGTGGGTTCAAATTCTAAATCAAAACTAAAAATGTTAGCAAAAATAGAAGATCTGATTTGAGTTTATTTTCAAAATTTGTGAAATTTCAATTGAATCAGTCAGTTTTCCTCAAGATCAGTTTAGTACTAATGGATGCCCAAAAGTATGTCTTCGGGATGGATTTGGCTTTGGACCGGGCCAGCCTCCCATAGAATGACTTTGCTCATCTCATTCACTTTGGTCGAGGATTCAAGGGGGACAAAATCACTTGTGAGGGGGCATCCCTCACAACTATCAGCAGGAGTATGGTGACCCAGGCGATCATCCATGTTGATGCCATCGATTCGTTTCCCTCGAGGAAGGCTATGGCGGTTCTGCGGCTTGCATTTTCGGTGCATTCACTTGTTCCCATTCGCCCAAGAGCTCGACTCATTGGCTTCTTCCAAGGGGAAGGTTACACTATCTTCAGGTATAGTCTCCCCCAACTATGAGGTAGGGTCTAGTTCCCGCACTGCTCCTCCTAGTAGGACTCAGCGTTGTAACAGATGATGCAAGATCAAATGACATCATGTGCGCATAGCTAATGAGATGGTGGCAGTCTCTCAATTTGAAGTAGAGGAGTCACCCAGGATAGTCTCTCCTCTGATCACATAGAATAAGTTTCATCCTCTCTCCAGATCAGGTGGAGAGGAAAATGCTAGGAGGATCTCAATGTCACCTCCACCCGCAGTTCATTTTGATGCTCCTACCAAAGATAGGAGGAGGTCATATGCCAGCCTCAAGATAGTTCTGCGCTAAGTTGGTGGGGCTTACGGATGGTCAGAGTTAGGGACTCAATTTATTTTATGATCAGTCATCCCTCGTGAGCGAGCATTGAGGAGAGGGCTAGGCCAAAGTATCCACTAGCGAGAGGTGAAGGTATGCCGATAGTCACTCGCCTCATGGATTTCCTTCGACATGTTACCCACCTGGTATCTTGATCTATTGAGATGCTACTCACCATGGGAGGAGGGCTCCGACACATAGAGAGTCAGTGGTGTCTCTGCCACACCACCCTACTCCCGTCCACCATCTCCAGTGCAAGTTCCATCTTCCATGGATTCATCAAAAGCCATGAAAGCAGTATTCAGGGAAAAGAGAGCCCCACTTGGTGATCAAGCTGAGATCCCATTCCATCTACACCACCGAGGAGGTGGGTCTCTTTGCTCAACCTCCTACTTTAGTTGTGATGAAGAGGGAGTGGCGACCACGAAGCATCATAACCATGCCATCACCCCACCACCCTAGTAAATCATTAACATAGCAGCAACAGAGGGAGAAGGGAATAGTTCAGTTGCCCCCATGGTCATAAATCCTCCTAGGAGTAGCATGCCACCTAGAGTAGATGATAGCTAGGAGCACATTTCTTCTAGTGAGCATAGCCCTCATAGGGTTAGCTCTCTAGTAGTCAGGGAGGTCATATGTATCTCTATCCATGAGGATGATCCTACCACCAGTCAGCCGTGATCATTTGTGCCTGTGCAGTTGGACCGCTCCCTAGATGATATAGTAGTACAATATTTCATTGAGAAGAAGGAACTTCAAGGGTATTCCTGGTCTGATCTAGAGGAAGACAAGGTTAGCTTTGATCTCAATGAAGATGACTTGTTGGAAGATTCAGCCAAGGTGCATATGGCTTACACCAGAGGTTCTCTCCTTTGGGATTAGCATGGTTTGGAAGGTATTACGATCGAACAGGTTGACACAGCTCATTCGACCCAACACCTCATTCAACAACTTAAACAGAAGGATCAACAGATAGATAGGATGGGGAAGAGGCTTGAAGATTTGCTAGTAGCAGTTTTGGCACTTCAGAATCAAGCCACAATAGCACATTTTACTATTTCAGAGATTGGTCAGCCTGAGTTATTACATGTCTTGGATCATCCTAAGAGTTCACCTTCGGTAGAGCAGGGCAACACTAGCTTCTATAGGAAGGTAGTGAATAGTACCTGCATACAAGAAAAGGATATTAAACTCATGGTTGAGCAGCAAGAGAGAAGCATTGGCAGAAGCACGAGGAGGATCATTGGTTCCAAAGGGTAGACACTACCCAGAGGAATTCAATGTTATCCAGTATCCTAAGGGTTTTGTGCCACCTTCTTTCAAGAGCTTTGATGGCAGTAGGAACCCATGCCAGCATGTAGTGCACTTCAGGGCCAACTATTGCAATGTTGGTGGCAGTGATGCATTACTATTCCATCTTTTTGTCAGTAGCTTAACGGGCATAGCTTTTGATTGGTATGCTAAACTCCCCAACAATTCAGTATGCTGAGTTGGAGAAACTCTTCATCAAGAGGTTTGCTGGAGCTTAGCAAAGGGTCATTATGGACGATCTCGTTATAGCAAACAACACCCCGATGAGTCTCTTATTGACTATATTCTCAGATGACATAATTTAAATATGAAATGCGAACCGCATCTGTCTGAACAACATGCCATTAAAATTCTACTAAAGAATAATCTTGGCCCGGTCGCCTTCATGCTCAAAGGTTTTATCATCAAGATATTTGAGAAGCTAATTAACAAAATGGCTAGTCTATAAGGAGAGGCCAAACAATTACCTTTTCATGATCAATCTTCAAAGTCGAAGCTACAGAAAGCTTATGAGAAGAAGTCAGGGGCAGTAGTAGTATTGGACAAGGGGAAGCAACCAACTAGAGAGCAGTATGAGAGACCTTGAGCTCCACAGCCATCACTTCTACCTCCTTCACCACACCCTAGCCATCCTCGGCCTACAGACCTCCATGGTCTACCTTCGCCTCCTCTTCGCCATATTTACATACACATATCAGTACATCCACCTACTCTTTTGGATAAACTAAATAAATCTTATTCATTTAAGAGAGAGGTAGTCAGGAAAATCTTTAAGAATCTCTTAATGAAACCTAATTTTCAGCTACCCCAACCTAGAAAGTCGGAGAAAGTGGGCAGGAGCAGTGATCCTAACTTTTGTCCCTACCACCGCATGCTAGGCCATGTTTTGGAGGATTGCTTTACATTCAAGGACTACTTAAGCATAGCTACAAGACAGACACCATAGTTATCCCAAAGGAATACCTTATGGAATAATCATCTAGTTCTATTAGGGTAATCCCTAGGATACATGTGATCCTCTCAAAATCAAAGAAGATTAGGATATCTCTCTATCCCGAACCTCTAAAAAGATTGTTTCAAAAATCAAGAAAATTTTCTTGCAAGTTTTCACAAATAGCTTAGACAAAGGGGGAGCTCAGCAGCAGCAATAGCCCATACTTGCTCAGGATAGCCAAGTAGCACAATCATCGACCGAGTCTAGCCTCCACTCCACCATTGTGGCTTCTACTTCAACCAGCACTTCTACTTCAGCTACCTCTTCTTCTAGTAGATATCTTATATTGACAAATGAGAATATCAAATCCCTCACCCTACTTACTTTACTAGAAATCTACTATGTTCCTCCTTCAAAATTCAAGAAATCAAAGAATATAGCTAGTTTGAATTACATTTATGTTACTTCTGATGGGTTATCTAACTCCACTCTTTTAAAAAAACTCCTCAAGTCAAAATAATTATAACAACTCTGATCTACCTCTTTCTGATTCAGAGATGGACTTTCTTTCTTTGAATACTACAGGTTCACCTCTTGAGATAGACTTGGAATCATCTGATTTTGAAGGTCCTATAGGAGAAGCTATAGGTATGCTTGATGAGCAGGAATCTTCTACTAACCTGCCACAAGAGAACATCGAAGTTAACCTCCGTAGTGGCAAGGTTCTACCTCGTAAGGCAACACCTCAAGATAAGGGAAAATAAGTCATTGGTTTCAGCGATCAAGAAGCCCCTCCACAGGATGCTCAACCCATGGATATGCTTGTGGAGGATCAGCCCAAAGTAGATTATAATATCCTCGCTCACCTAAGAAAGTTGTCGTCTAAGTTAAGCATATATGATGCCCTTGTCTTATCCAAAGAAATGAGGGAATCAATAATCAAGGCTCTTCTTGATCTAGAGATATACTTAGCTCAGCTGGCCGCTATTGGAGAGGAGGCACATTATGCAACAGAAGCTCAGAGAGTCACATTCACTAATGAAGACCTTCTTCTAGGGGACATAGAGCACAACCGTCTCATATACATCATAGTAAATATGGGCAGATTCAGACTTTCCAGGGTTTTGGTTGATCCAGGTGCATCGATGAATATTATGATTCTAAAGACCCTTGCCTATTTGAAGACCAACATCTCTAAGCTCCGAGGAGATAGAATGATGTTGAGAGGATTCAATGAACAAGGTGAGAGGGCTTTAGGCTCCATAGTGTTACCTTCGGAAATAGGTGACTGGAAGACTGAAGCCAAGTTCTATATAATTGATTCGAATACTTTATTCACTGCTTTGCTCAGTAGGCCTTGGATATATCAAAATAAGATTATTCCATCCTCCCTTCATCAATGCATCAAGTTCTAAAAAGATGGAATCGAATACTGCATCAAATGAGATGAAAAGCTATTTTCAGTCAGAGAGGTTGAGATATATGAAGATGTGACCTACAATTTTCATCAAAACCAAAATATTTATTCTCATGAACTTGGTCAAAATTCAAATACAAATTAAAAATAAAATGAAGAAAAAGAAAAATAAAAAGAGAAAGAAAAGAAAAATACAAGTGAACGAGAAAGAGATAATAAGGAAGAAGTAGAGCCGCATGCCACATTTCACCCACAGTTCATCCCACCATATAGATAAATGGGTAGAATGACTCGACCTCCACCAGGCAAAGGTAGAGGTAGATACAGAGGCAGATCTAGAGGTGGAAGACCCCCTAGTTAGCAGCCAGCCAACAAGGGCTATGTTCCAGTTCACAAGAGTACCCCTGCAATGCACATAGACTTGGAATCCAGCTCAGACGGTGAGTCTCATCTGATTAGCATACCAGCCAACCCCTCTCAATGATTTTCATTGGAGGTGATGCTCGAGCCAGATAGTGACAAAGACTGGGCCTCCAAGCAAAGCATGAAAGTATTCGAATTAGGAATATGTAAAACCATAAGGCAACAATTTGGAACTTTAGCTCTAACCTCACTTTCCTCTCAAAAAGTTGAAGGTTTAGTAGTTAAGGAAGCCCCTAGGTCTTCCGTTGATTTCAATCCAAAGAGATTCCTATTAGGATCATCATCCTCAAGTCCAGAAGTACATATAGAACTTGAGGATAATTCATATAAAGATTTAATGAAATTACCTTTTGATTAGTACTCGCCTTGTATTCTTAATCTTACAAAGAAATGTTTGATTCCTTATGCATGGTCCAAGCAAAGGTCAAAGTACTTCGAGAAGGTGTGGAATAACAAAGGCAAGGATGCACAATCAAGATTAGGATTAGGATTCGATACAGTGGGTCTAGTCTACGATGATGGTTACTGCTTAGTTGTCACCAATCATCTAGAGTCTGATAGGTTCTTCTCAAACCACACTAACTCTTATGAGGAGGTGTGTTTAGAACTTTATATGATCCAGATGATCTTCAAATCAAGGATGCATCTCCAGAATTTGAAGAAGAAATCCATTCAACTTTTTACATGCTCAAAGAAATCAACCTTGGGATAGAGAAGATCCACGCCCAACATACATCAATTTTCTACTAAACGAAGAAGAAACCAATGACTTAGTTAGGCTATTGATTTAGTTTAAGGACTGCTTTGCATGGAGCTATGAAGAGATGCTCAGATTATATTCTAATGTAGTAGTCCACAAACTAGCAATAGACCCTAACGCTAACCCTATCAAGCAAGCTTCTAGATGCATGTGATTAGAAATTGAACAATATGTCATTTTTGAAATCAAGAGATTGATCGATACTAATTTCATCAGGGAAGAAAAATACCCTACTTGGTTAGCCAGTGTCATCCTAATTAAGAAAAAGAATGGCCAAATTCCCATATGCATCGATTTCAGGGACTTAAATAAGGCATGTCCTAAGGATGAATTTTCACTTCATATACCAGAATAAATGGTGGGAATCACCTCATCTCATGTAGTATTCTCCTTTATGGATGGGTCATTTGGCTACAACCAAATCAATATGGCCCATAAGGATGAAAGAAACACTAATTTTTGAACCCCAATCAGAGTCTATTATTATAAGGTCATGCCTTTCGGCTTTAAAAATGCTGGTGTTACATACCAACGGGCCATGACTTAGATCTTCAATGAACTTATTTATCATCAAATTGAATGCTAAGTTGATGATCTAGTAGTCAAAAGTAAAGAAAAGGAAGATCATCTCTTTGACTTGAGGATAGTTTTCGAACGGTTAAGATAATTTAACTTTAAAATGAACTCTCTGAAATGTGCATTTGGAGTAGCTTCAGGGAAGTTCCTTGGGTTTGTTGTCCGAAACTGAGGAACAGAAATAAAGCCAGAAAAGATCAAAGCTATCTTAAAAATGCCACCCCCTAAAATTCTAACCCAACTCAGATCATTCCAATGGTGATTGACGTATCTAAGAAGCTTTATCTCCAATCTATCATGGAGTTGCAATCCATTTTCAGCACTTGTCGAAAAAGGACACCAAGTTCAAGTGGGATGACAAGTGCCAACATACTTTTGAAGATATCAAGCAGTATTTAGTGAAACATCCTGTTCTAGCAGCCCCTATCCCGGGCAAGCATATGACAGGAATTAGACAACTCCTTTGATGCGTTGTTGGCTCAAACCAATGATGAAAGGAAGGAGAATGCTCTCTACTACCTCAGCGATCATCTAATCCCTGCTGAAGTAAACTACCCACCTATTGAGAAATATTGCCTAGCTTTAATATTTCCATCCCAGAAGCTGTCACTACATACTTTCTCATAAGGTGGACTTGATTTCAAGAATCAATCCACTGTAGTATCTCATGACATAACTGACATTATCTGGATGGTTGGCACTAGTGGATTTCTTAGTAGCACACCCACTTCCTGTTGATTCTCCTCTTAGTGATGATCTCCCTGATGAACAAATCATGAACTTAGGGCAGGTTGATAATCACCGTTGGGAGATATATTTTGATGGTGCAGCTTCCTTTCAAAAAGGAGAAGAACCATGATCTATTCTTCCAAGAAAGGCAGGGGTAGGAATAGTTCTCTTAACTCCAGATCGTGATGTGATGAGATTCTCTAACTATATCTTCAATCCCTGCACCAACAAGGAAGCTGAGTATGAGGCTTTGATTGTCAATCTGGAGTTAGTCATTATAGTGTGTGTCAAAAGCATCAACATCTACGGGGATTCTCAACTGGTCATCAATCAGATTGCAGGATCCTACAAGGTTCTGAAACCTATGCATCTTATTATCACGAGTATACCAAAAGTTGTTGGCCCAAATCGTTAAGGTCACCATCTATAAGGTCCCTCGAGGAGAGAATGCAGTAGTAGATGCTTTGGGAAAACTCCCCAAAGAATTGGCATGTTCAGAAGATAAGTCCATTCCAATAAGGGTACAAAATAAACAAGTCATATCCCTTATTAACACTGAACTCGTTGAGAGACTTTCTCTTGAAGGGGAGGTTGCCGTTGCTGAAAAAGACAAGGAGCTAGATTGGAGGCAGCCATTCATATATTACCTAAATATAGGAACACTACCTCGAAAGAAATCACAAGCCCAACAAATGAAATAAAGAGCTCTCTCCCATGCTCTCGTGGATGACACCTTATACCGACGGTCATTTGATCAAATGTGGTTACGCTATTTAGGCAAACACAAATCCCGTAAGATTGTGATTGATGTACATTCAAGTCTATGTGGAGTGCATCAATCTGGTCCAAAGATAAAAGTAAAGATCAAGAGAGAAGGATATTACTGGCCTTCAATGATTACAGACTGCATGAACGTAGCTAGGAGATGCCATGAGTCAGTACATGGTGTGGTCCTACATCAACCACCTAATATTCTACATTCTACATTAGCCTCCTGGCCATTTGAGTGTTGGGGGACTAATATAGTGAGTCTGATTGATCTTCCTTCTTCCAAGGGTCACTGGTTCATTCTAGCTATCACCAACTACTTTTCCAAGTGGGAGGAGGCAATCCCACTCAGAGAAGTCACAGCTCAGCATGTGCTCTATTTTTTCAGGATTCATATCATATAGAGGTTTGAGGTTCCTCGATGAATTATATCCGATAATGGTACTGCATTCAAGAGCACCAAAATTAATAGTTTTGCTCGGAGACAGCATAGATTGGAGATATTCCATCGTCTACTACCCAAGGGAAAATGGTCTAGCAGAAGCATTCAACAAAACTCTCATCCAAATATTGAAGAAGACACTCAACAATAATAAGAGAGAGTGGCATGAGCAATTGGTTGAAGCCTTGTGGGCCTACCGCACAACATATAGAACTCCAACTCAATCTACTCCATTCACCTTAGTGTATGGGTCTGAAGCTGTTCTACCATTAGAAGTCCAACTCCCATCACTAAGGATGGGGGGTAGTAAGATCAGAGTAGAATGCCGTAAGAAGAGCTCGAAGGTTTGGAGGAGAGACGCCTCAGGGCATGCCAAAACCTCGAGTTGTATAAAGCCAAAATGATTCAAGCTCACAATAAGTTGGCCTGTACTAGAGCTTTTCAAGTAGGAGAGCTTATTTTAGTTCTAAGGAGACCAATTATTGTCCGTCAAAAATGGGAGGCAAGTTTGAACCCACTTGGGAAGGCCCTTTTTCCATAGAAAAGACATACCAAGGAGGATCTTATCAACTTATAAACTATAAAGGAGAGCGCCCTATGCTTACAATCAACGGGCTCTACCTAAAAAAATATTATCCATATATCTTATTTGAAAATAATCATCAATAAAACTTCTTTTCATATTAAATTCCATCTTCTATGTGTTAGAAATATCTTTTGCTTGTGAATCTACCACGATATGTTTAGGGTAGATATAAGAGAACCCAAGAGACATCTTATCCCTCCACAAACCAAACACAAACCATATTCAATCCTCCAGTGCTACTAGGATAGATGTAAGAAAATCCAAGAGACATCCTACTTCGACTAGTACAACTAAGTTAGGTGTAAGATAACCCAAGCGACATCCTTTCTTGGTGGAGTAAAATTGTTGCATATTTAGATAGGTATAAGAGAACCCAAGCGGCATCATATTCCTTCTCGTACAACACAAACAAGCACATCTCTTTTATCTCGAGCTACTTAATGTGGGAGCAAGCCCTCTGTGAAATTCACTCATTAGCTGCTATAGGTCGAGCTGATATATTACTTTGCTAGTACGTAAGCCCAGTGGTCACTTGTCTAGCGAATGTAAGTCACTGTGCTTTCTTTCTAACATGACCACTACAAAATAACAAGCACCTTGTTAGTGTGGTAGGTCTTACTACGCAGTAAGTAAGTTACCCCATGTTGACTTCGTTTAAGAGGATATAAGCCTATATGCTTTCTTCTTGAACTAGCCATCATGCACTAACTAGGCCAAGTATATTTGAGGTTTAGGATAAGTCCCCAAGAGGTTCCTTTCCTTCTGACTACTTCAAGTTTGGGCTTAGTCCTTACACATGACTCCTCGCTTAGTAGTCACCCTAGGTCAAATAGCCCCTATCGAGCCAGAGTCAGACTATCCCAATGATCAATTCTACTTTGGAGAGATGTAAGTCTACATGCCTTCTTTCTAGACTGATTATCGTAAATCGACGGGCACCTTAGTTTAGTTGGTTATCGCCATGCTGACATCAATCCACCCATGGATACACCACTCTTGGCAGATGTGAGTCCCCGTGCTTTATCCTTGAGTTGACCACCGAATACCTACAGGCTTTCTTTTACATGATTTTGGATAATGCCCCCAACGACACCTCCCCTATGAGCACTCTATTTAGATCAAGTCCTTAGTGACCACATTTATACACTACCCCAATTACTCTTGGATTGGACAGTCCCCCTTTCTTAGTAGCCACCCCTATGGTTAGAAAATTTGTTCAGCGGATGGGCAGATTCTCCCTTGGTCCAGTAAGTCTGAGATATGACTAGGCTGATATAGGCCCCTTCTCAGTATGTTCCCTCGCAAACCAATAGGGTCCACATAAATATAAAACAAACAAAATATATCTTTGCTTGTGGATTAGGGATTCAAGCCCCCAAAGGCCCCCTTTCCTGTGCATCCTATCTTTAGGCTGTCAAAGAAACTCCCTATGAATTGCCTAACTACTTTGAGTTGAGATAAGTCCCCGGGTCAGCACTCTCTCAGTAGTTGCCCTTAGGTCGGGTTCAACTTGTTGTGCCATCGACACGTTACCCCGGTGGTCATCTTTGCTTTGAAAGATATAAGTCTATTACACATTATTTACAGCACGAGCATTGCAAACCGACGGGCAGCCTTAGGTCGGGTTTGATTTATTGTGCAAGTGACCAATCACCCTAGTGTTTTCTTATTTAGGAAGATGTGAGTCTCCGTGCTTTCTTCCTAACTTAACCATTACAAATTGAAAGGCACCCCTTTGGTTGGCTAGTTCTACCCCATGACCAGTAGATTATCCCTTGGATTTATAAATCTAAGATAAGTCTAGGCTGATATTAGCCCCTTCTTAGACGATCCATTGCAAATCGATAGGATCCATCAAATTAAAATAATTAAAATTAAAATAAATGCAATTTAATCAAATGATATTATCTTGACTACTACCGAGTTGATATAAGTCCCCGGAGGCATTCATTCAATAGTCGTCTTAGGTTGGGTCAAATTTGTTGCATCCAACATATCACCCCAGCGGTTGTCCCTTGCTTTTGGAGATGTAAGTCTACTATGCTTTCTCCCTAACACAGTTGTTGTACACTGAAAGGCAATCCCTTAGGTCGGATAGTTCTACCATGTGGCTCATGGACTACCCCTTTGGATCGATAAATATGAGATAGGCCTGGGCCAACATAAGCCCTTCTTAGTGCAATCCATTGCAAACCGACAGGATCCATCTTAAAATCTGAAACTTAAACAAATAATCAATCAATTTCTTCCTAGTGAGACATCAATCAAACCCAATTCAAACTTACATTCCCCCAACGAGTGCACCCTCAAAAGAAATCTCATCAAATTCTTATCCCTAGTGGATAACCTGAACATGCTCCCCTAGTGGAAGGTTCACATGCTTGATCCCTTAGCCGATCCCTTCTTCCTCCCTTATGTCCTTGACATGAGTGGAGTTGCATTACACTAAGATCTTGATTTATTCTACACCTCGGGTTTAAGAGTAGATCATTTCTGTTAGTGTTTGTGATCCTTCGGACATGTTGATCGTCTCGGCCAACATCAATACGTGCGATCACACCACACATGTTGGGCGCCCTTTGTTAACCTCACTTTTGGAGTGAGCTCTCAACTTTCTCATCATATATCTAGGACTCTTATAGACACTAAGAGTTCCTTAGTCTTAGGACACTTATAGTGATTAGGTGAATACTTAACCTAACCCTAGAGACTTAGAAGAGTTAGTCAAAAGAATAGGTTATCCTTAGGGATTTAGGAAGACTTGCCTCCCTATAGCCCAAACCCAATCCTTGCTTTCTTCTTTCAAACTAAACCTCAAATTCAAATTCAAATTCTAAAATCAAATCCAACTATCCAATGATTAAAATTCATCACCAAATTCAAACTCTAAATCCCTTCCTAAGACTTTTGATTTTATCTTATGGACTTAACCTTATCCAAATCTAAATCCAATTGATTTCATCAATTATCAAATTCAATCTCAAATCAAATTCCAAATCATAAATCAATTCCAAACTCCAAATGATTGAAACCCATGATTAAGTCCAAATTCCAAAATCTCTTCCGAAGTCATATGAACCAACTCAACCTTGGTTGATTTTTTTATAAACCAATCATTCCTTCATTTATGTTCACAAATATAAATGAAATCCAAATTCAAACCTTTCAAACCAAATCAAAACAACTCAAACCAAATCAAGACCCTTCTTAAGCCATATGGACCTACCTCCATAAACCTAATCAAATCTTGATCCAAATCAACTCAAACATGATTGATTTCTTTATAAGTCAATCACTCCTTCATTTATACAAACCCACCCTCCAATGACCAAAAGTAAGTCAAACCAAATTAAAACCCAAGTTAGCCCTTTTAACCTACATCTCTAAGCTTAATCAAATTTGCTTTCAAATCACTCCAAACTCAAGTGATTTTTTTATGACCCATTTATATCTTCCTTTATATTCATAAATATAAATGAAATATAAATTCAAATGTCCAAAACCAAACTAAAATCAAATCAAATTCCAAATTTTAGTCATTTTAGCCAAACTTTTAAACTTGGCTAAATGAAACCCAAATCAACTCAAAACTCATGAATTTCTTCATGATTCAATCACTGATCAAAATATAAACATAAACCACCATTATCAAACCAAAACTAAGTCAACCCAAATCAAGCCCAAATTAACCCTTTTAACTTAAAAATTATCATATGAACCAAAAACTACTTGGCTCCAAACCAATTGTAATTGGATTTATATTTCAAACCTAGGCTCATATGTGAGTTCAACTAAACTTGAATCAAACCTTGATCAAGCCAATTGACCCATTTAAGCTTACTTGACCCAAAATGACCTAAAGGAGCTTTTTGAGCCAATTTCCAATCCAACTCAAATTGGATTTAACTAAGCCCATCTAAACCTCGATCATGATCAACAATCAACATTGGGTGATCAACCACCTTGAATTGGGTCAAACCAAGTCAAACCTAGCCTTTGACCAAGTTAACATTTAGCCCAAATGAAACCCAAACTAGTCAAAATTCATCATATGCCAAATTGATTGAAACCATTGACTCAAACTCATTCATAATCAATGATTGAATATGACCAAGTCATCAATTAGGCCAAACCAAGCCTAATTGGCCACTTGATCTAAGTTGACCCAAATTGGCCTAAAAAGCAAAAATGGGTGAAATCATGATTAATCTAAATTGATTGTAACTAATGGCTCAAGTTCATTCCAAATTACTTATTGAACTTGACCAAAGCCATGATTGAGCCCAAATTGACCAATTGGTCAACTTGACCTAACCTAGCCCAAATTGACCTAAAAGATCAAATTGAACAAAATCCAAATTAATTCCAAATTAAATCAAGCCAAAGCCTACAATCATTTTTAATCAACCAATTAAACTTGACTCAACACCTAACCCAACCTAATTTGGTCAAACTGGTCAAATTGGTCAACTTGACCAATTTGACCCTTTTGAATCCAAATGAGTCAAATTCAAACCTAAGCCAAACCAATCTAAATTAATTAAACCAAAACATCCCAAATTATCATATGAACCTAACCCAAGCATTGGTTTGACCCAATTTGACCAATTAATCAACCCAACCCAACCTAACCCAAATGGAACTCATTTGGCTAAATGAAGCCAAATCCCTCTAAACCAACTTGTGGGACCCTAGGACTTAGTCAAACCTGACCCAAACATATCCTAATTCATTTTCAAATCATTCTAAAAGCTAAGTGGGCCCCATCAAAGAGCTTATCCATCAAACCATAGGATTTAAACCTTAAAAGGATTGGATCCAAGCTAAAGTCAACTTGCCCATCCCCATGACATCTCATTGGCACTCCATGGAACCTTCTCCTGACCCACCTAGCTAACCTAACTCACCTTAGGCCGGCCAAACACCTTTGGGAGGTGAGTTGACTCACCTCTAACCCAAACCGAGCACCCATTGGATCAAGACCCTTGCATCCTTGCACATTTGGTCCATGGCAGCCTTTCATCATTCCTCCCATCCCTAGCGTGCCTCCTTGACTTGATGGAGACAAGTCTGACGGCCGGATGGTGGCAAGCTAGTGCAAAATGTATGCACATTGTCATCCGTTAGTAATGGGAAATTGAGGGATATACCCCATAAATTTGAATACAATTTTGCACACACTTGCATTTTGAGCACTCCTAAGTGAATTCTGAAGCCCCTCAGAGTGTTTGCAAGGATCCCCAAGCCCTCTCCATTTGACATTTCTCATTCCCGAGGAAATCCAAAATAGGGAATACTCTCTCTCCACTTAATCGAATTCCAATTAATCTTAGCCACACCATCATCATACCCTATCGAAGCCAACCAAACCAATTCCCAAGCTTCCAAGTGGCCAGAGGTGTGAGTTTGATCAGAGTCGAAGCCTTTGTGTGCGTGGATTGGTCAACTAAGCCTCCCATACCAAATTAAGCTTAAAGCTCTTCAACAGGGCCTCACCTCAACTAAGCGAAGCTACCTCTGGTGTTGCACCACCGGACATTAGCTCCAGTGAGGTAATTTCACAAACTGAGCCTTGTATGCAAATGCGGGTTGTTCCTTTGTTAAGAAAATTCAAATTTCATGGAAAATTGATTGTTGGATGTGTGTGTATCCCTTCCTTGAAAGTGTGGGAAGAGTTTGGAGACAATACGAACTCGGGTGAGCTCGAATCAAATGAGGGAAGATGGACGACATCTATCTTCCATCGCTTGCGAATGGAATAGATCATGAGCCATCCATCTCATGTGATTGAGATGAACGGATTTAATCAAATCTCATGGTAGATCTTCTGATTCTTTTCCTAAACCACATATCATGACCATCCGATCTGATCGATGATCCAGAGAAAGACGCCCCACCGAAGTTACAGTGAATATGACTACTTAAATAGACAATCCCATCGCACTATGTGAAAGCACGCCGCATTATCCACCACGTGGCTCGATAGGATTAAGGCTTTAATTAGAGCTAATTAATTAGTTTTTAATCCTGAAACTTCTTAAAATCATAACTAATTATAAGAAAATAAAAAACATATAAACTTAGGCTCATTTTGAAGATATTTCAGTGGAGAATCTAAAAAAATATATAATTAACTGATTTTGAACAATGATTTTGGCTTAATTAAGATTTTATCAAAAATTTAATTAGCTTAATTACACCTTAATTAAGCACTCAATTAATCTCAAATTTTCTGTGGATGTTTAGGGGGATGACCTCTACCTCTCCTATTTTTCTGGGATTTTATTGATTGCTTGATTAGGAAAATAACTTGATTAAGCCCTAATCACTCTCTTAATCCAATTAATTATAATTTAAAAATGAACAGTAACTTGATTAATCATTTATAATTATTTCTGTTGAACAGTAAGATCACTTAGGGAATGTGATTGGGGATAATTTTCCTAATTCATTTCTTAAGTCTTCTTTATCTTTAAAAATCAAATTAATTAATGGATTAATGGAATGATTAATTGATTAATTAAGTGATTAATATTCAAAATAAGAAAATTAATATCTAATTGGATGTTTAAATGATTTAGGGATTAGGATTGAGACCTTGCCCTTGATCCTTTCCCCTAAGTTAATTTCATCATTTCAATTAAAACATAATCAAAATGTTTAATCAATTCATTAAAAGCTTAACGAAATTAAAAATTAAAAATCAATTCATCCACACCTAAGCAATATTTAATTAATCTTGGGTAGCTCCTTGGGTGTTCAATAACCCAAGGTGAGAAATAATGAAATTATGATTGGCTCACACATGTGAGAAAATCATAAAAGTAATTAAGTGAGATCCCTTAAGCTTAATTAACTATTAATCACAAATCAATTGTATTAGTCCCCTTTCATTTCTTATGAGCATTACTAATTTATTTTTCTTATGGTTACATATTATATTGGCTTATTATTAATTAGTTAATTAACTTAAGGTGATATAGGTAAGGGATAATTAATTAATTTAATTCATATCTTAACCTAATCAAAATATAAAATCAACTTAAATATTCTTCATTAAACCAAACTAATTCACACATGGAGAAATGTGTTAGGATTATCAAACCTCTCTCATATTTCTAAAATCAAATCAAATTCAAAGATAAAAATGTCTTTAAAGAATTTTGGTTCATTTTAAATAGCCTTATTTAATATGATTGTCTTGAGAATTAATTGGGATGAATGAAATCATGCATTTACATTCTTTTATTTCTTTCCAATCATGCTAAATATTGTTTTCCATATGAAATCATACATTCATTTCTTTTGAAAATTAATTAAATAAAATATTTTTTTTTATGTCAAAGTTGCATGTGTTGACTTAAATTAAGAATATGAGCGGCTATTATCACTATTAAACCAAAAACTATTTTCAAAACATGCAAATCAATTATTATAAATGAAGTAATGCTAATTATAAATATTTATAAGCTTGCATGTGATGATAGTATAAAATGTGTAATATGAAGTTCTCTTTCCCTACCCTAACATGGATTCACATAGAATTTGCAAGTGTATAGTTCATTTGAAAAGAATACAATATTTACCTAAATCTATTCCTATGCATCTCCATGTTAAGACTTAGGAAGAATTTCATATTACACATGTAAATCATACAATCAAATCAAACATAATTTCTTGCATGATTTCCTATCCATTTTGTTCTTTTTGTACATTCATATATATTTGAGAAATGTGGTATATTTGTCTGAACATCTCAGGGCTGCAAGGTTTTAAGTAGCCCTAAGTAGGTATTGTACCTTATGCCTCTAGTGTAGAAAACAATGGCACGGTACTCACTTAAAACTCTTATACATATGCATGTATGATATGGCCAATGAATGAGAATCAAAAATAAAATAAATAAAAAATAACTTTTGCATGGATTTTTCTATCCCTATAGGTATTCATATATTTACATTTATCTAAAAAAAGTGGTATATTAGTCTAGACATTTCGAGGCTGCGATGCTTTAAGAAAGCCCTAAGTAGGTCTTGTACCTTATGCCGCTGGTGTAAAAAATAATGGTGTCGTACTTACTTAAAACTTTTATACATGTGAATGTGTGTTTAGCTAATGGATGAAAATCCCTCTTTTCTACATAATAAAGACATGCATTCATAATTCAATCAATGAATGAAATATTAAAATTTGCAAATACACTTCTTTGCATTCATCGTCAAAGTGTGCTAAGATTTACATTGCATGTATAGGCATGCTTAGGATTATTCATATGCATGATATACATGATGGAAAGAAATGAATGAGTACGTGTTATGTGATAGTAATCCATCCTAATTATTCTTAAGATGCCTTTCTTATTGAATAGGGTTATTTAGAATAAACCTAAATTTTGGGTTAATTAAAACACATAATAAAGCATTCACCAAAGGAAATTCATTAATTAATTTATCTTAGAAATGACTTGAGGTAGGGATAAAAGAGAGTCTCTCTCTCTCTCTCTCTCTCTCTCTCTCTCTTATCTTTATAACACTTAGTTGCTAAGTGTAGGCAACATGAAATAAAAGAAAATACAAAGTAAAATCCCCAAATCAAATAAACCACTTGAAGAGAAATCAACCCTTTATAAATTAAATCTCTCACACTTAGTAAGTCATAACTCTAAAGCCTAATTATGACATACCACACAAGCTCTAACACATGTACATTAGACTAAGTCACCATTTCTAGCTTTATGTTAGGGTGGTGCATGGTTTGATGAATGTTTAGTTTTGTGATGTATTATTTTAGATAGGATGTTAGGGTGTATGTGCGTAGCCTGGATGTTAGGTCGATATTTGCCTAATCATGTTTTATGTATGGGGTTGTGTTTAAGGGACAGTTGTAATAAAAATATAAATATTTTTTATTGTGCAGGTTGCTTAGCCCCTAAGCATGGCCCAAGTTAGGATAGGTGGACTTGGTTACCCATGTGTTGGATGCTAAATTCAAATTATTTCTATAATTGCTTGGGTTGTATGGTGTGTTTAGCTAACATTTATTTTGCAGGTGTAGCTAGTTTTACTTTCCTTCTTTTTAATATAATTTTTGCATTAGGATTAGGATAAGTGTTATAGGGGATTAAGATGAACATTAGTTATAAGACCAAATCTTATACACCATGTGATGTCTTTGGAGCAAACAACCTCCCAATCAAGCCAAAAGAAAGAAAAAAATGGAGAAAATAAAAAAAATGAAGAAATGAAAGATGAAGAGTGAAGAATGGAGGATGAAGAATGAAGACCCCTATAACACTTATCATTTTATAATTATAATTATTCTTTCATTATACTGGGATGTATAAGGGTAGAGCTTGGCTACCCATATTTTTTTTCGAGTTGTATGGTAGTACCTGACTCCATCAGTCTTTTATTCTTTTATGATAGCTTTATAAAATTATTTGATATTTTGTTTAGCTTGTGCATTAGAAATAGCATACATTTTTATAGTTTCTTTATGATTGGTGATTGCTTTGTAGCCTAGATACGATTAGGCTCTTAGGATAAAAATAAAATTTCTATCTCATTAACAACTCATAACTAATTTTTTTAAAATAATTCATAACCTCACATAAAAGCCTAGAAATTAAATCAAGATAATAAAATATTTAGCAAACCCTTAACTAGATGATTGAATGTATAATATCATGCATGTTAAATTCTTCCACTCTTGCTAAGAGAGGACTTCCATCTGTGCTAGAGAATAAAGGCTTAACATGTAAGAGCCTTTGATGGAAAGATACCTCATTCTCTTCTGATTTAGCCTATAATCAATTTCTCATTTATTTAGGCATATAAAATCCTATAGCATGTGTTAAAACAAAAAGTCCAAAAATCAAATAAAACTTGTTCAAATTTTGTATTAGATTAAGTCATTACTTATGCCCTTCATGATCTAGTCTCTTAGAGAGTGAGTTTAAGGACTTAGTTTATCTTCTAAGTAGATAAGAGCTTAACCATCTCACAAAGTATATGACTTGCCTACATGGATTTAAAGCATAGGAAGAGTTACGTGGCTACCACTCAAAGCGGTAATAAGCCCACTAGTCGGGTGGTTTACTCTCTATTATTGAGGTAAACCATATACTCACTTTCTCCTTAGATTTAGGTCATGTTTTGGCCCTTGCCAAAGTTTCCTAGATTTAGATCTGAGGTCATTATTTCCCTTTGCATGCTACAAGCATAAATCCTCATCTCTTAGGCATTTTTATAATCTTGTATTGTGGAATTATAAGTCTTAGATTTCTAATAAAAATTAAACTCAAATAAATAAATCTCCTCAATTTTAAATATATAAAGCCCAGCCATAGGGTAGATTGGAGTGCTCAGTAGGTCTCCTAGTATCAGGAGCACTCCCTACTCATTTTCCTTGGTTTCGATAAGAACTCTTCCCTTTGATCTCTCCCACTGAATTTTCAAAATTCCAACTAATCCTTTGATAGTCATATCTTTGAATTCTTTAGAGACAACAATCGCCTACTTTAATCAAGAGTATTCTTAAAGGATTTATTTTCCTTAAGATGTAATTAACTATGGAGGCTTGCCTCTATAGGGAACTTAAATAACCCGATTTAAATAAACTCTGCTTTATTTTTTTGTATAAAATAGGAAAAAAATCTCTCATATATTCGAAGACCCATCATGCCTTAGGAGTTCTTATTAGGTGATTAGGTCTATTATAGGGTAGTGACTTCTATCTCTCGAGATACTACATTATTTTTTAATATCATACTTGATCACCCTAATAAGTACATCTACAAATATGCGTGGTATCCCCTCATATATACACACAAAGTACACACAAAAAATACCACAATGATCATAGTATGTGCGCTTATGAAGATCTATTCTCTCAAACTATATATGACGTCAATGTTAATGAACCCGCAAATTTTATTAACATTGAAGAAGTTATTATTTTCAATTATTTAGCATGTATTTTTAGAAGATAGAGATGATATCATCCAAAAATTGGTGGTGGTGGGGGGGGGGGGGGCATTACTAGTTGAAGCACGAATCTTAGTATCGAATGCAATATGATTCTGAGTCGAGACTAGGCTAGACCAAGCACTTAAAATATAATTGAAAACTTTGGGATGTCAGGCAGATCACTAAATAGCTCATAAATATGGAGTGTTTATAGTCAAATCGAGCATCTTAACAAGCCAGATCTAATAAGCCTAAAATCTTTTAATCCTGACTTCATTTGAGCATCCAAATACTAAAAATACATCAGATGATCGAAGGAATTATTTTGAGCCATCCGATGGAGTGGTTTGGATTTTGTCTGTACTTGTAGAAATGTCACCCCCATAATTTTTAAATAGTCTCTCATTCTTCACATGAGGGAACCCAAGCTAAAGAGAGGGGAGAGCTCTGAGACTCAAAGAATCTCAATGCATAATCGAGCCACCGACCAACCGTCATCGGATCATCATCGCCAACCGCCGCCACCACCACCGGCTATCGTTATCGCCGCTAACCACCATACCGACCGCCACCGCCGGTCCGTCATATATTACGGTTGCTGACCGCCACCGACCATCGTCGGCCGCAACCATCGATCACCACCACCAATCATCACCGTCGGATGTTCATCGGATCACCGTCGATCAACACCGCCATTATCGCATTAACACCGGCCGCTGCTGCCACCTTGGAGTTATCGTTGCCGCCGCATCGATCACCACCGCCGACAATCACCGGATCACCTTGCCGCGTTTCACCATCATATATGGTACCACTCACTCGACTCTCTTTCGATAGTTTTCGTCAGATCATCAGACTATCACCTCAACCAAGGCCTTCATCGCTAATCCAGCAAAGCTTGTCATAAAACTTATTCTTGTAAGTTATCCTTCTCCAACTTTAGAGATAAGATAGTAATTATAACAGAAGCTGATATAGTGAAATTATTTCTAAGTGGGCTAGGCCCCGTGATTTTTTTTATTTCTGAGTTTTTCACATAAAAATCTTGATGTCTCTCAAACTCTTTTACTGTGTATAAAAAACTTTTGTACACCACTAAGATATCAAATTCTCCAACTTCGACTGAATCTGCATATATATATATATATATATATATATATATATATATATATATATATATATATATATATATATATATATATATATAACACCCTAATCTTTCAAATCATACCAAAAAATATCATCATCACTCACTTTTTAAAAGTGAAATATGTATTTTTAAGTATAAAAAAGTGTTAGATAAGTAAATATCTAATTTTGAATATAAGATATGTAGATGCATAAGAATTATGTGGTATGTATGTAAATCTTCATATAATTTACAATTCTTAGACCAATTTTATATATTTTCTTAGACAAAAGAAATTTATTTTACCAATTAAGATGTTGAATGAATTTTCTAGAATTTTCTAAAACCTTTAGTATTAATAACAAATCAACATGTGCTTTCCATGTCCTAGACAGTGACAGGCACGCCTGCTTTGAGGTCCAATCTGAGATCTTAAGACCCATAATAATTACTACTAAACTCATATCTTATGAGATCATCTAATCATTTAATCATATACTATAGGAGGAAAAGAACTCGACACTCCTGGGAGCTAGGGTTACAAATGCCTTTCGCTGTGCGGGGATTCTTTTGATGTGTCTCTTTGCCTGGTTTATTTTTCAGGTTTGTTCTTCTATTCTTTCGTTTGGTCTGCGACTGTGTGGTTTTTCTGCTATTAGGCCTCCGACTTTGGGCCGGAGGCCCTCCGGGGCCGTCTCCTCCTTTTTTTCTTGGACATGAACCACCTTTCTTCTTCCTCCTTTCCCCCTCTCCTATCTGCCCCCTTGTCTACCTCGGTCTTGGGCTCTTCTCCCACCGATAAAGCAAACTCCTCTTTCCAACCCATGACAACTCCTTCCTGTAATTGGAAGGATCTCTTGAACTCACATAATGAGTTCTGAAAATCTTATCTCTCCGACGCTTCCTTCCCAAGAGGCTGAAGTAAGCTTCTCCGAGGATGATCTTGCAGTGGGCAAAAAGGATTGGGAGCTATCCCTAGTGGGTCACGCAATTGGTAAACGACCATACTATGCCTCATTACTGGTTGCGGTTAAGAGGAAGTGGGCTTTCAAGGGGCATCTGGATCTTCTTACTCTTGATGGAGACTTTTTCTTTTCAAGTTTTCTTGTAAGAAGGATTAAGATATGGTCCGGGACCATGGCCGGTGTTTTCTTAACGGCAAACCCTTTATCTTTAAGGTTTGGTCGTGGGACTTCCGACCTGTGAAGAAGAACTTATGTGAGATTCCTCTGTGGATCAAGCTACCAAATTTTCCTTTGTGTTGTTGGAATGAAGAAGGATTTTCACAGGTTGCTAGCAAATTCGGGGTTCCCCTTGCGGTTAATAATCTCACTGCAGCTCGGACCCGAATCACTTTTGCCAGGATTTGCATTCAGGTAAACTCCTCTTCGATTCTCCCTGACTCTGTGCCGATAAATTTGAATGGCTTGAAGTCTGAGCAGTCGATTATTTACGACTAGAAACCTTTTGCATGTCAGAAATGTAACTCATTCTCACATAGTCCACTTAGTTGTCCCCTTAACCCAAACCCCCGTCCTCCAGCTAGAGGCCGTAGCCGAAGTAGGAAACCCCTTGCCCGACCGGTTCTTCGTGTCTCGGCTGAAATAACTGATACTCCCCATGAGCATGAACCTTCCTCCTCCTCCCTTCAAAGGCATCTAGTATTCCCCCACATCTTACCAAGGTCCTGGATTTAATTGCTGCTCCTCCCCAAAATTCCTCTCCTCTAAATGACCTCAATCAATTGTCTGCTCAATCCCCCCCTCTCCTGGATCAGGTCAAAATTGACCCTTTGGGGATGGAGGCTTCCACTGACTTGCTTAACTCGACTAACCCAAACCCCACTTACTCAATCACTACACGCTCAGCCGCCAGCTCCCCCTCTAAGAATAATTTCTTAAAACACCAAGACCCTCTCCTTAAGACCCCTGAAAAGCAAAACCAGGAAAATGAAGCATCCAAATCCCCTTCTACCCTCTCCTTCTTAGCCCAAAAGGCCAAGAAGAAGGGGAAAAATCATTAACCTAGTCAAATGTCTTTTCCAAAACTTGCTTGTTGGAATGTGAAGGACTTCTGGCCGAAGGTAGGACTCACGACTGTTTATGAATTATAAAGGACTTTCGCTTAGACATGATATGTCTTTTAGAAACCAAGTTAAATTGTGACTTTTTGCAAGACCCTATCTCTGGAAGGAGGCTTCGTATGCTACAGCCGGAAAGGAGTTATAATAATTTTTCTCATAGTGTTGGTGGGCGCATTTTGCTAAAATGGAACCCTGAAGTTATTTCCTTCTATCCTCTAATTACTACATCTCAAATGATCCATGGAGTTATTTCTATCCCTAATTTTCAGTAGGTCTTTATTTCTTGGGTATATGCACATAATACTGCTAGTGATAGACATGACCTTTGGCACTCTATTAAGGGTATAGCTGATTCTATGAATTCTCCCTGGTTGATACTAGGAGATTTTAACTGTTTGCTCTTCTCCTATGAGAAAGAAGGTGGAAAGGCTATTCCTCCTAATAGGTTATTTGATTTCAAGGATTGTGTTAATGATGCTTGTTTAATGGAATTTCTAAGCTCGGGGTTATTTTACACCTGGTCCAATCAGAGAATTGATCTTCCAATCAAAACTAAAATTGACAGAGCTCTATGCAACTCATACTGGCTGGATGATTTTCCCTCCTACTACAAGGTTCCTTCCCCATTATCTTCTGATCATTCTCCACTAATTGTTTCCTTGTCTGCTCAAGTTCAAAGTGCCCACAGATTTATGTTTCAAAACTATTGGGTTCTCTACCCTAATTTCTCAAATCTGGTGAAAATGGCTTGGTCCCAATATGTGTGTGGGGATCCTATGGTGGTGCTCTTGAAGAAACTCAAATTGGTCAAAGTGGCTCTTCGATCTGATATTTGGGATTCAAACTCCCTCTCTCAACAACTTCATTGTTTAAAGAAGGACCAGGAACACTTCTTGTCCCTACTGGAGAAGGAACTCACCAATTTTATCTTTCTCCACTGCATTTAGGAGGTCAACTCAAAATATTCTAAAATAGCAAAAAAAAAAGAGAGCCTTTGGGTTAAACAAAGACCAAAGAATTCACAGCCTCTTGTATGATGATCTAAAATTCCTCTACTGTTTGATTAAGGAACGCCGCAACTCTAACTTGATTAGGGAGCTCTTGGTGGAAAGGGGAGTTATTACTAATCCTACTGAAATTGCTGATGAAATTTGTAACTACTATGCACTCCTTTTCAAATAAAGCTCAACCTTCTATGGCTTCTAGTGCGGATATTCCGGCAGGTACATCTCTTGCTCCCCAGCAGGCATCTAGTCTTGAGGCTCCCATTTCTGACCAAGAAATTATTGATGCACTCTATGATATTAATGCAGATAAGACCCCTGGTCCTGATGGTTTTACCTCCAAATTTTTCACTGAATGTTGGGGCTTTATTGGAAAACAGTTCTTATCTGCTGGTCATCATTTCTTCAAAATTAAGAAGATCCTTGATTGCTTTAAACATAGTGCAATAACCTTAATTCCAAAAATCAAGCATTCTACTACCTTGGCTGACTATAGACCCATATCCTTATGCAATACTTTTTACAAAATTATTGCTAAAGTTTTAGCTAACAGGCTTAAAAATATTCTTCCACTTATTATTCATCCTGCTCAATCGACCTTTATAAAGGATCGAGATATAGCGAATAACATTGCAATGGCTAGTGAAATTTGCTTTGACTTTAAGAGAAGAGGTTCCCAATAGGCTTTATGTGCAAAAATTGATCTTAAATAGGCTTTTGACTGCATTAATCGGAAAACTCTAATACAAAGGTTGATTCAGAAAGGTATTCCTTTGAAGTTTGTGGATTGGGTTAAAGCTTGTATTTTTGATATCCCCTTTTCTATTGTGCTTAATGGTCAAATCCATGGTTACTTTTATTCTTCTAATGGGCTTAAGTAGGGGTGCCCTCTTTTCTCCTTCCTTTTCACTATTGCAATGGATATATTTTCTTGCCTCCTCGAGCAAAAGGTGGCTGCTGCTAAATATATCCCTCTATCTTCAGGTAACTATCCCATCTTTCACCTTCTCTTTGCAGATGATATTCTTAGTGTTCATTATATCAAGGAAGTGTTGACAACCTTCTCTTCTTTCTCAGGGCTTGAAGTAAATTATGCCAAATCTCAACTATGTTTCTCTAGGCCTTCTGTGGAGGCTGACTGGATTAGTAACTTCTTGAATATGGCAAAAGGGGATTTCACTTTCCCTTACCTTGGTCTCCCTTTAGTTGTTGGGCCTCTCAAGTCTCTTCATTTCTCCTCCTTAATGGACAAGCTTACCTCTTGGCTTGCGGGTTAAAAGTCTAAATGGCTATCGTATGGTGGGAGGCTTCAACTCATTCGCTCCTCTATAAATGGCTATCTTTCATATTGAATGCGGGCTCTATCAATTCCTAAATGCATTCTGAAGAAAGTTTCTTTCTTAACAGCGAAGTTCTTTTTTTATGGTGATGTGGTTAAGAAGATGCACCCGATCTCTTGGACTAAAACTACTCTTCAAAAGGGGAAAGGGGGGTACTGGGTTGTTATCTTTTAGTACTTTAAATGCCATGTGCAAGATTAAAGTCCTACATAAAGTGGTAAATCGAACTTCCTACTTTGCCTCTTGGTGTATCAATAAATATGGGTCCATTTGGAATAAGTCTTCTCGATCTTCAACCTTATGGAGAGAACTTTAATGTCTTGCCTCTCAGTTTAAAGGTTGTTTTTCCTTCTCTGTGGGCGATGGCTGCTCTTTATCCTTACTTTTTGATCCTTGGTGCCAGGGGAAATCTATTCTGGAGATGTGCGGTCCTGGTTGCTTGGAGGTGCTAGGGTGCCCTTTGGAAACTTCTATCAACTTTTTTCTGTGGCAAGGGGCGTGGGAAATTCTGGCTTCTTTTGCTGAAAAATTTGTGGCTTGTTCCAAACTTATTAGCCTTGTTCCCCTTATTGCTGGTCAGGACTCTATTAGATGGAAGGATGAGAAGGTAATCTCAAATAAAACTATCTTAGAAATGATTTTTGATCATATTCACCCTGTGGACTGGGCAAGTGAGATTTGGTTCAAGGGTTATGCTATAAATTTTGCTATCTTCTGCTGGATGGCGAGATTGGGAGGGCTCAAAACTTCTGATTTACTTAGTTCTAGAGGGCTCGATCCTGTGCTTCACTGTTAGCTTTGCTTCTCTGATCTGGAATCACACTCTCACCTCTTTTTTGACTGTCCCTTCTCCCTGAATATCATTAGAACCCTTCTTCCAAACAGTACGTTCTTTCTTTTCCAACCCACCCTCCAAATTGTGCTTGAAGGATCGTCCTTACTTGAACATAAAGCTTTGAGGAGGCTTTATCTGTTGATTGTTTCAGTTGTTGTTTACTCCTTATGGTGCGAGCGTAATTATAGACTGTTTCAAAAGAAGGAATCCTCTATTATTGCAATCTCCCATAAGATTAAAGCTAGAGTTGCTCACAAGCTTAACCAGTGAAAATTCAAGGCCTCTTGGTCGCTCTCTGTTCT
Source organism: Cymbidium sinense (assembly GCA_021442155.1). Taxonomy (NCBI): domain Eukaryota; kingdom Viridiplantae; phylum Streptophyta; class Magnoliopsida; order Asparagales; family Orchidaceae; genus Cymbidium; species Cymbidium sinense. Next base: position 576,588 of record CM038225.1, on the reverse strand, counting down.
CTCTATCTTAAATAGTTGGAAGAATGCAGTGGGTGACACGGATCTACTCATGTCAGGGTAACCCTTGGCAAGGTGGTGCTTGTTTATTGCGGCTGGCATCCAGCTCTCATTTTATACGGTTTTATTAGCAGATGACCTACTTGTTTGGGTTTTCTTTTTGGTTGTCCTGGTTTTTTGTCCAGGTTTTTGAGGGTATTCGTTTCCTGGATCTCTTACATTCCTTGCTTTGGGTTAAAATTGGACGATGATGAGAATTCCGACGGCCTTCCGGATGACGCCTTCTCGCAACGGTTTTACAGTGATCATACCCTCATTGGAGCTTCTTTTTGTTCTAATAATCTGCAATTAATGCTATATTGGCCTGCTGAACCATTGGAGGGCAGGAGTAGTCAACCGTTGGCCACCTCCTCTGTTGTTCGATGGACTGATTTGGTTATTCTTACTGCCTTCCCCCTTCCTTTGGGCTTTTGATATCATTGTCTCTGAGTCCATATAGATATTGTTTTTGATCTCTTTGGAGCTTAGCTCTTCTGGTGTAGTTTTTAGTACTTTGTCTTCTTGTTTTCAGTTTTTATGGAGAATCTCCCCTTAATTTTACTTTTATCTATTTCTCCTTTAGAATGAAAATTGGGCTACCGCCCTCATCTTTTTCCAAAAAAAAAAATCATTTAATCATCAATCAAATCATATCTATACATTTAATCATAAGAGAATGCAAGACAAATTTATCTCATAAATTATTTTTTTAATATTATTAATTTTAAATATTATAATTATATATTTATTTTGCAACCATAGAGCTTTTACATTTATAAAATAGAATTTTTATATATTCTATATCTAATTCTAAATCATTCATACGTATATAAATATTACACAAATCTATAATATTACATCAAAAATAATATTATCATTAATTTTTTTAAATTAAAATACTATTTTTGTGCATAAAAAATATTATATTTATAAATATAAAACTTTAAATATTAGATATATAAATATATAAGACCTACTTGCTATATATATATATATATATATATATATATAACACATAAACATAAAAGCATTTACTACTTAAATAAACACAATAATATATAGAGCATGACCTAATTGATTACACAAAAATATAATATAAATGATAATGGCCTAGTTTTTTAGCAAATGAAAGCAAATGATGCTAAGTTGAACAAATATTCTTTATTGTCAATAAGAAAATTAATTTTTAATTTATTTATTTAATAGAGTTATAATAATGTTCTATTACTTAAAAATGAGTTTATTTATTTAAAAATTATATATTTATAGTACTTTTAAAATATTTTAATTATAATGTTCATTAATTTTGAGATATTTCATTGATGTTGGTTACAAGTAGTTCAAGGAAAGGATAAAAAATATATTTGTTTTTAAATTTTTTTTTTTTAGGTGTTAGTTTGAAGTAAACAAAATATGAGAAATTTTTATAGATGATTTAAAAAACATAGAATATCAATTTTTAAAGAATCTGGAATAAAAAATAGAACTTTGTAGCTCTGTCATATTATAAAATTTTAATGAATCTTCTTAAAATTTACAATTATATATCCATTTAAAAATATATCACATACAAAATAACATATTCAAAATATCTAAACACATTACTAATGCTAATTTCTAGAACATTCATCTATTTATTAAAAAAAATTAAATATGTTTAATAAAATTAATTATCATTATAAAAAAACTTGATTAATATATTAAAAAATATCTAGATTTTTTTTTAGAAAATATTTACATAAAATGACATCAAGTCTCTACGTGGGATTAACCGCCACGCGTTCCTAGAAAGCCAATCGCCCGCCGTATTTAAAACCACAAACCTTCGCTCAGGAGTCAGGAATCAATGGGTGTCCCGCGGAATTCGCTGAACCTGCTGCCAGTTTTTTTTTTTTTTTTTTAGTAACGAGATGTTCACCTCTGATCTTATCTATTTTGTGACATGTGATTTTAGATGTGACTAATCTCTGGTGAGTCTAGCAGCAACCAACCCCACAGGTTCCGGACCCACACCTATTTTTCTGCAGATTATGCGCCACCCTGGAGGGGAATCGAACACGAATTGAGGATACCCAACCGCATCCGCCCACACCAACTGAGCTAAGCCCGGTGGGATCCGGAACCTGCTGCCAGGTTCGATCGTCTTCCATCCCAAGCCTAAGCCTGCCTCTTGTTTCGTCCCCACGTAAACCCTTTCCTTCGTAGGTATTTAAACCCCTTTCCTCCTTCCCTGTTCCGTCACAGTGAGCTTCAAAACTTTCTTTCTTCTCTTGTTTTTTTCTGGTCCTTTATTTTTCCTCCTGGTTTTGAAATAGATGGAGAATACTGGCGGATTGGTGTACGCCCCAGCGAAGGGGGAGGGAAACGGCGGGTTGGGTGGCGCGCCGGCATCTTCCTGCCATCCAGTGGCACCGGCGGCTCCCTACGGAGAGGCGACGCTTGGCCGCCACCTGGCGCGTCGACTCGTCGAGATCGGCGTCCGCGACATCTTTACCGTTCCGGGCGACTTCAACCTCACGCTCCTCGACCATCTCATCGCTGAGCCGAGGCTCAAGAACATTGGATGCTGCAACGAGCTGAACGCCGGGTACGCGGCCGACGGCTACGCTCGCGCGAACGGCGTCGGCGCCTGCGTCGTCACCTTCACCGTCGGCGGTCTCAGCGTCCTTAATGCTATCGCTGGAGCCTACAGCGAGAATCTCCCCGTTATCTGCATCGTCGGCGGTCCTAATACCAATGATTACGGGACTAATCGGATCCTGCATCACACCATCGGCCATCCGGATTTCTCTCAGGAGCTTCGATGCTTTCAGACCATTACCTGCTATCAGGTTTGTTTCACAGGATCGATCGCTTTCCTCTTTTTTTTTTTTTTTGCCCGAACAGATCCCTTTTTTCTTCTACTTTTCTTAATTAAGTCGCTGGTATGGATTTCGTAGGCGGTGGTGAATCATGTGGACGAAGCTCACGAGCTCATCGACACGGCCATCTCCACTGCTCTCAAGGAGAGTAAGCCGGTTTACATCAGTATCAGCTGTAATCTTCCCGCCATCCCTCATCCAACCTTCAGCCACGAGCCGGTCCCTTTCTATCTTAGTCCCAGGTTAGATTTCGTTTCCCCTCTTTTCTCTAGCTAGTATGGTATCTAGGGATTGCACATCTTTATTTCCTACATAAATCGGAATACCCTTCTGGTATTTTCATGGTTGAATTAAAATAACACCTCTACTCCAAGATTTCCCCTGTTTTACTGCTTTGGAAATTGTAAAAAGTTGGCTCCCCTCGAAATTGATATCGTCCTTGATTTCTCCAATATTGTTGCCAGATTGAGTAACCAGATCGGTCTAGATTGCGCGGTGGCTGCAACTGCGGAGTTCTTAAACAAAGCGGTGAAGCCAGTGTTAGTCGGCGGGCCCAAACTGAGGGTAGCTAAGGCTGGAGAAGCCTTCACCGAGCTTGCTGATGTTTGCGGCTATCCTGTTGCTGTGATGCCGTCGGCAAAGGGATTAGTACCAGAGAACCTCCCCAGGTTCATTGGCACCTATTGGGGTGCGGTCAGCACAGCTTTCTGTGCAGAAATTGTTGAATCCGCAGATGCTTATCTCTTTGCAGGTCCGATCTTTAACGACTACAGCTCCGTTGGATACTCCCTTCTCGTGAAGCAGGAGAAAGCCATCATCGTCCAGCCTGACCGTGTCATCGTCGCCAATGGCCCGACTTTTGGCTGCATTCTCATGAAGGATTTCTTCCACGCTTTGGCCAAGAGACTCAAGAAGAACACAACAGCCCATGAGAACTATTGCCGGATCTTCGTGCCTGAAGGACATCCCCTTCAGTGCCAGCCCAAGGAGCCTTTGCGTGTGAATGTCCTCTTCAAGCACGTTCAAGCCATGCTTTCCGGCAACAATGCCGTGATTGCCGAGACTGGGGACTCCTGGTTCAACTGCCAGAAGCTCAAGTTACCGGAAGGCTGTGGATATGAGTTCCAGATGCAGTACGGCTCCATTGGCTGGTCCGTCGGCGCCACCCTCGGTTACGCCCAAGCTGCCAAGGATAAACGCGTCCTTGCCTTCATCGGTGATGGAAGCTTTCAGGTAACAAACATCTGGTAACAAATTCTATTTTTTTTTTTTTTCCCAAGGTTTCTCTGTTGCTATTGAACCTTGATGTCCTTGATTCAGGTCACAGCTCAGGATGTGTCAACAATGATAAGGTGTGGGCAGAACACCATCATCTTCCTCATCAACAATGGAGGCTACACCATCGAGGTTGAGATCCACGACGGACCTTACAACGTGATCAAGAACTGGAACTACACCGCATTAGTGGATGCCATACACAACGGCGAGGGAAAATGCTGGACGACGAAGGTCCTGTACGAGGAAGAGCTCGAGGAGGCGATCGAGACTGCGACCGGAGCGAAGAAGGATTGCTTGTGCTTCATAGAGGTCATCGTGCACAAGGATGATACCAGCAAGGAGCTCCTTGAATGGGGTTCCAGGGTCTCTGCAGCCAACAGCAGGCCGCCAAATCCACAGTAAATTCTCTCCTCACATGCCTCCCTGCCATGATTTGCTAGATAATCAAGTTTGTGATTTTCAGTGATTTTGATTCTCGTTCTGCTGAGTATCTCATGTATAAGCGCTGCCGTGATTTGCATGTTATCTTCTTCTCTTTTAAGGCATTTTTGAACTGAAAAGTGTTTGTTTTCTATCAATCTTACTTGTTACAATAACTTAAGAACTAGCATAAATGGTGTATTGTATTAAGAACTTGGTGCATAATATTGAGGTTTGGATCCCCTTCATCATTATGGTGATTAGAGAGTAAAGTTATCTAATCTGAGCCATGCAAATATTGTGTTTTGGATTATTTTTTTTCAGAATTCCATGAGAATTTGTGAACAATATATGAGAATTCATAAGATTAAGACTGAGATTAATTTCTACTGCACAATTTAACTCATCGTTATTATGATTAATAGAGAATGAATTAAGCAGCCATAAGTAGATTTCATATTGTGAGATTTAGAAGGAGATGGGGAAGGCGCCGAAATAGGGAAAAGAAGAACGTAGGAGAGAAATAGAGACTTATGTTAAAGAGGCAGATTTCCCTCCATTGCTTTTCTTCGAGTGTTTAATAAATTTGACCTAATGACTCGTCAAGCAGAGATTAAGTATATTAAAAGAACCAAATTAGTAAATTGATATATTGGCTAAAGTATAATAGAGAATTATTTAGTAAGAAATCTTTTTGAAAGTGGAGGGTATGGTGTGTTTGGGGCGGTGGTGCGGTGTGGATAAGCACAGTGTTAGTTAGAAATCTGTATTTTGGTTGTGTTTTGAATAATTTGGGGTATGAAAGTTATATTTTTTAACTTGATTTGATAGAGTGCGATGATTATCAGAAAGTTATGATTTTAAATTTTTTTAATAAAAAATTGTAATAATCACCCCAATTTTATTGAAACTTCAATTGGAATCTACAAATTAGTGATAGTGAAGACGGCCTGTGGACTAATTTGGGCTTATTTGATTAATGATTTGAGAGCTTGAATTTAAGTTTTTTTTTTTTTTAGCTCTGAATGTAAAAATGTATTTAAAATTTATTATAATTTAGTAATTTAAATAAAAAATATTAAAAAATATTTAAATATTATATCTTATTTTTTATATCAAATAATTTTTTATTTTATTATAATAATTATTTAATTTCTCTCATATTAAATCATTAAATAAATCTTAAATTTGAACTTAATTATTTAATAAATGAGTATAATATGTGATATAAAAATCAATTTTAAGAACTAAATCAATGTTAATATTGCATATTTGCATTTATGATAAATAAATTTAAAATTTTTAATTTCTATTTTGAACAAATTTTAAAGAGGAAAAAATAGAACAGGACAAAAGAAGAAATAATTTGACCAAAGTGATGAAATTGGTAGCATAAAACCTTTGAATGAAAAGATTCAACAAGAAAGGCCAATCAAAATTGTAAAGTACTTTCTCAAAATTCATCTTGGAATAGCATTTGGATTGAATTATTTGTAAATAGAATCATGTTTTTAAATTTAATTATCGATTTAATTATAGATTCAATTCAAGGCTCATGAATTTGAAATTATTCTAATTTTTGATTTGAATCTTTCAAAAGAAAGTCAAATGATTCTACTTTTAATTATACCTATTTTAATATTTTTTATTGATTGTGATTGATATTTCACAATATTTTAAAATTGTAAATAAGTATATGTGATTTACTAAATGACTTAAATACTTCTCTCACCTTTCATTAAAATCATTTTTTTTTTAAATATATGATGTTATCTTAATAGGTTTTGTATCATGATGAAATTATTTTTATTCCATGTGTCATTGATGGTGTCATTTAATATCCTTTAATATAATTAAATTAATTGACAAATATAATTAAATTATTAGATAAATACACCTAAATTTAATACATTCACCACTATAATTATGATTTACAAAGTTATTGTGAATGCCAACTAATTTAGTTCACTTTTTTAATAATTAAGTTAGTATTTGCCTTTAAAATGTGATTAATTGAATTAGGTGGCATTAATCTAAAAGAAACATCTTATTTAAAATTTAAAAAAAAACTATTTATGTTCATATTAATTATTTATAGAATATGGTAAATAAAAAAAATCCAATTTTTTTATTTTGTTAATGATTTATTTGTTACCTTTAGTCCCTTTCTTGAAAAGATTTTTTAGAGATTGGACAATTAAAGATTTTTTTTTTTAAAGCAAGCAAAGTTCAACTTTTCTTCTTTTTTTTTAATTTCTTCCTTTTTGATAAGATGTTCTAAACCACAACAATTCACATGCTAAGGAAATCTATGGGAAATATATTGGACCTTTGTAATCTTTATTTTTGTCCTAATATTTCCACGATGAATAAGAGAAATAAGGGATTATAATAATGTGATTTTCTTCTATTGCAAGTATTTCTATCTTTTTTTTTTTGTTAATCAGTAGCTCAAAATACTAATATTTGTTAATTATTATTATTATTTTGCTCAAAATACTTAATGTTTGGGGTTACAATGTAATCTTAAATATCACTTTCATAAATTCTCAATTTACCTACCTTCTTTATAAAGAAGTAGCGTTGCCTCCAAGTAATCTTTCATCGAATAATCTTCTTTTTTGGGCTCTAGAGGCTCATTACCTTCAGCATGATCCCAATTATTATGACAAATTCCTCTCTCTCTCTCTCTCTCTCTCTCTCTATATATATATATATATATATATAGTATATAGTAAAGCTTAATTTTCAAATTAGGCTTAATTAAAACTTTAATTAGCTAATTAGGCATTTTTTAAAATTAAATAAATTATATTCGGTCACCGCGACTGGTGATCTGGTTTTGACTGACTTAATTGTTTTAAAAAAAAAAAAAGTAACGCTTATTTTTATATCGCTCGTCCCGGTGTCGATTTCGCGTGTTTGGTATCGTTGGAAAGATAATGAAAAATTTATAATTTTCATGTTGACAACTTTCGATGAATCTCCTAGGGTAGCATAATTTTGCGAATGTATGAATATTTAAGTTCCAAAAATAAAGATATTGTAGCACGCTTTTTATATCGCTCATCTAGTGTCGGATTTTAGCGTGCTTGGTATTGTTAGAAAGGTTATGAAAAGTTCTACAACTTTCATGTTGGTAACTTTCGATGAATCTCACCCAGTAAAGCTTTTTTCTTGTATGAATATTTAAGTTGCAAAAAATAAAGATATTACGGCAGCTCCCATTTTTTGGCTATATTAGGCTCATCCGGTATTGGATTTCATCTTGCTTGATATCGTTGGAAAGGTAATAAAAAATTCTACAACTTTCATGTTGACAACTTTTGATGAATCTCGCCCGGGTAGCCGCAGTTTTTGCTAATGTATGAATATTTAAGTTGTAAAAAATAAAGATATTGCGGCAGCCCCGTTTTGTGGCTATATCAGGCTCATCCGGTGTCAGATTTTAGAGTGCTTGATATCGTTGGAAAGGTTATGAAAAATTTTACAACTTTCATGTTGACAACTTCTGATGAATCTCGCCCGAGTAGCTACAATTTTTACAATAACATTCTATGAAATAGTGAAATCAAGGGAATGCTTCACTCTTAAAAGAACCAAATGAAGCATTGCATTATTTGTTATATCTCACTGCACTAAAATACTCTTATTAAAGTGCAATTAACAAGCTATTAAGAGCAAAAACATATCATCACAAAAAAGTATACATTAACACACAACCTCATCTCAATATGTGATGTGAAGAAATTGAATTTAATCAAACGCATATAAACTTAATGCCGATCTCTGATGTAATCCAACTAAAACAAACAAATAATAAACAGCACTAAGATTACACAATTAAGAGTTATAGAATTGTGAAACTGAATGAGTAACCATAACAAATGAAAAATAATCATAAGTACATGTCATCCACTCTATAAAAAAAGATAACACGTCTATCTTTTGTCGATGTTGCGTGGTGGAATCACATCACTATCAGGAGTGTAATGGGCTAGTGGTCACCGTAGTCGATCGCGTAGATGATGCTGTTGATGACCCTCCTCCTCTTCAACTTGCTCGGCAGGTTATTGCGAATATCCTAAGTGTAACACAAGCATCGGCCAGAAAACTTGGTAGGCAGCACGCATTGGTACACTCCGTATGGCGGGTCATATGGAATGGCGGTGGATCATATGCGGGCGGGACTGGTGCTTGCCATGGGTAAATCTAAGATCACATAACTTCCTGATATGAATATTGGGGTGGCTGTGTGAATGTATACATAGATTGCTCGACCACTGGTGTAGAGGATGGACCCACATCCATCGATGACATATCATTGCGTTGATCTTTGAAGTACACGGAATGTCGGATCCTATATCTAGTATCGAGATATGCATATTTCATCTCGACACAATCTCTGTAATCGTTGATAAATTGTTGAAATTCTGTATCATCATCTCTCCCGAAATAGCGCTAAAATATGTCCTCGGTATTCAAGATGTGCTCACGCTAAATAAAGAAATTTAGATCATGGTTTAATTGTTATTGGAAAACCAAATTATAATATTTTGCATATAGACTAACCATTAACCATTCTCCAGGCGTTCGAGGGTAATAGGTGTCAGGAGGAATTTTTGGAGCCTTCAACATGTAAAGTAAAGCCCAAGAATGATACCACCTCTTGTATCAGTTGATCGCTGGCTCCCAGTCTTGCTGTGATGAATCTATCACTACAACTGACTCACGTCTGCGCTCACACTGTGGAACATAAGAGTGGTGATAATCAATCTAATCAACATCGCTTTTTTCCATCGACGTATGGACAATCGGCAATCTCAATCATGGGTATGCGTATGCGAGCACATGATCAGGCAGGTACCACTCTACACTCTTTCAACATATCAACGATACTCTAGCTAGTCATATATCTTCTCCCTGTAAACATATATCCGCGACACGTACACGGATCTAATGTCCATATGGCTCCCATATAACCTGTATATATTACAAAAATGTGACTTATTTCAATTGTAAGCATATAATGAGTAAGTAAATAAATATTATATCAATCCATCATACATGACTCTGCAACAGTCCGTCCAACTAGTCTCTATATACTTTGATGTGGGATGCTGTCATTTCCCAAACGAACTCTTCATTCCACCGACATCCTAGCTTAGCCCATCAATGTCTGTAAGATATGGTACACATAATGTTGTGCCCACATGAATGTGCTCCCAGGCCCATACCTATGAATGCATCTAGCCATATTCGTGCGCTCTAGTTTGGTTGCCTTATGTAGTTCCCTATATAAATGAGCAAGCATAGCAAAACCCAATGACAACTCCCTGAATGTATCAATATCCTCAAGTAATGGTGGATACTATAAGTGAACCTCGACTGATGTATCTGGAAAAAGGAAAGAACAAATAACAAACAATATGTATGCTCTCCACATGCATAGTAACAAGATTGGGAGAGATCTATGCGAATCTCTAGTATATCCATTGCGACCATCGTAGGGCAACAAGTTCGTATGAGCTTGTCCATTTGAAATTCTGATGTGACATGCAGATGGACCGGACCATGGTACACGGTATGTGGCTCTAGATGTGCTCCAATCAACTCATCACAGCAATCTGGCCAAGAAGTTCATTGTTTCCACCACCATAATAATCCAGCCAATCATAGGTGAGCCATCTATCCGAACACCCAGAATCATCACAACATCCTGTAGTGTAATCGTAATTTCTCCAATGGCCAAGTGAAAGGTATTGGTCTGCGAACACCATCACTCCATAAACGATGTGAGCAAGTGGTGATCCAAACGAATGTACTGCATCTGTAAGACACTATCTAGGCAGGCAGCTTGCAAGGCACCCATAAATCTCGGACAATTAACATGTCATTTCTAAACATCAATAAGTGTGAAGCAACCTCAAGTACTAAAACCTGCAACCACAATGAATTATGCTTAGTATGTGACATATAACAACTACATGTGTACGAAGTTTTCATTAAATAAAACTTTACCAAATCAGGATGCAATGCTCTGTTCCTATCACGTAGTGTGGCTATGCTAGAGTGAACTTCCGGTGGTGGGCCGTAGTCCACAACTATCTCCTCTGCTCGTCTCCTTCCACGTGCGGGATGAGGAGCATCATCACCGGACATCTTTCCTACAAGAGTTGTAACGATCAACAAGTAGTAATATATAAGTTCCTATAGGCAACTTAATAAACAAGAGTATTGTATGACAAATATTTTGCAAAATGAAACTTATTCAAATAAAACTAAATTATACATCACAAACATACAGTATTTGTAAGCAAGTCATGTACTTATAAAGAGCTCAAATAATACAGAATAACTTATTTTTTGTACTGAAAGCACAAATAACATAGAATTAGCCTACACAAAATTCTAAAATAATACAACTACATTATACATAATAAAACATGGATTAACATGAAAATCAAGCAACACCTAATGCATAGTTCAATTGTACAGGAACTCCAGACAACATTTGAGAAATATAATATTTTGCAAAATGTGACTTACTCAAACAAAACTAAATTATATATCACAAACATACAATATTTGTAAGCAAGTCATGTACTTATAAAATAGGTGAAACAATACAGAATAACTTATTTTTTGTACTGAAAGCCCAATTAACACAGAATCAACCTACACAAAATTCTAAAATAATATAACTACAATATCATATACCTCCTGCTTGATATTCTTGATGTCAGCCATGTACCTTTTAAAATTTAAATGTCATCAATTTCTGCAACATACATCTTAACATATAAAGTTAACATCACCTATATACATTGCTCTTTTGAAATTCTCCTCAAATGGCGTGGCGACGATGTGCGACTAGGAAAGATCTCACCCACACTAGGCACGTATGCTATCTCGAAATGAGTGAGATCACATCTTGTAGACACACTAGTGGGATCAAGTCCTGCAGTGTGTGCAAAAACCAAACCCACGATTCAATACACTATGATTTCACAACTGAAGGCAAGTGGGAACAAGTCATTGTTGGCATCGATACCAACTGCACTAAGTAGAGTTCCTCTCAGATTTATCCGGGAGAAAAGTCCCATCAAGGCATAACCGGGACGGTATTGCCAACCTCTCTGAAGGCTCAAATGGCCGGAACAATCGTTGAAACCTGATTCTAAATCGATATCGACCACAGCATAGATGAACATACAACAACCATGAATTTCTCTAATGATCGATAAGATTCCTCCTAACTATCAAATATTATCTTAGATGCCTTTTGATGCATCCAAGACCTTCATATCAGACATTCTTATATTAAATTTGGACTCAATATGTCCTACAATTTCCGTGCTTTTAAATCCGATATCATGCGGGTTGGATGAAATAACGATAAATTGTGATGTACATTATGTGTCCGATTAAGAATGATTACATGTAGATGAGTCAATGGATTTAAATTCAACTAATCCTTTGATAGTCATATCTTTGAATTCTTTAGAGACAACAATCACCTACTTTAATCAAGAGTATTCTTGAAGGATTCATTTTCCTTAAGATGTAATTAACTATGAGGCTTGCCTATATAGGAAACTTAACGAACTCGATTTAAATAAACCTTGCTTTACTTTTTCATATAAAATAGGAGAAAAATCTCTTGTATATTCGAAGACCCATCATACCTTAGGAGTTCTTATTAGGTGATTAGGTCTATTATAGGGTAGTAACTTTTATCTCTTGAGATAATACTATTTCTTAATATCATACTCGATCACCTAATAAGTATATCTACGGATATGCGTGGTGTCCCCTCACATATACACATAAAAAATACCACAGTGATCATAATCTTGTGCGCTTATGAAGATCTATTCTCTCAAACTATATATGACGCAAAGGTTAATGAACCCGCAAATTTCATTAACATTGAAGAAGTTATTATTTTCAATTATTTAGCATATATTTTTGGATGATAGAGATTATATCATCAAAAAAAAAAAATGAGTGGCATTACTAGTTGAAGCGAATCTTAATATCGAATACAATCGATTACGAGTTGAGAGTAAAGGATCAAGCACTTAAAATATAATTGAAAACTTTGGGATATCAGTCAAATCCCTAAATAGCTCATAAATATGGAGTGTTTATAGTCAAATCAAGTATCTTGACAAGCCAGATCTAACAAGCCTAAGATCTCTTAATCTTGACTTCATTTGAGCATCCAAATACTACAAATATATCAGATGATTGAAGGAATTATTTTGAGCCGTCCGATGAAGTGGTTTGGATTTTATCTGTATTTACATAAATATCATCCCCATATTTTATAAATAGCCCCTTATTCTTTACATGAGGGGACCCAAGCTAAAGAGAGGAGAGAGCTTTGAGACTCGAAGAATCTCGATGACATCGAACCGATCGGCGTCGTCGGATCATCGTCGCCAACCCGTCACCACCACCGGTCCAGGGGTGTAAAGCGAGCTTGAGCGAGCGAACTCTTGTTCGTGTTATTTCGTTTGAAATTGTTTTGTTAGTGTTCGTTTATATATATCGAGCTTGAAATGTTTGTTAGTGTTATTTCGTTTAACTAAGCAAGCGAAACGACATTCATGAACAACAAGCTTTTGACGGAGGAGGATTTGAACTGGGCGTCTTTGCATAACAAAAATTTTAACAACTAATCTATTCTTGCATTTGTGATAATTAAATGTGTTAGTATGTATATATAATAATAGTAATAAATAATAGTAATAAATAATAATAAAAAATAAAAATAATTGTAATAAAATAATAATAATAATAATAATAATAATAGTAATAAATAAAATAATAATAGTAATACAATAATAATAATAGTAATAAATAATAATAATAATATAATATAATTTTTTATTTATTTATCGAGCAGAATCTGATCGAACAAATGATTGTTTGTTGCTTCGTTTATATCGAGCTTGAAATAATACATTTTGTATTCGTTTAGTTAAGCGAAGCGAGCGGCGTTCATGAACAACGAGCTTTTGTGACCCTACCGGTCATCGCCTCCGTCGGTCCTTGCCACAACCACCGCGGTAAGCCACCGGTCCGGCCATTGTCACCGCCGTAGTCCCGCGGTTGTCGGCCGCCGACCATCGCCGGCCGCAACCGTCGACCACCACCACCGGTCATCGCCGTCAGATAGTCACCGGATCACCGATCGACCGCCGGCCATTGCCATCGGTCAACCCGCGTTTTGCGACCATCGGTCATTGGTCATCGGCCGCCCGATCTCACCGCCCAACAATCACCAGATTACCTCTGACCGCCGTCGTTCACCATTATCATCTGCTACCCACTATCACTCGACCCTCTTTTCGGCGGTTTTAGGTATCGTGACCTCAGTAGGCTTTCCCCATCCAAGAAAGCTTGTCACAAAACTTATTCTTGTAAGCTATCCTTCTCCAACTTTAGATAAATGATAGTAATTGTAACAAAAGGTGATAAAGTGAAATTATTTTTTTAGTTAGGCGCATAATTTTTTTTCTTTAGGGTTTTCCGTGAAATTGGATGTCTCTCAAACACTTTTATTGTGTGTACGGAACTTTTGTGCACCGCTAAGATGTCGAATTTTTCAACTCTACCGACTCAAATCTTACTGCACATAATATATATATATATATATATATATATATATATATATATATATATATATACATATATACATATATACATATATACATATCATATATATCATATATACATAATACGTATATATATTATATACATATATGCATATATACATTATATATACATATACATATACGTATACATATACACATATACATATGTATGTACATATGTTATATACGTATACACACATATATACGTATATACATATATATATAATATATATATATATATATAATATATATATGCTATAATATATAACATATATATATATAATATATATTATTGTATGTACCTTAATCTTTCAGATCACATCAAAATATTATCATTACTAACTTTTTAAAAATAAAATATCTATTTTTAAATATAGAAAAATATTATATAAGTAAATATCTATATATAGATACATAAAAATTATGTGATATGTATATAAATCTTCATATAATTTATAATTCTTAGGCTAATTTTATATATTTTCTTAGACAAAAGAAATTTATTTTATCAATTAAGATGTCGAATGAATTTTCTAGAATTTTCTAAAACCTTTAATATTAATAACAAATCATCATGAGCTTTCCATGTCCTAGACAGTGACAGGCACGCCTGCTTTGAGGTCCAATCTGAGATCTTAAGACCCATAATAATTTTTTTTGGAAAACTTTTAAAAAAATTTTTTTTTTTGGAAAACAGACCCATAATAATTACTACTAAACTCATATCTTATGAGATCATCTAATCATTTAATCATCAATCAAATCATATCTATACATTTAATCATGCGAGGATGCAAGACAAATTTATCTCATAAATTATTTTTTTAATATTCTTAATTTTAAATATTATAATTATATATTTATTTTGCAACCATAGAGGTTTTACATTTATAGCATAGAATTTTTATATATTATATTTCTAATTCTAAAGCATTCATATGTATATAAATATTACACAAATCTAAAATATTACATCAAAAATAATATTATCATTAGTTTTTTTAAATTAAAATACTATTTTTTGTGCATAAAAAAATATTATATTTATAAATATAAAACTTTAGATATTAAATATATAAATATATAAGACCTACTTGCTATATATATATATAACACATAAGCATAAAAGCATTTACTACTTAAATAAACACAATAATATATAGAGCATGATCTAATTGATTACACAAAAATAGAGCCCTGGCAAGTAAATATTGAGATGGGTCATAACAAACCTTCACTTCCGCGTACTATATATCGGTCTGGCCTCTTAGTGATCATAATCTTGTCTTCTTATGAAGATCTGTTCTCAAAATATATGGTTAATGGACACAAATTTCATTTAAGAATTTACTATTTTCAAGTATTTGGCATATATATTT
This sequence comes from Cymbidium sinense, assembly GCA_021442155.1. NCBI lineage: Eukaryota > Viridiplantae > Streptophyta > Magnoliopsida > Asparagales > Orchidaceae > Cymbidium > Cymbidium sinense. Next base: position 560,949 of record CM038225.1, on the reverse strand, counting down.
TTTAGATGATTGAGATAATGTCATCAAAATAAGAGACAATGATATGACACTTAAAATACTACTAGTGAAACGAATCTTGATGTCAAAAGCAAGTTGATCTAAGTTAAGAAAGAGATCAAGCACTTAAAATATCATTGGAAACTTTGGGATATCAGTTAAATCCCTAAATAGCTCTTAAACATGGAGTGTTTATAGTCAAATCGAGCGTCTTGACGAGGATCTAACAAGCCAAGAATCTCATAACGCTTCATTTGAGCATTCAAATACTTAAAATACATCAAATGATCGAATGAATCATTTTGAGCCATCCGATGGAGTGGAGTGGCTCGGATTTTACATGTATTTATAGAAACATACTCCTCTGTCATAAATGGCATCATTCTTCATGGCGGCGGAGCAAAGAGAGGAGAGCTCTAAAACTGAAAATTCTCCCAAGCATGTCGTTGCCATTCGGCGGTTGGATTGGCCGCGTAACCGCCGACCATCGTCGGTCATCACCATGATGACCTTCATCATCGATCGTGACCCATTGTTCACCATCTCTACTACCGCTTATTTAAGCGACGTTAGTTGTTGTTGTCGATTGAGATTCTCATTACTGACTTCTGATTACATCTCGTATGGAAAACTTTTGTACCACTGATACATAGTGAGAGATTTTTTCTTGGGCTAGGCGTGATTTTTTTTACTCTGATTTTTTCGTAAAAAAAGTGCAGGTTTTCTTTATTAATTCTCAAACATCATTATTGTCTTTGGATTATGCAAGTAAGGCGTAAATTTTTATTACAATGGCGATTTTCTAACATGACTATATATATATATATATATATATATATATATATATATACATCTCTCTCTCTCTCTCTCTCTCTCTCTCTCTCTATATATATATATATATATATATAATACACATATACTGTAGGGTATCGGTAATTATTCTATTCAGCCAACGACTCGAAAAATCAGGTTTGGGTTGTCCCAAAATTTTGGGTGGGTTGAGGTTGAAAAAATTGACCCATTTGATTTTTTTGGGTGAGTTAGGGTTGACCTCTGACCAAATTAACTTCGATTTTGACATGCGACTCGAATTTGACTCGAAATTGACCCGATTTTGCAACTTCGATTTTGACTTAAAATATATATATAAATAAATCATTCTGTCGTGCCGGCCAAGTCGTCGTGTCGAAGTTTTTTGACCCGTTTAATAAATGGGTCGGGTTCGGGTCAACCCTATTAGGGTCGGGTCAATTTCGAGTCAGACCCGAACCCTACCCATCACTCAAATTGACACCCCTATATACACACACTCTCTCTCTCTCTCTCTCTCTCTAGTCTATAGTGAGGCTGTATATCGGCATTTATTTATTTATTTAAATAGCAGAAACAAAGAGAGAGACAGGCTATCAGGTAGCTGACCATCCCGTGAGTTCAATCTCAAAAATAAATAAAACAAGAGCGGCGAGATCTATATGTGCTTATGTTTGCTTATTCGTTTTTAATATAATAAATAATTTAAAAATCAATAAATTATATTCATAAAAATATAATTTTTTTTTAGGACATTTATATACATAGCACACAATTCTCATATATTTATATATCTAACATCTAAAATTTTATAATTATAATAGCAATCAATTTTTTAATATTAAATCAAAATATTATTATTATTATTAACTTTTTAAAATAAAATGTATCTTTTCATACAAAATGCCACTTTTATAAATATCTTTTTTTTTGTCTCATCATTATTTTTCTATACCTTCTATATAAAGTCACGAGCATTGAAAGAGTCACCTATGTAGGGGTGTAAATGAGCCGAGCATGAGTGAGCCAAATCTTTGTATATTTCGCTCGCTTTTAATTATGTTCAAATACGTTCAAAATACCGCAATTTCAATATTTGTGTCTACTAATTGTTTGAAATGACTATATCAAATAAATAAACGCAATAATCCGAAAAATCTATAAACTAGAAGAATCAAATCTAGGTCAATCTTTTGTATAACAAAGACTCTAACTACTAATCCATGCTTATATATATATATATATATATATATATATATATATATATATATATATATATATATATATATATATATATATATATATATATATATATATATATATATAAATAATATCTTGTTCGTCTTGAAAATCGTTGTGGTAGAGTAAAGTTTAGCCTTATTATAAAATCCGGCATACACGTATTTAAAGTGAGCAAAACTCAGAAATTTTTTATGTAAAAAAATCTCGAAAAGGAAAAAATCACTTCAAGAAAATCTTCCATTATGTATCTATTTAGTACAAAATTTTTCCGATCGATTCTGTATATGAAGAAGGAAACAACACTAATTAGTCACGTTGAGTGGTAACATTCTAGTGATAGCGAGATGATGGTGAAACGACAGTGCGGACGATGAAGGTCGTCATGATGGACAAACGGGCTTGATGCGAGATGCAGTGGCAACCGGCAAATGTAATGCGCATTGTGAGGATGTGATTTTACGCTCTCTCCTCTTTTCTTGCAGGAGTATGCTGCTTCATGAATGATTAAATGATTATTGTCGGCGTATATTTTAAGTATTTGAATTTCAAATGAAGTCAAAATTATGAGATCTTGGGCTTGTTATCGCTTCGTCAAAATTCGATTGTATAAACACTCATGTTTAGGAGCTATTTATGGATTTAACTCGTATCCCAAAGTTTCAAATGATATTTTAAGTGCTTAATCTCGACTAGTTTCAACTGAGGATCAACTTTCTTTTGACATCAAGATTCGTGCTTACTAGTAGAATTTTTTAATATATCCCTTTTTTTTTTGGATGACATTATCAATCATCCAAAAATATTTATGCCATATACTTGAAAATAAATTCTTCAATGAAATTTGTGGGTCCATTAACCATACATTTTGAGAAAGCGATCTTCATGTAGCAAAGATTATGATTCAGCGGGTGCGGGCGCGGATGTGTGCGAATCAGTTAGATTGGTTATGGACCCATCCCAGGCACTTCTACAGTGCTGCGGCGTCCACGGCCTTCATGGCGCATCCGGCCTTGATAGGCGGTAGCAGCATATGAGCGGCCACGGCGAGCGAGTCTGCAGGCATCTTGAAGCGGCTGCTGAGGCATGCGGCGTAGCGTGGCAAGTGGCACCTTGGTGCCAGCCGGCTGCCTTCGTGCGTGGTATGCTAATGCGATGAGGTATTTTCGTTCATTTTTGTCCATTTTCTGGAGTTTTTCACAATTTTGAGGCATTTTAAGTTGTTTTTCTTGGATTTTTGACCTTTTTGCCCCTATAAGGGGTCTATAAAATCCCCTAGGGCCAAGAGAGAAGGAACACTTCTCATGTGCTATAGTGCTTCTCTTCTTCTTTAGTGAAGGTCGTTGGTGATCAGAGGTGATCAAGAGTAGTTCATCGACAAGGCTCGTTTTCCTCAAAGAGGTGTCGACCTCATCGGACCGTCGGGTTGAGGCGATCAAGACCGTAGTTCATACGTGAGGCTAGTTTTCCCTCGAAGAGGTGTAAACTCGTCGGACCGGGGGTTCGAAGCGATCAAGACACTGTTCATCGGCAATGCTCCGATTTTCCCGAAAAGGTGTCTGATCTCGGGACCGGCCGGGTTCGGGCGCATCAGCGGATAACGAGCGAGGTTGCGAAAGCGATAGTGGCGGCGTCGGTGGTAGAGCGGTGGTCGGTAATAACAGCGATGGTAACTTGCAGCGATATGGCGCGATAGTCGGCGGCAGTGGTCGGTAGTAGTAGCGATGGTTGCGGCCGGCGAGGGTGGTCGGCAGCGGCTGGCCCAGCCTGAGTCAGCGATGCGGCAGTGTCGATAGTCAGCGAGATGAGCGATGATAATTGACCAGCGAGATTGCGATAATTGGCGAGGTAATGGCGATAGTGGTTTGGCCAAAGAGGTAGTCGGTAATTAAATGGCAGCAGTAGTCAGCGATGCGGCGTCGTAGTCAGCGAGATAGCCGGCAACGATAGTGAGCGACGGGGTAATTGGCGGCGATGCTTGGCGATGATGGCGGTGGTGGTGTGTCGATGATGATTTTGACCTATCAGAGGTTGTTTGTCAAAGTGTAACTTCAATAACTGCGTATGGAAGAGGTTGAATTGAATCGGCGGATTTTGACTTATCCGAGGTTGTTTGTTAGAGTGTGACTCAATGACGCTAACCTGTTTGGAAGAGGTTGAATTGAATCCACTAAGGATTTTTGACCTATCTGAGGTTTTTGTGAGAGTGTTACTCGATGACGTTAACCTGTATGGAAGAGATCGTGGGATGTCCACCAAGGACCTTTTGACTATCTAGGTATCGACCAAAGTGTTACTTGACTTCTTAATGGAAGAGGTCCGATCAAGTCCCCAGGATTGATCATGCGATTGAGATACAATTGAGTTGTATATTTCTCAGTGGGAGGATTAAATGAAGAAGAAACAAGCTTGTAAGAAAAAAGTCATAAACTCATTACTTTGATAATATTGGTGATACAATATTATCATAAGATAACTTAATAAAAAGGACGATATACATTTTTAAAGAAAGTTAACAAAAGACTACAGGTGGAGAGAAAAAGATAAACGGGATAAATTAAATACTACAATATTTATACACCAAGGATTACATATAACACTTTTCAGAGACCCTCCATATTCCAAGTTTTAGGGATGATTTTTTCCTCTGGATCTTTGGTCATAGCTTGACGGTTGGTCATCTGATAATGAAGTGGGGAGCAAGTCTTTTACAGGCAAAACCCTCTGAGGTACTTCTTTATCTTGAAGATTAAAATTCTTGATGTTGAAGGTCACCGAAGGGCGTGGTTGAGCTTATTTGAGGTAACATGATTGTGTTATTTGTTAATTTTCACAGACCATTCCAACCCCAATGGGAGTTTGAAATTTCATTTTAAGATGAGGTACCAAAGTGACAGCACCGAAGATTGATTGGAGGGGTCTTCCAAAGATAGCGTTGTATCTTAAATTTGACTTGACCACTATGAATTTGAGCGGTGAGTGACTTGTTGAGAAATTCTCGAGAACAACGGGAAGGGTGATTGTCCCTCCACTGCAGATTATCAAACCCATATAACGATCCTGCAACGGATTGAAAATTTTCCTTAACCAGGCCCATGCTAAGAAAGGTGGAGTAAAATAAAATATCAGAACTCCCATTATCAATCAAAATTCTCTTAACAACATAACGGGTCACCAATCTCCACTTGATGATGAGAGGATCTTGATGCGGAACTTGGACTCCTTCCAAGTCTGAGTTATTAAAAGTGATGGGATGATTAATACAAGATTTTTTAACTCCGGCTCTTCAAAGGCGGCGATGAAGACTTGATTAGATAGTAGTGGCCCACTTACAATCGTTTCAATTTCTCCAACTATTTGGCGACTATTATGTTATTTCTGTGATGATTGTCCCGGTTGCCCCCCAATTGGAGCTATGTTTATTTGAGTTGGTTGGTTTTGCACAAATTGACGTAGATATCCTTGTTGAATAAGCCTCTCAATCTCTTCTTTAAGTTGTTTACACGCCTTTGTAGTATGTCCACGACTTCAATGGAAGTGATAATATTTCTCTTGATTTCCTGAAGTTGGTTTCAGTGGATGTGGCCACTTAATGGTCTCTTCATCCCGAATAGCCATTAAGACATTAACACGAGATGTGTTCAGTGGCGTGTATTTCAGTCGTTGATGTGAGGGCCGTGGAGGGAGATCACGACTACCTTGTTGCTTCTTCTAATGGGATTGTTGATCTGTGTTTCCTAGAGCACTCTTACGTTTTCCTGTGGATTATTCAAATTATTTTCGGTGGGCATTAATAGCATCATCAGTGAAAATTTACGCTTCCACAAGGTGAACCAAGTGGGCGTATGAGCGGACCGTATCTCGCATTAGCGATGAGTAGAAAGGTCGGGGCGAGCCTCAAGGAAAACTCCTCTTAGTAATTGTCTACACCCGGTATTTGGCGAGCTTAGGAGAATCTCGGAAGTATTCTTTAAGTGATTCACCATCATTTTGATGTCGAGAGAGATGGGAGGAATCTTTAATGATCCTCCGGTTTGCAATGAAGCTTACAAAATCTTGGTGAGTTCATCGAAGGTATGGATGGATCCCCTTGGAAGGGAGCAGAACCAAGTGCGAGCTTTCCCCTTAAGGGTAACGGGAAAGACTTGACAAAGCAGTGTGTCAGGAGCTCATTGGATATGCATGATGGTCTTGTAATGGTCGATGTGTTCATATGGGTCAATTGTCCCATCATAGTAATCAATGCTCGAAAGCTTGAAACCTACGGGAATAGGATGTTGAAGAATAGCTTGGTAAAGGTGAGACTCCTCATAGCTGGTGAGGAGGATTATTTCTATCTTGAAGGTGAAATTCATCTTGCATTAAGCGTCGTAATTCTGTACGTATAACATGACGAGTGGGGTCAACGGGACGAGAATGTGTCAAGCTATCATCAATAATTGGTGGATTAGCAGTCGGTTGAGCTGCACGTGATGGATGAGTAGAACTAGTAGTGTCAAGGAGATCAACATCACGATCTCTCGGAGGAACTTGATGTCAAGGAGATTAGCATTTTGACCTCCCATGGCTAACGTCGATCTTGGGGAGATGTGTTTGCGCGGTAGTGGTTGTTGTGTTCTCCTTGTCGGATCATCTCATTTTGAGACTCTTCCATTCGGTGGACGATCTTCTAAAGAGATTCTTGTCATTTCGCAGTCCGCCTATCGAGGAGTGAGGCGTCGCGGTTCAAGGATTGGTTTTGAGAGTGGCAGGAGTTGGGCGGAGGCTCATGGTAGTATTATTGCTATTGGCCATAATACGGATGTTCACAGAAATTATGATTGAGGGGTTCTTTTCTCGAGATGGCAACATTGCGTCTTAGAAAATCAATTGTAGAGTGAAAGTTTATGCCTTAGCTTGTTATAAAATCAACAAACATACAATATTTAAAGAGTGAATAATAAAACTTGAGAATTTTTGCGTGAAAAACCTCAAAAGAGGGAAAAATCCGGGGCTAGCAACAAAATCTTCCACTATGCATCTATTTCAGAGTATAAAATTTTCCCGATAACGGGATTATATAATTATATATGAGAAGGGAACAATAACTATGTAGTCGCGTTGGGTAATGATTCTTGAGTGGTAGCAAATGATGGTGAACGGCGAGGACATCGAATGACGATGGTCGACATGATGGAGGCGAAGAGATTGGCGACGGCGAGGATCGTGGTGGTGGTTGGCGGCCAGGAGTGGTAACGCGATTGTGCTTGGAGGATCTTCAAGCTTTAGAGCTCTCTCCTCTCTCTCTTGCTTGGGATCCTTCATGAGAATGAGGCTATTTATAGAATGGAGGAGTGTCTCAGAAATACATACAAAACCCGAACCACTCCACTTCATCGGACGGCTCAGAATGATTCTTTTGATCATTTGATGTATTTTAAGTATTTGAATGTCCAAAGGAAGTCGGAATTATGAGATCTTGGGCTTGTTAGATTCGGCTCGTCAAGACGCTCGATTTGACTATAAACACTCCGTGTTTAAGAGCTATTTATGGATTTAACTCGTATCCCAAAATTTTAAATGATATTTTAAGTGTTTGATCTCGACTAGTTTTAACTAAGGATCAACTTGCTTTTGACATCAAGATTCGTGCTTCGACTAGTAGAATTTTCAGTGTCATATCAAATATAATATTTTATTTATAAATCGACAACACGGTCGAACAATATTCATGTTCACTCATTTATATCGAAAAAATAGTTGTCTGTTTGGCCTTTCGTTAATGAGCAAAGACTGTCATGAACAACGAGTTTTTAACAACCCTACATCCATATATTATTATTATTTTTCACCGTAGAATGTAGTTCTGGCCTTTTGTTTCTGTTTTTCTAGGCTAATTAACGCTTAGTTTAATATGAAAGTCATCCTAAAATATTCTAATATCTTAAAAAAATTATAATACTTATTCAGCTAATTATACATAAATAACCAAGAATTTAATTATTTAATCATATATTTTGATAATACATGTCTATGTTATTGTCACGTTTATGTTATAAATTAAAACTATATTATTTTAACATGTATTTCATTTAATTATTATATGCCAAAAATATAAGCATAAATTAATTATTAATTAAAATTACATGATAATATTTTGACTTAATTTCTTCTAATTCACTCACGCTTATAATATTTTATAAACATGTCTCGCAAATGAGTTGGACCTCATCTCTCAAAACATTTACTAGTCTCATCATGATTTTAGATAGTTAGATCAAATCTTTCTATGGAATAAATTATGACAATCAACTGGCATATTACTATCATAAATTGATAATTTATGATAGAGACACAATTATCTCAAATTAGGTGTGTAAGTCAGTCAAGCCGGCTTGCGAGCCACAAGCTCGAGCTCATAAATAAGCTTGAAAAATTTTTGAGCTCGAGTTGAGCGATTTAACTTATACTTGCTCATTCGTTTCGTAATAATGACTGATTATCGTAAATCACGTTATCGATTCAATAATTTATCGAGCTTTGTAACGTGCTCAAGCCTTTGAAACGAGCTTAAGCCTAGTAATTGAGCTCGAGTCGAGTAATGATTGCAATTAATTTTTGCAAAAATTTATATATATAACATATAATTCTTATATATTAATATATATCTAATATCTAAACTTTGATATTTACAAATATAATTTTTTTTTTTACATATGAAAAATGTGCATTTCATTTAGAAAAATTAATGTTAATACTATTTTTAGATGTAATATTAAAATTTTAAATGTTATTTATGTAATTATGCAATTTTAGAGGTTACATTCATAAATATATAAAAAATGTGTGCTATTTATATGAACGTTTTTTTTTACTTTTTATTAAATAGAATTGGTCTCGACCTTCGCTTTTACAAAAAAATAAAAATAAAAATACAATAAAAAAAGATTTATGGTGCTTATTTTTCTAATTAATATTATTAGGACGTAATTTTTTTTAATTAATGATCAGAGTACTGTTATTATAACAAAAACATTTGGGTGTTAGATTTATAAATAAGAAATAATTGACTGTTACAGATGTAATTAAATCTCATGAATTTCATATATTTGTATAGCATAAATGATTTAGCAGCCGTCATACGTAGGGGTGTCCATTTTTTAATTAAAATCGAAAATTTGAACCGATCCAAATCGAATTTTTGAATTTGCTCAGTTTTATAAATTTTTTTTGGATTTAAATTTTGAATTTGGTAAATTCGGTTTTCAGTTTTCGATTCAGTTTTGTATTATCTTAATGATTAAAGATTAAACATTAAAGAAAATAGCTAAAAATCAATTTTTTTCATTTTTTTTAGAAAATTTCTAAAAGTAATTTGATAAATTTGTAAATTATTAGTTTCATTTGTTAAAGAGTTATTTAATTTTGTATGAAATGATTTGATAAAATGATGTAATTCTAGATTAATATTATTATAGTAATTATATTTTAATTTTTAGTTTAACAAATGAAAATCAAGAAAATTTTGGTTTGGATCATTCGATTTGTGTTATTAAATTGATCTTTGTTCGATTACATTTAAAATTAGCTTTTATACAAATTTGTCATCATAAATACATAGTCATAAGGTGTGAGTTAGGGTTCCAGTGAGCTGAAAACAGCCTGTTGCCTTAAATCCCTGTAACATGACCAAGCAATATAAGTTAACTACTGAGAAATTCTTAGGTGTAGAATCGAGATGCAGCTCTATATCCGGACATAATTTATCCACATTAAGTATATATATGTACACAATCCAGTTATATGTATATTGTGTACTTCGTCCTGATACAATCTTGTAATCAATATGTACATTCGTATTTTCGTAATAATTTCTAACAACTCTTAAGCTTAGCAGGTAATACATAGTCAGTGTTTGGTTTGAATGAATCGAAAGAGTGTAAATAAGAGTGAAAATGAGAAGAAGAAAGGAAATCAAAATGAAAAAAAAAGAATTGAAATTAATTTTCATCTTCTGTTTTGATTGAGGATGAATGGAATAATACCTGTTGTTGCAGTGATTTCTGTAGTGTGGTTCAGATCTGATGAAGAATGAGAACTAGAAACTTTTTATTTTCTGCCAGTCTTTAGAATTCATCCTCACAATTTCACAGACTTGACTATTATATTACGCTCTCCAACCTTCCCCTTTACACAAATCCATATTCAGTTCTACAAACTCCACATAAAATACTAACTCCTCCAATCCCGAAAGCTCCACCATCTCCTTAACCTCTTCGATTTCCTTTTTTTTTTTTTTAGTACATTAAGCGAATTTAATCACAAACACACTCACACATTCATATATGTTAGGTCTTGAACTAAAGAACTTATAGTTCGAGATAAAACACCCGACACAACTCCATCGGTTTCATTGCCTCCACAAACTACCATTATGGAGAACGATCGTCGGTCGCCTATGCTTCAATTTGATTCTATGCCTAAGTTAGAGTTGATGGTAGAGCTTGAGTCTAATGTTGTGGGGGAGTTCATGAGTTTGTGCCAAGGCTTAATGATGAGAATAAGAGTGCATTTGAGGCAGCTGTGTGGTGTGGAAATGAATCATAACATTGTTCAGAACTTACGTGCTGACTACTTTGAAGAATCTATAATGAGAAAGCTGTATTTTTCAACTTGATCTAATAGAGTGATAACTGTTAGAAAACTACGATCTAACTTTTTTTTAATTAAAAAATAAACTATAATACCCACCGTAATTTTGGGGCATACTTCACATCTAAATTATAAATATTACACTCATAACATCTAAAATATTAAAATAAAATAAAAATAACTCGTAGCTGTTAGTGTGCATTTAGAGTAGCTTCTGGCTGTTTATTTTTCAAAAATAATCACAACTGTATTTGGCTACTAACTTACTTATAGTTTCTCAAAAAATCTGATGGTAAAAAGCTACTTTTGAGAATCAAAGCTATTAAAGTATAATGATTGTTAAAAAACTATTGTCGCACCGAGACTATGCATTCTATCGATTGGTGGCTTTGCTCCCAACGCGGTGACGCAGATTTGAGGCGCAGCTTTATAATCATCTTAACAAAAAGCTGCAACCGTTCCAAACAGACCCTAATCTCACAAAACTGCAGCTATATAACATTGTAAGCATATAGCTATTAAACATCATATGAAACCATTAAATTGAAGAGTTTTCGTTATCAATGATTGAATTAAAGTCATTTCTACGCAGTAAACTCAATTACTGCTCCAACTGCATTCTAAATTCAAAGATTAAATTTCATATATGAAAGCATTAAACCGAAGTATCTATGACTAAAATTGCATACATGAATCTTATCAGCAATAACTGTCATTAATCATTGCATTACAAAATCTTAAAATTGAACGGCAATATGAGTTACAAATAGAAATCTTTTATAAAATTATTATCGATTAAATTGTATCTGAAGGCACACAGAATAGTATTACAGAAGCTTACAGAAGCATATATGATCGAAGAAGCTTTCACTGAACTTTACCAACAATGAACTATATTCAAAAATCAATGGAGTAAAGCATTAATAGTTAATTTTAAATGATGAACTAAACAGATTGCTAACTCAAAACAAAATTTCTTATAGCTTGTTTATGTATCTATAAACGCCTGAAGAAGTAGTTTGGAGGCATCAAAGACATGCATAATTATTAGCTTTCTGTTGGCTCTCTCAGAACTGACAATTTGTTCTTAAAACCGCATTGAGAATGCTGAGAAACTGATGATGATGAACTGCACAAACTGTTATTTTCTTATTTTATTGTGTAGGTTGGTCATGTTTACACATTATTGATCAAGATATTAGATTGTATAGTGAAATCATCCTTGAATCTGGTTCGAGACAGAGGTCATCACATTCAGGGGCTGTTTGGTTAGCGGTAAATGGAATGCACTGTAATTAGTTTATATGTTTTTTTCTCTTTTTTGTTGTTTGGATGGAAGTAAAATAAATTCAGTGTAATTTTTTGAGGTAAACCCAAATCCCACAATAGCCTACTTTGCGTGACTTCTAAATACGCTCGAAAACGAGCGTATTTCGAATTCGCGGAGCGGAGCGGAGCGGAACGCCTGGGAAAAAGAAATTTTTATTAATAGGAATTTTTATTCAAGTTATAATCTTCTGCGCCACTGCCGAGAGCACCGTGAACGGATCGACGGCTCCTGCTGGAAGGAGGAGGCTGGGAAGATTCGGCGATAGAAGGTCGTCGGCCAATATCGTAAGAAGAGACGGCAGCCATCGGAGCAATTGATCTAGGGTTTCACGACAGTAGCCTCACGCCAATGGACCAGGGATTCCGCTTGCAGACGGATCTCCTCCAATGGAAGAAAATTAAGGGAAGAGCAATCCAATAACAAAGGAAAAGCTTTCGTTAGTAGTAAAATGGGAATGGTAATGATAAACTCGTCGTCTCTTCAGTTGCAGCCCCTCATCGATTTTAATCATTTTTGTTTAGAAAAATTGCTTACTCATAGCTCATTAAAAATATTTAATATTTATTTATTAATCATCAAGTTATGATATATAATAAAATATATATAATATAGTAATAAAATTATATATATATTATATATATATATATATATATATATATATATATATATATATATATATATATATATATATATCTTTTATATATATATATATATATATATATATATATATATATATATATATATATATATATATATATATGATATATTAAATTTGTCATTATGTTAATATAAAATAATAATATTCAAATTTTATTTATTTATAGCACTAATAATTAATATCTTAGAAATTTGTAAATTAATTACTAATAATTAAATATTGAAATACAGTATTTGTATTTGATTTTATTTATTTTTAGTCAAGAAAAAAATTTTATTTATAATTTATTTATATTTTAATATATATTTATTTTTTTTTAATTGAATCGTTAATTAATTGAATAATTTACATTTTCGTATAATAAAGTATTGAATATATTTCTTTATTTATCCATTAACAAAAAAATGGTTATGTATTTACTTTTCTCTAGACAAGATAAAGTATTGATTATATTGATTTTCTAGTATTTCCTTTCATTCTAAATGCACAAAATGATTCAATTGAGTTTAAGTCATGATCAGAATATTTCGAGAATTTTCGGGCTAAGCCTAAACAACCCAACCACAACCACTACAACTGTATAGATGCTCCGTAATTGCGTAACTTACTATGCAATTTAGTGGGCTACATCATAGATTTATGTCATTATAGTTTACTTAATCATATAATTAAGTATGTACCGCTCAGGATTCGATTCAAACTTATAAATAAGAGAGGACCCCCACTGGTAAAGGACTCTTCTGAATCTTCATGCTCTTAATTGAAAGGTTTGGATTCCCAACTACTTAATATATATAAGTAAAAGACTCAGACTCAAAAGTGATCTTTAAATTCAATTGAATCAGATATTCATATTCATCATCGTCTATCGTAATTTTGCATTTCTATTTTTACAAGTTTGTAAACATGAATAGTTCTACAAAAGATCTAACTAATAACTATACAATATCTGAATTATCAATGTAGATGCTATATTGTTAGTTCTCATCTTTCAAAAGTTATTCTTAAATTTTATAATTTTTCTCATAGGAGGTGGGCAAATTAGTCATTTACTTCTTTAAAATCCTTTTTGTCCTCCGTTTTTGCCCTAACATGCAAATTTGCCCTTCAAAGAAGAAAGACTAGCTCCACCCCTGATCGTTTCATCGCCCATTATTACTCCATGATTGTTAAGACTAAGTTAGCAGACATTATCTTTGAAGAGTTAAAACCATGCACTCTCTTCCTTCTCCCATTAGAACTTTCAAACAATCAAAATCTAACTACAGTTGTAAGTAGGAGATTGAGATTTCGTTTGGTAAAACTTTTATTCTGAAAATGCTTTAAAATATTCTTGAAAACTATTTATCTTGTTTTTTTTGAAAATTTAAGCAACTTCTAAAATGACATGATTTCAAAAGTACTATTCAAACAGATCAAATTAAAATTGCTTCAAAAGCAAAAGCATTAAAAAACTTAAAGAGCTAGAGAGAGAAGCTTTGAAATGCATGATATCTTAGCCTAATGATCGAAAGCTTAAACTTTCGATCAAAAAATTTTAAGTTCAGGCTCTTATATATGTGTTATTGTGTGTTTGAATTTGTGATTAAATTTATTCAAGAGAAGTTTTGAAAGAACTTAGAATTTGTGATGTGAGAAAATTTTGATATTTAGTAATAAAATATATTATAGATCAAATCTTAATGTCATTTTCATTAAAAAAAAGGGATGGTTGCATAAATTTGCTTTGTTTACAAAACCTGTAAAGAGCCGACCAGCTTTCATTATTTTGGAGGCTGAGAGACTGAGAAACGACTAAAGAAAATTAAGTCAATATATTATCATAGAATTTTAATTAATAATCAATTTATGCTTACGATTTTGACACACCATATTTAAATGATGAAATATTAAAATAATATAATTTTAATTGAACACATAACACATAAACTCAATAATAAATTAATAAAAACACGTATTACTAAATAAATAATTCTTTTAAAAAAATTATAAAAAAAATTAACTTATTAAAATGTGTGGCTGCTGGGATTCGAGCCCAGGTCTCCACGGCCACAACGTGGAATTCTAACCACTAAACTACAGCCACATTTTATTAAATTGTGTTATAATATTTATAAAATTAATTATTATAACATTTTTCCTTCTAATTTTTATTTTTATTTTAATTTGAAATAAAATATATTTATTGGTGATATTTATTTTGTAAAAATATTTTAATATTTTTAAAATAATGTAATTTATTTTCAAAAAGAAAATATCTATAAAATAAACTAAATAAACTTTTTTTAAAATAACATATATTAAAAATAAATATACAAAAATATTGATTGTAAAGAAGTCTAATCATTTTTTATGAAGCAAGTCAACATTGACTCAAGATGAGTTAAAAAATACTCGATATCTATGAGACCAATTTGTTTATAGAGCTGTAAAATATGTCAACTTGTAGTTAAATAAAAAATAATCTACATTAAATATGTAAGAATTTATATGTTTTGAAGACATTTATCATCTAAGCATAACATAAATATATGAATCTAACTAAATTGCTTAGATTTATTTTAAGTTTATGGGAGGGGTGTGGTAATTTTAATAATTATAATAGATAATTTGGATTACATTTGTGATTAGTAAATAGTTAAATTATCTTAATGTGTCATTATGTCTATAAATATTTCCTATTATAAGTAATAGATATGAAGGAAATGAATTACCCCTTTATAATGTCTTCTTCCACTTATTAATGGTTGAAGGTCAAAATAATTAAATTGAGAGAATTTATAGACTTATAAATATATATTAAGATACATTATTAATTATCTATCATCACTAATACAATTTAAATAACTTATAAAATTTATTAGCATTAACATATTTTTACTTTTTAAGTCATTTCTAACTCAACTCTATTAGTTATGCATTATATTTATGCACATCATAAGTAAATTAAATTGAAACAATAAACGATCCTATCTTAAGTTATTGATCAAAAGAAGCTCTTTAGCATTATGAGATGGTGATATGTTATTGTTGCGTGCCAGAAAATTTGTAGTAGTAGAATAGAACTTCACGTTTTAGCTTTGTATGAAAATCCAACACACTCACAGATAGTTGAAAAGAGAATAAGACACTCCAAAAATTTTATGTGGAAAAACCCTCAGGAAGAGGGTAAAAAACCACGGGGCCTAGCCTAGTAAAGATGCTTCTCTATATATCAACTTTGGAGTACAAAGTTTGAATATTCCCAATAGTATGATTATAAGGTTGTATGTGAGAAATCCTGATAATGGAACTTCTAGAATCAGCTTACAACAACTATACGACGGTAGTTGGACTGTAATGGTTGTTGGTGACAGTCGATGATGATAATAAGCGGTGATCGGCGATAACGGTGGTGATGACGAACTTCAAACTTCTAGTTCTCTCTCAACTTTCTCTCAAGTTCGCTTCTAGCTCCTTCTTTTCTCTCATGACAAGAATGAGATCCTATTTATAGGATTCTGAGAGGACATTTTGGTCATTGTAGTCAAAATCTCAAAACACTCCATCAGACAGTCTGTATTGATTCATTTGATCATAGATAATTTTTTGGTGATTTGACTATTCAAATGACCCTCGATTTGAGTGATCTTAGGCTCGTTGGATTCGTCTCGTCAAGTCACTCGATTCGACTATACGCACGTCAAATTTGAAAGTCATTTGATCATTCAGTCAGTGTTTCAAAGTTTCACATGTAGCATTTGAGCTTGATTTGAGCTCGTTTGGACTTGCTTTGACTTGGTTCTAGCATTGTTAGACTCGTCTCACTGAGTCGTTTAATTTGATTGTATGTGTGTTTTAAATTGAGATCTGTGTTTAATTTATAAATTTTAGAGGGATATATCACTAATATTAAAAATAGGGTGAATTTTGTGTGGTTGATTTTATATTTTAATTTTGGGGTATTTAATTTTATAAATTTGTGGAACATTATAAGATGTTGATTTAATTTAAATGTTTATGTTGTATGTACTATTAGTGTATATTATTTGTAATTTTTAAAATCCCAAGCTTTATATTATTTATGGATGTGAACGCTGAGTAATTAGTTGAACAAAATTGATTGAATGCCAAAAATCTTGTTGGCTATTGCAATGGAAGGATGATTGTTGACAATATGGAAAAGATATATTCACAGCTTTTAGCTTAACCTTATATATAGTGATATTAATTAACATCCAAAATGGAGGGGCATCGTAAAAAGTTTATTGTTATGCTCTTGCGAGATACTTAATGTGTTAGATCAATGGATGCTCTAGAAAAATATATTAATTTTTTTTATTATAATGCCATGAGGAATCATGAAAATGAAATGAAAATTGAGAGAAATTTATTGAAAGGATATGCCTAAGAAGCTTTTTAAGAAAAACTTATAATCAATTTCAATGGTATTATACAATATCTTTTAGAATTACTCATAAGGAAATATGAGCAATATGTTTAAAGTTGATATTGCGTACAACAATTTAATCATGATTGTGCAAAACACAGTATCATAGAGTCTTTAGAGAGTTATGAGCTACTATCGTGTGCAACAAATAAGATATATCTTCGAACTCTCATTGCATCATAGTAAAAGTTTTAAGAAAAATCATGATGATGAGGTGGGATGAGTGAAAATAGTGATTGATATTAATGGCAATAGTAATAGAAAATGATTTTGAGTGTAGTTAGACACTTCTAAGAGAGACCTAAGAGAAAGCCTTGCGAGCCATTCCAAAGTTTACCCCAAGATGATTATATGGAGTAAGTGATTAAACCACGTGATCATTCTCTTTTGAAAATAAAAAAAAAATAGTATATTAAATTTCTAACAACTCGAAAAGATAATGTTAAAATTTTAAATTAGGCATAATTATAATCTTAATTAGCAAATTAGGCACGAAAAAAAAATAAGCTCAGTCGTCCGTTGAACGGGACTGACACTGACGTGGAAAACTGATGCCCCCCTTCGAGATTCAGATCCCTTTTTTTGCATGTTCCGCTCTCAGGCTGCTCCGAAAATTGATTCCACCGCCGGATTTGCACCTCCGTAGCGCGCCGCCGGCCAAGGAGGAGGTCACCGTTGGCCAAGGAGGGCGCCATCGCCGAAGATTGCACATTTTGTAGTTTGTCCACCGGTTTATGTATTTTTTACCCTAAATACTAAATTTGTGGTAGATCTCATTATATATGGCTTTATGTTGTATGATTTGCTTATGTAGTTGTATTGTTAGGCTAGATTGAGTTATAATACTTTTGTTTGATTAAATTTGTGTATTTTGTGAATGTATATGTCTTAGCTTTGTGTATTTTGTGATTTTTAGTTTTTTGCTACGTTATTGTGATGTCTATGGCTTTTTTGGTTTCAGCTTGCCGAGTTTTTTGTTGTTGTTGTTGTTGTTGTTGTTGTTGTTGTTCTTGGTATTTTCTAATTTCATCACGACGCATGACATATTCCATTCTTATATAGTTACATATCTAACACCCCGATCTTTGATACTACATGGAAATTAATACCATCATTCTTTTTTAAAATGAAATGCACCTTTTCAAGCATAAGAAAAGTGCTATAGTTGTAAATATTAAACTTCAGGTGTTAGATATGTATATGCATAAGAATTGTGTGCTATGTATGTAAATCTTTCTTTTTGTTTGGGGCATTTACATACATAACACTTATATATTTACATATCTAAATCTTAAAGTTTAATATTTACATAAATAACATCGAAATCTTTAATATTACATCAAAAATAGATATTTTTATTTTGTTTTGTCTATTTTTCGATTTAAAATAAAATATTTAGTGGATTTTTGTTTTTAAAAACTCTCCAAATAACTTCTAGTTATTTTTGAGTGTTTTTATAAACAATGTGATTTGTTTAAAACAAATAAAAGCATAAAACAAAATTGATGCCAAACAAGCTACTGAGTCGCACGATGTTATTAATAATTATTGTTTGCCGTGAAAGATTTTTTTGGATCTAAAATAACCTTTTGTGACCGACAAGTTGTCATTTTGCATTAATATACTTTGATTGTGTGTTCTTATATTATGTTAAGCTAGATTGAATTATAATACATTGGAATTGATTAGATTTGTTTATATGATTCGCTTATTTAGATGTTATAATTAGGATATGAGGTTTAGTTGTGAAAAAAATAGTGATATGAGGTTTGCAAAATAAATTTGTCAATGCATATGATTTTGGGTTTATGTTAGGATTTATTATTATTATTTTGAGGTTATAATTACTCTTATTGTATATGTAAGTTTAGTTGTGAAGAGATATTGATATGGGATTTGCAAAATAAAATTTTTGAGTTCGCAGAATAATTCCAAGTGAAATGCGAAAGTGTACTATATCCTGAATTAAAATTTTTCTTTGACCAGTTGAGATAAAGGATTCTTGGTGTTTAGAGTTGTTGCTAGTTAAAATGAGTTCAGATACTGTTTGCATAGTTCTATATTATGGCGGCAAACTCATTGTAAGTGACGATTTCATTCCGACTTATATTAGTGAGAAAAATCATCCAATCTAGATCCCATAGCAGATTAATTTGATGGAGTAACAAAAGCAAATTATGAGGTCATTGAAGTTAGATCAAGCAAAGTCATATGTTAATCTTATAGGCCATTTTTCTATTGGTGTTGGATTCATCGCTACTTATATTAGTGATGATGAAATCTGTGAATCTGTAATAAATGCAAGCAACTTGGAGTAGGAGATCTTGATTTCATATGCTAGAAAATGTATGTCGCAGGTAATACTGATGATATCCGTATCTTTAAAATGTATATGACTGATATCAAGAACATAAAACAGGAGGCCTATGATTGGCTTATATCAAGGGATGTACAACAGTGGTCTCAAATCTACGATGATGGCTACAGATATGGCACGATGACCACAAATGCAGCTGAATGCTTCAATGGTGTACTTAAGTGGGCATGTGGCTTGCTAATTCAGGCACTAGTCACTGCAATATACTATAACATAATCACTATGTTCATGAAATGCCTTCACTCAGCAACATCACTAGCCAACAAGCACGACTCTATATTTTCTCCACGTGCTAAGGCAACTCTACAGAATAATGAATGTGAGACAAGGAGGTTTCCAATTATTGTGATTGTCATGTTTGATATGACATTGAAAATTCTATTAGTCGAAGAACGAATCTTGATGTCGAAAGCAATCTAATTCTGAATCAAGACTAACCCAAATCAAGCATAATTGAAAACTTTGCGATATCAATCGGCTCCTAAATATGGAGTGTTTATAGTCAAATCGAGCATCTTGATAGCCGGATCTAACACACCCAAGATCTCATAATTTTGACTTCATTTGAGCATTCAAATACACAAAATACATCAGATGAACAAGGGAATCATCATGAGCCATCCGATGGAGTGGTTTAGATTTTGCATGTATTTACGGAAATGCCTTTTCTCTAATGTATAAATAGCCCCTCATTCTTCACATGAGAGGGGCCGAAGTTAAAGAGAAGAGAGAGCTCTAAACCTTGAAAATCCTCCAAGCATAATCGTGCCACCACTTGATGGTCGTCGACCACCTCTGTTGGCCGCCAACCATCGCCGCCGGCCACCGCCGTCGACCGCCAACCATTGCCGGTCACCGACGTCGGCCACCACCACCGGTCCTTTCCGCCATCAACCACCGTCGTCAGTCATTACCACCGGTCATCACTATCAACAATCGTCGCCGGTCATCCCGCTGATTCGACGCCCGATCTCCGCACCGACCAGTCGGTTGCCCATGTAGACCACCGTAGGCCACTGCTCGACCACTATCGATCATCATTGTCATATTGGTGGTCATCATCGTAGACCCGCGCCGGTCAGCCCGACCATCTCGCCCATCACCACCTCATTGCATTGCGTTTCTATCATCTACTACCACTAGCAACTGTTACAACCTAACCATGACAATATAGCTATTATTACCCGACTCAGGGTTGTCAAGCTTTCTCATATACAATTCTGTAATCCCATATTGAGAAAATTTGTACTCCGAAACAGATACATAGTGGAAAATTTTTGCTGGGCTAGGCCCCATAGTTTTTTCTCTCTTTTCGAAGTTTTTTCACGTAAAACATTCTGGAGTTTTCTTATTAATTCTTCAAACATATGTGTGTGCTGGATTCCGCAACAAAGCTAAGGCATGAACTTTTATTCTACCGCAACTGGTTTTCTAGCACACAACAGTTTGGTGCCGTCTGTGGGAATATTCCCTTTACATATTCACAATGGTTGACAATTTGATTTTATGTTCATAATAGCACTGCCTATATAGTGAATAAAATCTTACTCTCGAGGAACACATAAGAAGAATGAAGATTCATCAAACTTCGATCTTTCAGCTTTTGTTGGAGATTGGGGGGCGACTCTTAATCTCAAAAGATGATCCAAATCAATATTCTGGATATCTAATTGATTATCAGTTCAAGAAGTAAGTAAGTAATAGTAATGAGAAAGGCAAAGGTCAAGGAGCAACTTTGGCTACAAGCTCAAACAAATATTTTGATTTGACCTATTCTACACAAGTTAACGTCATCGAGCGAAGACTCTGACAAACAACCTCGGATTGGTCAAAACTTCGCACCTACTCCCCATAGGTTAACGTCATCGAGTAATAATCTCGGATGGGTCAAAAATCCTCAGTGGATTCAATTCGACCTCTTCCATGCAGGTTAACATCATCGAGTAACACTCTGACAAACAACCTTGGATGGGTTAAAAATCCTCAACAGATTCAATTCGGCCTCTTCCATACAAGTTAATGTCATCGAGTAACACTCTGACAAACAACATTGGATAGGTCAAAAATCCTCAGTGGATTCAATTTGACCTCTTTCATACAGGTTAACGTCATCGAGTAACACTCTGACAAACAATCTTAGATAGGTCAAAAATTCTCAGCGGATTCAATTACATCTTCCATACAGGTTAACGTCATTGAGTAACACTCTGACAAACAACCTTGAATATGTCAAAAATTCTCAGCGGAGTCAATTCGACCTCTTCCATACAGGTTAACGTCATCGAGTAACACTTTGACAAACAACCTCGGATAGGTCAAAAATTCTTAGCGAATTCAATTCGACCTCTTCCATACAGGTTAACGTCATTGAGTAAAACTCTGACTAACAATCTCGGATGGGTCAAAAATCCTCAGTGGATTCAATTCGACCTCTTCCACACAGGTTAACGTCATCAAGTAACACTCTAACAAACAACCTCGGACAGGTCAAAATCCTCAGCGGATTCAATTCGACCTCTTCCATACAGGTTAACATCATCAAGTAACACTTTGAAAAACAACCCCGAATAGGTCAAAAATCCTCAGCGGAGTCAATTTGACCTCTTCCATACAGGTTAACATTATCGAGTCACACTCTGACAAACAACCTCGGATAGGTCAAAAATTCTCAGCGGATTCAATTCAACCTCTTCTATACAAGTTAACGTCATTGAGTAACACTCTGACAAACAACCTCGGATGGATCAAAAATCCTCAGTGGATTCAATTCTACCTCTTTCATACAGGTTAACGTCATCGAGTAACACTCTGACAAACAACCTCGGCTAGGTCAAAAATTCTCAACGGATTCAATTCGACCTCTTCCATACAGGTTAACGTCATCAAGTAACACTTTGACAAACAACCTTGGATGGGTCAAAAATTCTTTGCGGATTTGATTCGCCATCTTCTATTTAGGTTAATGTCATCAAGTAACACTTGGACAAACAACCTCGGATGGGTCAAAAATCCTCAGTGGATTCATTTCTACCCCTTCCATGCAAGTTAACGACATCAAGTAACATCATGGAGAATGATGCTCTGAATTTATCTATCAGACTTTCTGAGTTGCTCGAACGATGGTTCCTAACTAACGTTTTCCTGCCATCTTGGCAGTTGTCAACTGTTAAACCATCCATTGGAGTTTTAAGAAATCCAATTTTCCACAAGAAGAAGTAGAAACTATGGGCCTTGATCACCTCCGAACCCAGTCAGTCTGACGAGGAGAGTTGACGCCTCTTTCGAGGGAAAATCGGAGCCTCGCTGTATGAACTACGGGCCTTGATCACCTCCAAATCCAATCGGTCTAATGAGGACAGTTGACGTCTCTCTTGAGGAAAAACTGGAGCCTCGTCGTATGAACTATGGGTCTTGATCGCCTCCAAACCCAGTTGGTCTGACGAGGACAGTTGACGCCTCTTTCGAGGGAAAACCGGAGCCTCGCCTTATGAACTACGGGCCTTGATTGCCTTCGAACCCGGTCGGTCTGACGAAGACAGTTGATGCCTCTTTTGAGGGAAAACCGGAGCCTCACCGTATGAACTATGGGCCTTGATCGCCTCTGAACGACCTTTTCTTAAGAAGAAGACGAACACTAGAGCATATGAGCTGTGTGACTTCTCCCTTGGCCCTAGGGGTTTTTATAGACCCCCCTATTGGGGAAAAAAGGTAAAAAAATCAAAGAAAAACTGCAAAAAAATGGGTGAAAACTACAGAAAATGGATCAAAATGAACAAAAACGGATAAAAAAATGCCTCATCGGTGTAGTTTGCATGGTGTAGACCGCAAAGCATCGCTTCGCTGCGTAGCGCGCCGCACTCGCCAGCGCCGCAAGGTAGCGTAAGCGTCGGCCTCATATCCGGATGGGTCCATAACCCTGAAATCTTATGCCCTCATGTACCTGCACACATTCACGGCCCTGCACCCGCTTTGGCGATCATAATCTTGTGCTCCCATGAAGATTTGCTCTCTCAAAATGTATGGTTAATGAACCAGCAAATTTCATTGAATAATTTGCTATTTTCAAGTATTTGACATATATATTTTTGGATGATTGAGATAATGTCATCCAAAAATAGGTGGTAAACTGGTATGACATTGAAAATTCTACTAGTTGAAGCACAATCTTGATGTCGAAAGCACTCTGATTCTGAATTAATACTAACTCAAATCAAGCATAATTGAAAACTTTGTGATATCAATCAGCTCCTAAATATAGAGTGTTTATAGTCAAATCGAGCGTCTTGACAAGACGGATCTAACACGCCCAAGATCTCATAATTCTGACTTCATTTGAGCATTGAAATACACAAAATATATCAGATGATCAAGGGAATCATCATGAGCCATCCGATGGAGTGGTTTGGATTTTGCATGTATTTACGAAAATGCCTTCTCTCTAATCTATAAGTAGCCCCTCATTCTTCATGAGAGGGCGGCTAAAGGAAGAGAGCTCTAAAGCTTAAAATCCTCCAAGCATAATCGTTGCCACCACTTGGCCGATTGCCGACCACCTCGTTGGCCAACCACCACCAGCGTGTGCGACCGCAACCATTGTCGGTGCTATCAACCACCATCGGCTGGTCCTTGCGTTCAACCATCGCTGCCGGTCATTACCCGATCATCACCATCGACAATCATCGTGGTCATCCCCTACCGACTCCGGTCGCCGCGACCACCATTGCGGTTGCCGACCATCGCCGCTACCCCCATCGACCAACCATCAATCATCATTGTGTCATCGCTGGCTGGTCATCATTACCGACCACTGTCGTCAGTCACCACCGCCGACCATCGCCGACCATCTCCATCGGTCATCACCGCCGTCGGTCCCTGACCCCACTGTTCACCATCATCTACTACCACTTCGCTCTAACCATGGCTATATATATTTGTTGCTCGGTTGTCGCTTTCTCATATACAATTCTGCATTCCCATATTGGAAAAATTTGTGCTCCTAAACAGATACATAGTGGAAAATTTTTGCTAGGCTAAGCCCCGTGATTTTTTCCCTCTTTCGAGATTTTTTCACGTAAAAATTTTTGGAGTTTTCTTATTAATTCTTCAAACATCTATGTGTGCTAGATTCCAGAACAAAGCTAAGGCGTAATCTTTTCTTCTACCACAACTGATTTTCTAGCACGCAATAATATTTATTTTTTAAAGTTATTTGTGCTTTCTGTAAACTGACTGTTGTTAATTTGTAGTAAGTCATGTTTGTTAGTATATTAATTTGTGCTTCCCTTAAATTATCTTTTGATGGGTTGTAGCAAGTCATGTTTATTTTTATATTACTTGTGCTTCCTCTAAACTAACTATTGATAGTTTGTAGCAAGTCATATTTGTTAGTATATTAATTTGTGCTTCCCCTAAAATGGCTTTTAAGTTATTTCCATATTATAACTTTATTATTTTTTTTCTTCGACAAAATTGTTGTAGGAAGGATGTCTGTGCTGAAGAGGCAAAGATGAGCAGGAGGCATGTGGACTCTGACCCTCCACGGAAGTTCATCATAGTATAGCGACGCTACGTGGTCGGTATAGAGCAGTGCATCTTGATTTGATAAGGTTTATTTATTCAAGCTGTGTATATGGATTATCCTTACAGTATTGCGTACTGAACTATAATTCCCTACTATGCAAGTTTCAGTTCTGGATGCTGCATCTCATTTACTTATGTTCAGAGAATGACCAGTAAATTGTCCTAGATTTATGACCGCTTTATGTGCAGCTGGACTGGATTTTGTTTCTCATATGCAATACATTTGCTTAGATCACCACTTGCTCATAGCATTCGTAGAACGTTGGTCTTCGCAGATAAATTTGTTCCACTTACCCATTGGAGAGATGATGATTACCTTGCAGGATGTTGCTATGATCCTTGGTGTTTAGATAGATGGCTCGCCTATTATTGGGAGAATTGTTGTTGGTGGAGGCAAGCGATGGGCATCTTGGCCAGATTACTGTGATAAGTTGATAGAAGCACATCCAGACCCGCATACTGTCTACCACGATCTGATCTAGCCTCATATCATATCAGAGTTCAGAATGGGACAGGCGCATGCACATACTTGTTTGCCCTTACGGTGGCTGCATTGGATGTATTATAGGGATTCTTACTTAAATCTCTCGGAGCTTCAGTTTGCTATGCATGTCAGAGCATACATACTCTTTGCTATCGATTATTTCCTTATGCCAGACACATCTGGCTCGAAGGTTCACCTACATTATCTGCCCCTGTCGGAGGATGTTGACACATTTAGAGAGTTCTCATTAGAATCAGCTGTGCTTGCTCATTTGTCTGAGGAGCTTCATGAGTCACGCGAGCGCCGCGAATATGACCGGTTGCCTACAGTATGCGCAGGTATGGGCGTAGAACGCGTTCATGTAAAGCAACCAATGTTGCATATTCCATACCATATAGACATAGATGGGCTGAGTGTGGGATATCGTTGGAATAAATGGTATGTCCGAGAGATGATGTCAGCCCACATCAAAGTCTATAGAGACGAACTAGATGACCCACTGTAGAGTTAGGTGCATTGCTTTGTAAGTTTTTTTTTGGGTCCATTATTACATGTAGACAACAGAGCTAGCTTTCGAACAACATAGGTGATTTAGGAGCCATACGGAGTTCAGATCCATGCACATGTTGCAGATGTATGCTTACGTGGGGATGAAATATGGCTGCCTAGAGTACTATTGATTAGATGGAAACGAGTTGAGTGACACCTGTCTGATCGTGTGCTCAGGCAGTTCGGCCATCCACCTATGATTGAGGTAGCACCGATAGATTCTATTTTCGTGTGAGTGGATGGTCGAGGGAAAGCCGATGTGGAAAGCTATGAGGGGTTATGCAGGGAGCTACGACGCAATATGCATATTTCTAACAGTCGGTACATAGTCACTGACATTCCAGGTACTTCATCGTCAGTGCAGCCAGATGGGTCAGCGATGGATGTTAGTCCATCATCTCCACTAGTGGTCGGACCATCTACATATACATTAACACAGCTGCCATAGTATTCATACCAGGAAGCTATGTGGACACAAATGCACCCGTGGCAACCACCAGTCCCTTCTACATATGGGCCTCTACCATTCTATATGACACTCCGTATGGAGTGTACCATGGTTTCTCGCTCCCTACGCAGTCTTCAGTCAATGTACCTAGTGCTACACACCGGGGTTACTCTCAACAACCCTCCGAGCAGATTGAAGAGGAGGAGCAACATCAAGAACATCATCTACGAGACCGTCCATGATGATCTCCAGCCCGTTACATGCCCGATAGAGATGCGATTCTGCCACGTAGGTATTGTCGGAGATAGTCGTCTGCACTATTATATTTTGTCAATAGTGGATGACATTTTGTTATATTTGTACCTCTCTTATTGTAGTTAAGCATTTTGATGAAGTATTTTCTTGTTTTGGTTACCTTACTTCAAAAATTAACTTTAAATTCATATCTTTTTAGTGCTGCCTTTTTTATACAGCTTTAAGTGTTTACAAGAAGTTGTATCATGATGTTTATTTTTAATGATGATATTCCCTTTGTTAATAAGATTAGAGAGAGAGAGTTTGTTTGTGTTGTGAGCTTAGTTTGAGTTGGCTTGTTATCCTTGTTTGAAAATGGTTGCATTCCTACTATTTGCACATTGATTTCTCTTATGTGAATGTAATTAATATGGATAATTATCTCCAAAAAATAAGAGTAATGGGATATCAACACCTGTTCGTATGTCATGTCTCTTAAAAATTTGTTAACTGCACTTAATTAAGAGTGTTTGTTTAGAGTAAGTTATTTGTGCATTTTATAATTGTTTATTTTACAAAAACTGCTGCGTATCGGACCACAATCGAAATTTTTTATCAACATAAAAGTTGTGGAGAATTTTGTTACAATTTCAACGATACCAAGCTCCCTCTATCCCAACATCAGATGAGTCCGATATGAGCAAAGAAAGAGGGTTGGTTCAAGGTCGGCGTCGCAGTTTTTGCGCACATTCACAAAAACTATTGTGTATCGGGTCACAATCGTAATTTTTGATCTACATGAAAGTTGTGAGGAATTTTATTATGATTTCAAAGATATCAAGCTCGCTCAATTCTAACATTGGATGAGTCCGACACAGTAAAAAAAAAGTCGCTCAAAATTTCGTGTCTTGATTTTTTGGCGATTTACAAAAGCATTAATGTGCACAATCGTAATTTTTGATCAACATTAAAGTTGTGGAGAATTCCGTTATAATTCCAACGATACCAAACTCACTCGATTCCAACACCGGATGAGTCCGATATGGACAAAAAAAGGCGGCTGGTCAAAAATTTTAGGTCGGCGCCATAGTTTTTGCACTCATTCGTAAAATTACTGAGTATCGGGCCACAATCGTAATTTTTGATCAGCATAAAAGTTGTGAAAAATTTTGTTAAGATTCTAATGATACCAAATTCACTTGATTCCAACACCGGATGAGACTGATATGGGTAAAGTACTTCAGCTGCTCCTAATTTTAAAAAAATAAATTAAGGACGAGCCAGTCGTCCGTTGACAACTTGGCTTAATTTGTTAATTTTTTTTTGTCATACCTAATTTACTAATTAAAATTATAATTAGGCCTAACTTAAAAATTTTGCCAAAAGATAATATAGTTTCCATTGAAGCAACATTTGCAATAAATCACGAATCTTTGAATATAAAGCTATAATTTGATTAATCATGAATTAAATAATAAATGCTAATATATTTATAGAGAGAGAGAGAGAGAGAGAGATCCTTAATTAATGATAGAATTAATGCTGAGGACAGCCAACCACAGTTCCTAGAGACAGAAGTCAGCAACCATCTATCCCTTCTTCTCAGGTCAGTGTTTCGCATTCGAAAACTTCGGTTTTAATCATACAAAATTAAAATATTATTAACTCAGCGAGTCCTCAACACAGTTCTGAATCTTCCAATATCTCATACGTTTTCTCTTGGAAATACTTGCCCTATGTCTACTTCACGTCTTAAAAAGACATTTTATATTTCGTTTTCTATCCTCATTTTAGTCTCAAATCCAACCAAATATGTAATATTGAATTTTTGAAGTTCTGAATTATTAGTAGTTTTTTTTTGCAGTAGAAGCTGCTTCGTCTTCTTCTTCCTCTCTTCAGCTACCTAAGAAGTATCAGAACAGCAAGTTGTTTAGGGTGCAAAAAATGAAAATTATTATTTGTGAAGTTCAGGTGTAGTTTCTATATTCGGACTTTAATGACATAGTATTATATGACACTCAACTAATACACAGATGTTATGTATTGATAGTAAAATATTATGTATTAATGTATAAATATTGTATATTATTATGTAGTTAATATTACATGATTACACAATAATATACATATCACAGATTGACCGAAATCACATGTATATATTATTAGATAGAATTATATCCTGGTCAGACGAATAATCTCGCATTAAAAAAAAATCCTTTTTTCTTTACTAAAACAACTATTATTTTATGATGAAATTTATGTTTAAATGTCGTGGAGATAATATTTTATTTTATCTTCTTAGATCCAGCTATAACTATAAGAAGCATGGAGGCCGGTTTATTTACGTTAAGAAAAGAGAACTGTTTGTTAAATCGGTCACCCTCATCATTCAAATGTCTTCTTTGATCAAATAATATCAATTAGAAAAACAGAAAAAAAAAAAAAAAAACTATAACTGTTTGTAGCTAAGAAATTTTAATGATTCAAATATTAATCATTAAAATATAATGGTACTTTATTGAAAAACTGTCATTTTTGCATTAATATGGGCAATAGTTATAAAGGAATATATATATATATATATATATATATATATATATATATATATATATATATATATATATATATATATATTGTCCAGCAATTTATTTATCTAAAATAATTCATATAGCATCATTTAGAGATTGATTAAAATTTACAAATGCTCTAAATTAGTGATAATGGATGAAGATATTTTATTTTGAATCTATGTTATTTCTATATTTGATTATGTGATCGAATCTAAATTTTAAGAAATTTATCTAGAATTAAAATTTTATTCTTATATTCTCTCATAATTCTATGGAAGACGCACCTTCATATTCATCTCAGTTAGATCAATCAATTTATATCATCATCATGGAGCAAGTTTAGTAACAATTGTTAGGAAAGTGATAAAACTTAGAACAACAAATAATGAGGATGAGATAACATACGGTAATACAAGACGCATAAATTTATGTGGTTCGGTGAAATTTATCAACGTTCATAATTGTTTGACGATAAATATTTTACTAAGCTTTAAAAAGGATATATGGAGAGAGATTACACTTCTTAAGGACAAAGATGACACTTTGCTTATGTTGACATTGAGATGGGATACAATCAATTATTATGACAATAAGGACTAATTGTTGAGAAAAGCATTGATGATGCTTTGTCTTCTCTTTTCTTTTACAATCTTCTTCATCTCTTCACTTTTCTCCTTTTTTTCTTTTCTATTTGTATGCTTATGATTATGGGATATCCTTTAAATAGGGTTTTTATGAGTTTATATAATAAAAAGTAAACATCCAATATTAATGATAATCATCTTTAAAGACCTTTGTAGTCTCCATTGTAAACTTTTGTGATGACCTCCATTTAAGATATTATGGTAGCTCCCAATTTTGACTTTATGATGATCTCCATTTAGGATTTTATAAGCACTTTTTAAAAGCTTTGTCTTACCCACCATTTAAGATTTTGTGTAGAGAGACTATATTTTCTATAATAATAAATCATTTTAACTCAACACTTAATAGCAATCAAACACTTAACTAACTTATCAATGACCTTAACTCTAACAAAGGAACACTACATTAAAATCTCAATGACCTATTAATCTCAAAGTTAAAGTTGTTAACAATTAATGTACTCAACTTGCGTAAAGTTGCTCACTTATAAGAATAAACTTGCCAAAACTTTTTTTTGCTATTCATCGTGCAAAGAAAAGCCTCTTTAGAAGATGGAAGTAAGTTATTTAGAGGTTATTTTTCTTTAAATTATATCCTCTTTAATTGAAGTTGCTTATAATTAAATATAGTCATTATTTCAGAACTGAATCTTGAATTAATCTTTTACATAAAAGGCCAGAAGATAAGCCTAACATATTCTAATGCATTTTGATTATGTTGACTTCTTTTTTTTTAGGATGAGCTCTCTACCCCTCCATCTTAGACATAGGACTTCTCTTAGACTTTAAGAGTTCCTTAGTCTTAAGACACATCTAATGATTAGGTGGACACTTAACCTAACCCTAGATACTTAAAAGGTTTAGCCATAGGAATAGGTTATGCCTTAGGAGTGTTAGGAAAATTTACTTACCCTATAGCCTGAACCAAATCCTCACTTCCTTCTTCCAAGTCAAAACTCCAAACTCATATCAACTTCAACTCCGAATTAAACCTTGAACCAATTTCAATGGATTTTTTCAAATCATGAATCAATTCCAAATAATTGAAACCCATGATCGAAATCCATAACCAAATTCAAATTCCAAAAATATTTCTTAAGCCCTTTGATTCTATCTTATAGACTTAGCTCAAATAAAATCTAAATCAATTCAAATTCATAAAATTTTCTCACAACCCATTTATATTCTCATTTATATTCACACATATAAATGAATTATAAATTCAAATCAATCAAACTAAATCTAAAATTGAAATTCCAAGTTCAAAATAGTTTCTAAGTCTTTTGATTTCCTCTTAAGGACTTAGCCCAAATCAAGTTCAAATCACTTCAAATTCATGAAATTTTCTCATAAACCATTTATATTCTCATTTATATTCACAAATATAAATGATATATAAATTCAAATATCCAAAACCAAATTCAAAACTCAAACTCAAACTCAACCAAAATCCAACCTAAGCCTTTCAAGTCAAATTCTTGAACTTAGCCAAATCAAACTCAAATCAAGCCAAACCCTTGATTTTTCTTCAAACAATCAATCTTACAATCACAAACCAAATATAAACACAAACTTCAATCATCAAATCAAAATCAAGCTAACCCAAGTCAAACCCATATTCACCCTTTTGACTTGAAATTGTCAAATGAATCGAAGCCCAATTGACTACAAATCTCTTGCAAATGGATTTATATTTTAATCAAAAGTTCATATGTGAGTTCAACCAAACTTGAATCAAGCCTTAATCAAGCCAACTAAACCAAATTGGCTCACTTGACCCAAAGTGGCCAATTTAACCTACATGAACCAAAATTCAATTCAATCCAAATCAAAGCTAATTAAGCCAATCAAAATTTCATGTCATATTTGTTGATTATCAAAGTTTAATCAATTGTCATGAATTGGGTCAAACCAAGACAACCTACCCCGTTGACCAAGTCAACCCTTTAACCGATATGAAAATTTGCAACTAATCCAAATTGATTTACTGCACCAGTTTACTCAAATTGATTATTGAACTTGAGCAAAGCCTCAATTAAATCCAATTTTAATTGCAATTGGCCAATCTAGCCCAATTGACCATGAACTTTCTAAAAATGTCAAATCAACTTGAAATTAAACCAAACCAAAATTAATTGAAACAAAGCCTACAATATATTCCAAATGATCAACCAAATCCAAACCAAGCCATGATTCAAGCCAATTTGGTCAAGTTAATCAATTGGTAGTTAAATTGACCTAAAGGATCAAATTGGCCAAAAATAAATCAAATTAAACCAAATTAATTGAAACCAATTGAACCAATGCAATCAAAATGATTATTTGAACTTGACCCAACTCTTGATTTGACCCAATTTTACCAATTGGTCAATCTAACTCATTTTGACCCAATTTGACCCGAATGGGTCAAATTAACCCAAATTAAACCAAATGAACTTAAAATGACATGAAATTTGGTTTAACTTACTTTTGACTCATTTCAAATCTGTCCAAATCAAATTCAATGCTAAATGGCCACTTTTCCCTTGGGTCAAGGGCATCCCATGAGAAAAGACATTTTTCCAAGTGGTCATATCTCTTCCTTGGCCAGTTGACACTCATCCATTGGTCCACATAGGCACCAAGGACACTGATTTTCTGACCCAAGGAGTGGTTGGGGCAGCCATGACTCATGGGGAGGTGAAATCACCTCACATCTCCCATTGGAACACTTGGCATGAATGACTCTCACTTTCACTTGGCTAGGACACCCATTTGTCCTTCATGGCAGCCACTTTCCTTGCCTTAGCCAGCCCAAGTGAGCCACTTAGGATGATTCTCTTCCATTCCTAACCACCCCAAGCCAAATGAAATGAGTTTGGAGCCAAAATTTTAAACAAAAGGTTCATTTTTGTTACTTTTGATTCCAAGGCTTTAGAGGCTGAAGAAAATCCCCATTTCCCTCATTCTCCTCTTCCTAGAGCTCCCAAAGCCATTGGCAATCACCCCCACTTCATTTTGGAGAAAAATACTTCAAAATTAAATGGATTTCGGTGAGGAAACAACGATCACCGGAGGAAACTTCATTTCGACGTGAAGGAGAAGATCCAAGCTCATTCTAAGGCCTCTTCCCTCACTCAATAGTGTGCTCGAGTCATCACCACCGCCAAAAATCATCCCCGGTGAGGTAACTTTTGAAAAATGCAGTCGGCCTTGGGATCCTTCATTTTGTGATGGTTTTTGCATAATTTTTAGGAGTCTACCCTAGATAATTCAACATTTTTTTTACTTTACATCATCTCAATTAGAAAATAGAAGTTTTTTGGTGTGAATCGATGCAAAAATAACTCCATTTGGATAAGTTTTCACTTAGAATTTTTCTTTTTTTTGAAATTACTCACCTGATTTCACTATTCACCACTGGCGAAGCGTCGATCTGCGGTTCGAGGATCGAGCGGCTGGATCGCGTGATCTTGATTGCGCCCGGACAATCCGATCGCGTGGTTTGCAAAATTGGACAGCTCAAATCACGCACCGATCATGCAATCGGCCTCGGATCCCGATCGATCTGTCGATCGCAATGGATGGTTGGCGAATCATGGTTCAACCCGTTATTTGGTCTTTCTCGCCGCGCGCGACGCCGATCGGCGTGTATCGTGTATCGACACCGCTCTATCAATCGCATGATGCCATGTGTCGTCGTGTTGCCACGTTAGTGCCACGTAGTTGCTGATTGTGTAAAATACAAAAATCAGATTTTCTAATTTTAAAAATTACTTTAAATCACCTAAAACTTCAAAAATTCATAAAAAAATAACATATTTAATGAAAAATTTCAAACAATGGCTCGTTTGATTCGTCTTTCTGAGAGGAATCAAAAAAATCCAAAATCTCAAAATTTCACTAAATATTTTGAGCTGAATTTGAGTTTTAGTAAAAATCAAAATTCATTAATTAAACCAAAAAATACATGTTAGATTTTGGAAATTAAAATTGATGTTAAAATCTCAAGTCAAACTAACCTTTGGATTAAAAGATATTGAATTTTGAATGTTAAGTGATTTATTTTAATAAAATAAATTAACAGAATTCATAAAAATCACTTAAATCAATTGAAACTTTCAAAATTCATAATTAATTGTAGAAAAATCCAAAAAAATTCAAACTCAGATTCATCTTAAAGATAATTCAGAGGATAATCTAATAAAATTATTTCTAATTGAATTTGAACAGTAGATTTTCTAATTAGGATTTATTTAAAAACTTAATAACTTTAATTACTCCCTAATGACTTCATTAATTAATTCCATATTCTCAGACATATTTAGAGGGATGACTTCTGCCTCCCATAATTTTCTTGGAATTTATTAATGAGTTAATTAGGAAAATTAATTAATGAACCCCTAATCACTCTCTTAATTTAATTAAGATTAATTAAGCATGTGAATATTAGTTTAATTCCTTGATTAAGATAATTAAACATTTTTAAGTGATTAGGAGGTTTATGGAATGATTTTGGGATATTTTTCTTAAGCTATTCTCTAAACCCCCTTTCTTCCTTAAATCCAAATCTAATTAAGGGTCAATCCACTAATGATCTACTTAATTAATCAAATCTAATTCTCAAAACTAAAATTAATCCAAAAACTTAACTAATCCTTCTTGGGTAGATACTTAAGTGTTCAATAACCTAAATAAACTTAAGGAAATTATACCTAACCCATATGTGTGAGAAAGGTTATGAAAGTACTTAAATTAAATCTTTTAGCTTAATTAATCATTAATTGTGAGCTAATTACATTAGGTACCTTTCTTTCCTAGGATGCATTGCTGATTTAAATCCTTTGTGATTTTATGTCATACAATGGCTCATAATTATTTGATTAACTATGTCAAAGTGGTATAGGTAAGGGGTAATTAATGAACCTAATCTACACCTTAACCTAACCAAAATATAAAATTAATCTAATCACCTAAAAATTAAACTAAAATAATACACACATGTAGGAGTGTGTAAGGACCAGCAAACCTTCTAATACTTTCCTAATTCAAATCAAACTCAAAACAAAATGAAAGTCTCTTTAAATAACTTTTAATTCTCTTTAAAATAATCTTACTTCATAAGATTGTCTTTAAGAATTAATTAGAGTGAATGAAATTACATGCTTACATCACTTTATTTCTTTCCTAACATGCTAAATGTGTATGTCATATGAGTTTCATACATTCATGCTTTTCTAAAATCAAATTTAAAACAAAATATTTTCTTTATGTCAAATTGCATGTTTTGGCTAAAATAAAAATATGAGTGACTATTATCACTATTAAATTCAAAACTATTTTCAAAATATATAAATTAAATACCTAAAGTTGAAAGTGTGCTACTTATAATTATTTATAATCTTGCATGTGGATATAAATATGAAGATGTGCATAGTGTATTTTTCCTTCTCTTTTCTTTTAGCATAGTTTTGAATAGGATTTGGCAAATTATATAGTACATTTGAAAAGAACATAACACTTGCCTAACTCAATTCCTGTTCATTCCTATGCTATTACTTAAAGAACGACATCCACATCTACACATATAAATTTCTTAAACAAATCAAACAAATAAATACAAACTTTTGTATCTTTCTTTTCCATTTATTTCTTTTATACATATGCTCATATTTAATGAAAGTGGTATATTAGTATGGACAACCATGAGGTTGTGAGGCTTTAAGTAGCCCTAAGTAGGTCTTATACCTTACACCCCTGGTTAACAATGACGCCATACTCACTTATGCCTTTCATACATACATGTGTGCATGTGAAAAATGGATAATAAAATCTCTTTTCTACTTAACAAAATCATGCATACATGAAAGATTCCACATTTCCTTAAGCAACCACTCTTAGAATTCATTATTAAGGTGTGCTAAATACTTGCATTGGATGTATAGATATGCTTAGGATTCATTCATGTGCATGATACACATGTGGGAAAGAAATAAAATATTATGTGTTTTGTGATAGTAATTCACTTTACTTAATCTTAAAATGCCTTTCTTTTTAAATGGGTTCGTTTAGAAAAAAATCTAAACTTAGGATTAATTAAAATATATAATAAAATATTCACTAAACAAAAATTATTAATGAATCTACCTTAGAAATCACTTAAGGTAGGGAGGAAAGAGAAGTTCTCTTCTCTTTTCATGTCTTTACAACCTTTAGTAATTAAGTAGGTTCATTCAAACCAAATAAAATCATCAAATAAAATTAACCCATATCAACTAAACAACTTAAATGAGACCACCCTTCTAATTTGAACCTTTGCATACTTAGAAAATCCTAACCTTAAAGCTTAGCTAAGCATACCACAAAAACCTTACATGACACATACATTAGGCTAAGTCACCACTTATAGTCCTATATTTGGGTGGTGCATGGTTTGATGTTCACTT
This sequence comes from Cymbidium sinense, assembly GCA_021442155.1. Classification (NCBI taxonomy): domain Eukaryota; kingdom Viridiplantae; phylum Streptophyta; class Magnoliopsida; order Asparagales; family Orchidaceae; genus Cymbidium; species Cymbidium sinense. Next base: position 524,544 of record CM038225.1, on the reverse strand, counting down.
TTATTTTATGATGTGATGTTTTAGACTGGATGTTAGGTGTATGTGCATATAATAGATGGTATGATGATTAGTCTAATCATTATCTTCTATAGGGGATTTTTCTTAAGGGGCACTTTAATAAAAATGTAATTACTTTTGCTGTGCAGGTTGCTTATACCCTTAAGCATAATCCAAAATAGGCTAGGTAGACTTGGTTACCCATGTTTATGGTGCTAAGTCCAATTTATTTATATACATGCTTGGGAATATGTGGTTTATTTCGCTAATCTCTATTTTGTAGATTTTAGTTAGAGTTATTTTTCCCTTTTCAGGTAACTTTTGTAATTAGGATTTTAGAATGATTATTATGGGGGATTAGGATGAACATTGATTATAAGATCACATCTTATATACCATGTGAAGCATTTGGAGTATCCACATTCCAATCATCCAAAAGAAGGAACCAAAAGAAGAAAGAAGAAAGAAGAAAAGAAGAATGAAGACCCCCATAGCATGAATTCCTTGCTTAATTGCAATTAATTCATTTGTAATCCAGGTTGTATAAGGGTAGAGCTCAGCTACCTAATTTATTTTTAGGTTTGTGCGATGGTGCCCGACCACACTTGGCCTTTTATTATTTTGCATTAGCTTTATAAAATGTTTGATGTTTTGTTTAGCTTGTGCATTAGAAATGACATATTTTCCTAGTTTCTTTCCTACTTTGATGTATGGCTTGGATGATGATTAGGCTCTTAGAAAAAAATAAATCTTCTATCAAATTAATCAACTCAAAATTAAAAATAAACAACTCATAACCTCATTTAAAGCCTAAGTTAAAATCAAGATAAAAGAATTAGCAACCCCTTAGCTAGATTAGTATTTCTTTTATAACATCATGCATAAAAAGCATATTCATGCACTCTTGATTGGAGGACTTCCACCTTTGTCAATAAACTTAGCTTGACCTTTGAGAGCCATGGTGGAAACACACCTCCCCTTCTCATTGATTTTGGCCCATAATCTTATTTCTCATGCATTAGGCATATGAATCCTATAAGCATGAGTCAAATGATTGTCCAAAAATGAAAGTAAAATGTAATATGTTTTGCATTAGATCTAGGTCATTTTCATGCCCTTACAAGATCTAGTCTCTTAGGGAGTGAGTATAAGGACTTACTCTTTCTAAATAAATAACAACCTTGCTATCTTGCATAAACATATGACTTGCCTACATGAATTTAAAATCGTAGGAGGAGTTAGTTGGCGACCACCCCTAGGCGGTTGTAAGTCTAATAGTCAGGTAGTTTATCCTCTCTTATGGAGGTAAAACATATGCCCATTTTTGCCTTAGATTTAGGTCATGCCTTGGCCCTCGCCAAAGCTCCCTAGATTTAGGTTCGAAGGTTGCTATTTCCCTTCGAGGTCGTGAGCATAAATCCTCACCTCTTAGGCATTTCCTTAACCATGAATTGTGATATTCTAATATCTAAACTTCTAATAAAAATTTAACTCAAATATGTAATTCAATTTCAAAAATGAAAAACCCAACCATAAGATAGTTTGGGATGTTTACTAGGCTTCCCAGTATCCTAAATATTCCCTACTCAACTCCATTTGGCTTCGATAAGAACTCCCTCCTCTTGATCGATCTCAGTTGATTTGCCAAAAATAAACTAATTGATTGATAGTCCTACCTATTGAAATCTCTGGAGACAATGATCATTTACCTTAATCGAGAGTATTCCTAAGGAATCCCCTTCCTTAGGATGTAGTTAACTATGGGGGCTTTCCCCTATAGAGAACTTAACGAACCCGGTTTAAAATAAATCTTCCTTTACTTTTTCATGTAAAGTAGGGAAAGAATCTATGGTATATATACAGACCCATTGTCCTTAAAAAACCTTATTGAGTTGATTAGGTCCATTGTAGGGTGATGACTTATGTCTTTCAAGATAGTACACCTCTCCTCAATATTGTATTCGATCACCATAATAAGAATATCTACAGATCTACATGGTGTCCCAACTAAAGGCGTGTATTTATGTTTTCATTTATCCTCTTCAAACAGATAGATGAAGGCGAAAATATTTCACTTAGATTTTTCTGGCGACTCCGCTGGGGATGGTTCCTCTGTCCATCTTTGGTAAATGATCATTGTCTCTAAGTATCGATAGTGGGTTTGTACTTTTGTATGAATCCAAGACTATCTTTCTTTCTGTTGGCACTTAGTTTATTTCATCCTTAATCTAAGCTAGCCAACATATTTAGGTTTTAGGACCTCATTCCATGTAGGTCTTAAAACCCCTATTGGGTTCGCTAATAGGTGAAATAAAATTTTAATAAAAATAAATAAATAAAGACTTTCTCCTTACTATTTCTATGGTAAGGAAAAGTTCATTCCAAAAATAAAGAAAGAGTAAATCCTGTTATGAAAAACATCATCTTTCCAAAAAGCACTTTTTCAAAATACACATAATAAAATATTTTCACAGACATTTTGCTAGCCAACCTCATCTAACAATTTCATGATTTTTATATGTAGGATTTTTTATAAAATAAAATAATAATAAAATCCATCATTCTTTCCAAAAAAAAAAAAAAACACAAGTGAACTTCCTTATTCAATTTATTAAATAAGGACTTCACTTTTCAAAAATCAAAATCAACAATCATATTTTCTAAAAGAACAAATGAACACTTTCATTTAATATACTCAAGTTTATTGAATGAAAGTTTTCATTTTTCAATCAAAAAAAATAAAATAAATAATAAAAAGTCAAATTTTCCAAAAGCATAAATGAACACTTTCATTCAATATACTCAAATTTATTGAATGAGGGTTTTCATTTTCAATTAAAATCAACAATCATATTTTCTAAAAGCACAAATGAACACTTCCATTCTATATACTCAAGTTTATTGAATGAAAGTTTTCATTTTTTAATCAAAAAATCAAAAATCATATTTTCCAAAAGCACAAATGAATATCTCCATTCAATATACTCAATGTACTGAATGAAGATTTCATTTCAAAATAAGAAGCAACAATCATCTTTTCAAAAATAAAATCAACAAACACCTTTTCAAAAATCAAAAGTAACAATCATCTTTTCAAAATTAAAACAACATTTGGATTCTTCATTTAGCATACTCAAATTTGCTAAGTGAAGATCCTCTTTTCAAAATAAAATCAATGAACATCTTTTCAAAACATAAACTAACATTTGGATCTTTTATTTAGCATACCCAAATTTGCTAAGTGGAAATCCTCTTTTTTAAAATCAAAATACATTTGGATTTTTTTTAGCATACCTAAATTTGCTAAGGATCCTCTCTTCAAAATAATCAAAATAAAATACATTTGGATTTTCTTAGCATACCTAAATTTTCTAAGAATCCTCTTTTCAACAAAATCAAAACAAAAGCACACTTGGATCTCCTATTTAGCACACCTAAATTTTCTAAGTAGAAATCCTCTTTCCAAAAAAATCAATAGAACAAAATCAATCACATTGGATCCTTTATTTAGCATATCTAAATTTGCTAAGTAAAGATCCTCTTTTTTCTAAAAAAAATAACAAAACATTTGGATTCTTCATTTAGCATACCAAAATTTGCTAAGTGAAAATTTCATTCTCAAAATTCACATGATTCACACAAAATAAAACAAACAAAGAAACAAAAAGAAGAAACTATTTTCAAACATCTCGCTTAGCATACCCAAATTTGCTAAGTGAGTTCCAAAAATCACAAATACAAAATAAAAGCAAATTGACCCTTTACTTTAACATACCTAAATTTATTAAATAAAGGGTTCTTAAGATCAAAATTAAAACTCAAATATGAACCTATGGAAGCATCCCTACAACAAAAACATTTGAACCCATTTTCAACATACCCAAATTTGTTGAAATTGGATTCTATATCCAAACAATTCCTCTTTTCAATCAAAATCTCAAAATCTATTCCAAATCATTTGAACTTGACTTAACATTTTCAAAATGATTGAGTATGAGTTCAAATTCTAAATTCAAAACTCAAAGTCAATAAAAATTTGATTCAAGTTAATTTTCAACATTGCAGACTCTCGTTCAACGTCAATTTTTAGTCTCAGTTTTAGCTGATAGACATTGATTCACCCAAGTACGTGTTTACCTTTCCCCACGGGATGGACTTGGCCCTGGATCAGGCCAGCCTTCCTCATGCTGATTACGCCCACCTCATTCATTTCGGATGAGGCTTTGATGAGGCAAGGATTCCTTGTGAGGGCACTCCCCTCATAACTGTTAGTAGGACCATAGTGGTCGGGCAGAAGCAGGTCATTCAGATTGAGTTGCTGTTAGACTTTGATGTCCCCTCACTGAAGAGGTAGGAAATGACAGTTTCTATAATAGTGCCAATGTCTGTACCAGCATCTGTGACAGCATTAGTGTGCCAAGTTGTTTCCCGTGCTGCCCCAATAAGGGCTAGTACCCACTTATTAGCACCCTCAAATGGTAAGGCTCCTCTAATCCTAGAGATTTCCTCCCTAGCTTTTGAAGTTAGGTCTAGTTCTTACTCCACTCGCCCCACCAAGACTTAGAGGAGGAACAAAAACTGCATGATAAAGCGGTATCATACACACATCACTAGGGAGATGGAGGCAGCCACACTGTCAGTTGTGGAGGAGTTGCCCACTCTGATTTCCCTGTTGGTTACATCGAACCCATTCCATCCTCTCTCTAGGTCAAATAGAGAGGATGCTAGAGGATCTCACCTCCTCCGCTTGATTCCCAGTAGTTAGTCAGTGGAGGAGGTCGTTGGCCTGGTTCAGCTGAGTTGGCGCGGATGTTAGTTCAATTTGACTTGAGATCAATCCCCATAGCATGGGGAAACATCTGAAAGGGAGGAGGTCCATACTATCATATCACTGGCAAAGGTTGGCGTTGGAACTCGCTCATTGATTTCCTGCGGCGCTAGATCTAATATTATACTTTTCATCACGGAGGACTGCCGAGGAGAGTTCGGTGGTGTCTTTACCCTGGTCGCCTGCTTCGCTTTCAACATCTCCAGTTCCACCCAAGGCCATGAAGGACACATTCGGGGAGAAGAGGACCTCGGGTGATCTGGCTACTGCCAAGGGATCCCATCCTATCTACACCTCGTGGCAGACCAAGCTCCTCGCCTTCTGGTCTTGAAGGAATGGCGACCCAAGTCAGTGTACCTTCTAGCAAGTACATCCCTCGTTGGGTTGATTCTCCAGCAACAGGGGAGCTCCGGTTCCTCACAGTATACGATGTTGATCCCACCACCGGTCAACTGAAAGCATTTGTACTAATTCTGACAAATCATTCTGTAGATGATATAGTAGCTCATTATTTTATGGAGAAGAAAGAGATCATAGGATATGACTGGTCTGATAAGGAAAAGATCAGTTTTGATCCCAACAAAGATGATTTGTTGGGAGACTCAGTAGGGGTTTGCATGGTAGATACCAGGGGATCCCTCCTCAGAGAGCATCAGACTATAGAAGGTGTTGAGCTCGATTAGGAAGACACAGCCCACTCAACCCAACACCTCCTAGCACAGATCAAACATTAGGATGAAAATATAGAAAGGATGGAGAAGAAAAAGATGCAGCGCTACTTAGCATTACTGACTAAGCCCCAAGTTCATCCTACCATATGGCTAGACTAAAGTTGGTGCATGTCTTGGACCCAGCCAAGACTTTACCTCCAGTAGAGCAGGGTAGCACTAACATGTATAGGAAGGTAGTGGATAGTACCTCTATACAGGAAAAAGATATCAAGTCCATGGTTGAGCAGCAGGTGAAGGAAGCATTGGCTCAAGTCATTGATTTAAAGGATTGAGAAGCTCCTCCTCAGGATGCTCTACCCTTGGATATGCTTATGGAGGATCAGCCCATGGTGGACTACAATGCCCTCTCTTACCTAAGAAAGTTGTCATCTAAGCTAAGCATGTACGATGCCCTTGTCTTATCTAAAGAGATGAGGGAATCATTAATCAAGGCTCTCCTTGATCCTGAGATAAGCTTAGCTCAACTGATCGCTATTAGTGAGGAGGCACATTATTCCAGAGAAGCTAAGGGGATTACTTTCACAGATGAAGACTTGCTTCTGGGAGACATGGAGCACAACCGTCCCCTCTACATTATAGTTGACATGGGAAAATTTAGACTTGTCAGAGTTCTCGTCGATCTAGGTGCATTAATGAATATTATGAGTCTAAAGACCCTTACCTATTTGAAGATTGACATCTCCACACTCTGAGGAGATCGAATGATGTTGAGAGGATTCAATGTACAAGGTGAGTAGGCTTTAGGTTCCATAGTGTTATCTTTGGAGATAGGTGAATGAAAGGCTGAAGCAAAGTTTTGCATAATTAATTCAAATACTTCATTCCCCACTTTTCTTGGTAGGCCTTGGATACATCATTACAAGATAATTCCATCCTCTCTCCATTAGTGCATCAAGTTCATGAAGGATGGGATTGAGTATTATGTTAAAGGAGATGAAAAGTCATTTTTAGTTAGAGAGGTTGAGATATATGAGGATGTGACCTACTATATTCCTCAAAACACCCTTTCTCATGAACTTGGATAAAATTAAAATTCAAAAGCAAAAGAAAATAAAGAAAAAGAAAAGGCAAAAGAAAAAGAAAAGAAAAGTGAAAATCCAAGTGAACAAGAAAGGGGAATTGAAGAAGAAATAGATCCACATATCACATTTCACCCATAGTTTATTCCATCATATGGACATGTGGGTAGGATGACTTAACCTCCACCGGTAGGGAAGCGGTTTAGAGGTGGAAGACCCCCTGGTTGGCCATCAGCCAACAAAGGTTATATTACAATTCATAGGAGTACCCCTATTATTCATATAGACTTGGAAATCAGCTCGGAGGACGAGTCTAATGTGATTAGTATACCAGCCAACCCCTCTCAACAGGTTTCATTGGAGGCGACACTCAAGCCAGACAGCGATGAAGACTGGGCCTCCAGACAAAGCAGAGTATTCGAATTAGATGTATGTAACACTATTAGGTAGGAGTTGGGAACCTTAGCTCTAATCTCACTTTCACCCCAAAAAGTTGAAGTTTTAATAGTTAAGGAAGCTCCTAAGTCTTCCAATAATATGAAATTGAAGAGATTCTTTTTGGGATCATCCTCCTTAAGTCCTGAAGTTGATGTAGAACTTGTGGATAATTCATATAAAGAATTATTAGAATTACCATTTGACTTTTACTCGCCTTATGTTCATAATCTTACACAGAAAGGTTTGGTTTCTCATGCATGGTCCAAGCACAGGTCAAAGTATTTTGAGAAATTATGGAACAATATAGGCAGGGAAGCACAATTAAGAGCGGGACTAGGATTTAGTACAGTGGGTCCAGTCGATGACGATGATTACTGGTTTGTTGTCACCAACCATCTGGAGTTTGATAGATTCTTTTCACAACAAAACAACTCTTATGAGGAAGTGTGTTTAGAAATCTCAGATGGTCCAGATGATATCCAAATCAAAGATGCACCACCAAAATTTGAAGAGGAGATCCATTCAATAATTGACAAGCTTAAAGAAATCAACCTTGGGACAGAAGAAAATTCACACCTGACATACATTAATTCATTGCTAAATGAAGAAGAAACCAATGACTTAGTTAGGCTATTGACTGAGTTTAGGGATTGCTTTGCATGGAGTTATGAAGAGATGCCCAGATTATCTCCTGACGTAGCAGTCCACAAACTAGCAATAGATCCTAGCGCTAACCATATCAAGCAAGCTCCTAGATGCACGTGATTAGTCATTTCTGAAGTCAAGAAATTGATCAATGATGGTTTCATCAGGGAAGAAAAATATCCTACCTGGTTAGCAGTGTCATCCCAGTTAAGAAGAAGAATGGCCAAATTCGCATATGCATCAATTTCAGGGACTTAAACAAGGCATGTCCTAAGGATGAGTTTCCTCTTCCTATATCAAAAGTAATGGTGGACATCGCCTCATCTCATGTAGTTTTCTCTTTCATGGATGGGTCATCTCGTTATAACCAAATCAAGATGGCCCTCGAGGATGAAAGAAACACTATTTTTTGAACCAATCAGAATTTACTGTAATAAGGTCATGCCTTTCGGCCTTAAAAATCGGTGCTACCATACCAGCCTGAGATTTTTAGAACTCATCCACCATCAGGTTGAGTGCTATGTTGATGATCTAGTAGTCAAGAGCAAAGAAAAGGAAGACCATCTCTTTGACTTGAGAGTAGTTTTCGAAAAGTTAAAATAATATAACTTCAAAATGAATCCCCTAAAGTGTGCATTCAGAGTATCTTTGAGAAAATTTCTTGGGTTTATTGTCTGACACTAGAGAATAGAAATAGATCCAGAAAAGATTAAAGCTATCTTAGAAATGTCACCTCCTAAAATTTTAACTCAACTCAGATCTTTCCAAGGACAGTTGGTGTATCTAAGATGCTTTATTTCCAACCTATCGAGGAGATGCAAGCCATTCTCAGCACTTGTCAAAAAGGATGCCAAGTTCAAGCGGGATGACAAGTGTCAACTTGCCTTTGAAGATATCAAGTAGTATTTGGTGAAGCCACTAATTCTAACAGCCCCTATCCCGGGCAGGTCACTCATCCTCTACACTGCTGCATTGAAAAACTCTCTTAGTACTTTGTTGGCCCAAGCCAACAAAGAAGGGAAGGAGAGTGCTCTATTCTACCTCAGCCATCTCTAATTCCTGCTGAAGTAAACTATCCACCTATTGAGAAATATTAACTAGCTTTGATCTTTAGACTCCCAAAAGCTATGATACTATATGCTTTCTCAGAAGGTGAACTTGATTTCCAAAACTAATCCACTGCAGTACCTCATGATAAGGCCAATGCTATCTGGACATTTGGCATGATGGCCCATGATCATCTCACAATTTGATATCACATTCATACCTCTCTGTGCGGTAAAAGGACAAGTACTGATGAATTTCTTAGTAGCACACCCACTTCATGCTGACTCCCAGCTTAGTGATGATCTCCCTGGCAAACAAATCATGAACCTAGAGGAGGTTGAAAATCATCGATAGGAGATGTATTTTGATGGTACAGCTTCTTTTCATAAAGGGGAAGCACCACGATCTACCCTTCCAAAAAAGGCAGGGGTGGGAATAGTTCTCCTAACTCTATACCGTGATGTGATGAGATTTTCATACTATCTTTCCAACCCCTACACCAACAACAAAGTCGAGTATGAGGCTTTGATTACCAGTCTGGAGTTATCTATCATAGTGTGTGTCAAGAGTATTAACATCTTTGGGGATTCTCAGTTGTTCATCAATCAGATTGCCAGGTCATATAAGGTTCTCAAACCCAAGCTTCGTCATTAACCATGAGTATACCATGAAGCTGTTGGCCCAAATTTCTAAAGTCGCCCTCTACAAGGTTCCGCGAGCAGAGAACACGGTAACAGATGCTTTGGCCAAACTTGCCAAAGAATTGGTATGTTCAAAAGATGAGTCCATTTCAATAAGGGTCCAAAATAGACAAGTCTTATCCCTTATTGATGCTGAACTCATTGAGAAACTTTCTCTTGAAGGGGAGGTTACCATTGCCTATAAGGACAAGGAGCTAGATTGGACTCAACCGTTCATAGACTATTCGAACACTGGAAAACTACCTCAAGAAAAGTTGCATGCCCATCAGGTGAAACAAAGAGCTCTCTCCTATGCTCTCATTGATGGCACCCTGTACTGACGGTCATTTGATCAAATGAGTTACGTTGTTTAGATAAACATGAAGCCCGTGGCATTATAACCGACATACATTCAGGTTTATGTGGAGCACAACAATCCGGTCCGAAGATGAAGATGAAGATCAAGAGACTAAGATATTACTGGCCTTCAATGATTACAGACTATATAGATGTAGCTAGGAGATGCCATCAATGTCAGGTACACAGTGTAATCTAACATCAACCACCCAACATTCTACACCCTATACTGGCCTCATGGCCATTCGAGTGTTGGTGTACCGATAACATGGGTCCTATCGATCCTCCTTCTTGCAAGGGTCATCGGTTCATCTTAGCTGCCACTGACTACTTTTCCAAGTGGGCAGAGGCAATCCCACTTAGAGAGGTCACAACTCAACATGTGTTTTAGTTTTTTAGAAAACATATCATATATAGGTTTGGGGTGCCTCGACGAATTATATCTGATAATGGTACTGCATTCAAAAATGCCAAGATCAACAGCTTCGCAAGAAGACACATTATAGATTGGAGATAATCTACCATCTACTATCCAGAGCAAATGGCTTAGCAAAAGCATTCAACAAAACTCTCATCTAAATACTAAAGAAGACTCTTGATGATAACAAATGGAATTTGAATGAGTAGTTGGTCGAAGCCTTGTGGGCCTATCGCACCATATACCAGACTCCAACTCAATATATCATGTTTTCCTTAGTGTATGGGTCTGAAGCCATTCTATCTTTAGAAGTTCAACTCCTATCACTAAGGATAACATTGGGTAGCAAGATCACTACAGAGCAAAATTCAAAGTTGTGGTTAGAAGAGCTCGAAGCTTTAGAGGAGAGTCACCTGCGGGTGTGCTAGAACCTTGAGTTGTATAAGGCCAAAATGATTCAAGCTCACAACAAGCTGGTCTACCCTAGGTCTTTCTAAGTAGGAGAACTTGTGTTACTCCTAAGAAGACCAACTGTTGCCCATCGAAAGATGGGAGGTGAGTTTGAACCCACTTGGGAAGGCCCCTATGTCATAGAGAAGGCCTACCAAGGAGGATCTTATCAGCTTATTGATTGTAAAGGGGAACACCCGATGCTTCTAATTAATGAACTCTACTTGAAAAAATATTACCTATAAAAAAAATCATGTTTGAAAAAAATTCTATCAATCAACAAAAATTTCATTATAATTCATCAAAATCTTCTCTTCTTTCTAAACATTATTTGCTTGTCTTGCGAATCTGCCACGACGTGTTTAAGGTAGGTGTAAAAGTCCCCCAGTGGCATCATATCCCTCTTTCACAACACAAACACAAATACAATCGAACACATTTCTCGACGCTATTAGAATAGGTGTGAGAGAACCAAAGAGGCATCCTATTTCGATTAGCACAACTAAGTTAGGTGTAAAAGAACCCAAGCGGCATCCTTTCTTAGTGGGAATTTCCATTTGCCACCCGTGGTACCATTTCATTAAAATCCCCAAGTGTGTTTAGGGTAGGCGTGAGAGAACCTAAGCGGTGTCCTATTCCCTTTAACACAAGCATGAAAATAAACACATATCTTTTATCTCGGGCTATTTTGATATGAGAGCAAGCCTCTTGTGTCACTCACTCATTAGTTATTCTAGGTCGGGTTTACTTGCTACCTCGCTAGTATGTCACCCCAATGGTTCTTTGTTTGTAAGATATGAGTCCCTATGCTTTTTTCCTAATTGACCAGTGCAAACCAATGAGCGTCTTGTTAGTATGGTAGACTTTACTACCCAGCCAGTAAGCTACCTCATGTTGATTTTGTTTAAGAAGATGTGAGTCCCCGAGCTTTCTTCTTGAACTAATCATCATGATCTAACTAGGTCAAGTATATTTGAGGTCTAGGATAAGTCCCCTAGAGGCTTTTTTCCACTTGACTATATTTGAGTCGATATAAGTCCTCCAGTGGCATTCACTCAGTAGTCGCCCTAAGTTGGATGACACCTATCAAGTCGAAGATAGACTATCCCATCAATCAATTTTATTATAGGAGGATGTGAGTCCCTGAGCTTTCTTCCTAGGTTGATTGTTGCAAATCGACTAGTTTTGGATCAACCCTTTAGCGGCCCCTCTCCCTGTGGGCATTCTATTTGGATCATGTCCTTTGCAATCCCATTTAGACATTAACCGGGTTACTCTTGGATTAGACAGTCCCTCTTTCCTAGTAGCCCCCTCTATGATTGGAGAATTTGTTCAGTGGATGCGCAGATTCTCCCTTGGTTCGATAAATCTGAGATAGGTCTAGGCTGATATAAGCTCTTTCTCAATTTAATCCCTCGCAAACTAATAGGGTTCAGGATAAATAAATAAATAAAATAAATAAATTAATTCGCTTATGGATTAGGATTTCAAGCCCCCAAAGGGCCCCTTTTCCCAAGCAGGCATCCTATCTTTAGGGCAATGTCAGCAGAATTCCCTATAGGAATTGCCTGACTACTTGAGTTGAGATAAATCCCCAAGTTGGTACTCACTCTGTAGTCGCCCTTAGGTCGGGTTCAATCTATTTTTCCATAAACAAGTTACCCCGGTAGTCATTCCGCTTTGGAAGATGTAAGACTATGATGCATTCTTTTTAGCATGATATTGTATGTGTAGCCCTCATTGAGTTGATTTATTGCCCAAAGTACCCTAGTGGTCATGAGTCATTGAGCTTTCTTCCCTTGAATTGATCATTGCAAACCGAAAGGCACTCCTTCGGTTGGATAGTTCTCCCATCGGCCAGGAAGTTACTCCCTTTGGTTTAGCAAATCTGAGATATGTCTAGGCTAATATAAGCTCCTCCTCAGTGTGGTCCATCGCAAACCAACGAAATCCATCAAAATAAATCTAAAAATAAAATTAATCTTTGACTATCTTTGAGCTGATTTAAGTCCCCTAGTGGCATTCACTCAATAGTCAGCCCTAAGTCAGGTTCGATTTGTTTCCTTGCCAACTGATCACCCCAGTGGTTTCTTATTTCTAGAAGATGTGAGTCCCCGTGCTTTTTCTTAGGACTTGACCATTGCACACTGAAAGGTGTCCCTCTGGTTGGTTAGTCCTACCTTGTGGTTGGTAGACTATTTTCTTTGGATTGGTAAATCTGAGTTAGCCCAAGGCCACTGCAACCCCTACTCAGTACACTCCATCGCAAACTGATAGGATCCATCAAAAGAACTAAAAAAAAATGAAATTACTCTTGATTATCTTTGAGCTGATCTTAGCCCCCCAGTGGCATTCACTGAATAGTCGGCCCTAGGTTGGGTTCAATTCGTTGCCTCGCCAATGGATCACCCTAGTAACTGGTCCCTACTTTGGAGGATGTAAGTCTATTATACTTTCTTCCTAGTATGGCTGCTGCACACTGAAAGACATCCCCTTTGATTGGCTAGTCCTACTATGTGTTTGGTAGATTACCTCTTTGGATTGGTAAATCTGAGTTAGGTCTAGGCCTCCATGGCTCCTACTTAGTGCGATCCATCGCAAACCAACAAGGTTCATCCCAAATGCAAAATTTAAAATCTGAAATAAATTCAATAAAATCCAATTCAACCCTCCTCCCTTAGTGGAGTCAAACAACAAATAAAACAAATCCAATTAACCTCCCCCAATTGAGTCAGTTAAATTAAAAAAATCAAAATAAATCAATAAATTATGGTGAAATTTTCTAAGAATTTCTAAAGAATAAAATATATACCTCCATCTTCACTCTATGCAATATGAAGATGGAAATATACATCTTCTTCTTTTTATGCATTTTTGACATCACGTAGATCTGTAGATATTCTTATCGAGGGTGATTGGGTACAACATTGAGGAGAGGTGTACTATCTCGAAAGATAGAAGTTACCACCCTACAATGGACCTAATCACCTCAACAAGGACTCCTAAGGATAATGGTTTTGCATATGTACCAAAGATTCTTCCCCTACTTTTCACAAAAAATTAAAGTAAGGTTTATTTCAAATTGGGTTCGTTAAGTTCCCTACAGGGGCAAGCCCCCAGAGTTAATTTCATTCTAAGGAATGAGATCCCTTAAGAATACTCTCGATTAAGGTAAATGATTGTTGTCTCCAAAGATTTCAATAGGTAGGACTATCAATCAATTAGTTTATTTTGAAGGATCAAATGGGATTGATCAAAGAGAAGGAGTTATTATCAAAGCCAAAGAAAGAAAAGTCAGATATGCTTACGATGCTAGGAAACCTAACGAGCATTTCAAATTTTCCTTTGGTTGGGCTTTACATTTTTGAAATTGAATTATTCATTTGAGTTGACTTTTTATTAGAAGTTTAGGGCTTATGATCCACAATGCAAGATTACAGAAATACCTAAGATGTAAGGATTTATGCTTATGGCCCATAGGAGGGAGAAGCAACCTCAAAACTTAAATCTAGGGAGCTTTAGCGAGGGTCAAAAGTACAACCTAAATCTAAGGCAAAAAATGGGGATTTGGTTTGCCTCCATAGGAGAGGACAAACCACCCGACTACTTGGACTTATAACCTCCTAGGGGTGGCTGCTAACTAACTCCTCCTATGATTTTAAATTCATGTAGGTAAGTCATATACTTTATGCAAGATAGCTAGGTTGTTATTTATTTAGAAAGAGACTAAATCCTTAAACTCACTCCCTAAAGAGACTAGATCATGTAAGGGCATGCTTCAAATTACCTAAATCTAATGCAAGTCATATTATATATTATTTTTAATTTTGGACAATTATTTGACTGAGGCTTATAGGATTCATATGTCTAATGCATGAGAAGTAAGATTATTGGCCAAAATTAGCGAGAATGGAGGAGGTGTGTTTCCACCATGGCTCTCAAAGGTTAAGCTAAGTTTCTCTGGCAAAGGTGGAAGCCTTCCAATCAAGAGTGAAAACAAGACACATTTGTGCATGATATTATAAAAGAAATACTCATCCAGCTAAGGGGTTGCTAATTCTTTTATCTTGATTTTTAGCCTAAGCTTTAGGTAAGGTTATGAGTTCTTTATTTTAATTTTGAATTGTTAAATTTGGTAGAAGACTTAATTTTCTCTAAGATCCTAATCCACATTCAGGCCATACAACAAGCAAGGAAGAAACTAGAAAAAAGATGTTATCTTAGTGCACGAGCTAAAAAAATCATTAATCAATTTATAAAGCTAACACAGAAGAATAAGAGGTCATTTGTGGTCAGGCACCACCGCACAAACTCGAAAATAAATTGGGTAGCCGAGCTTTACCCTTATACAACCCGGATTATAAATGAATCAAGTACAACTAAGCAAGGAATTCATTATTATGGGGGTTTTCAGGCTTCAATTCTTCATTCTTCTTCTTTTCTTCTTTCTTCTTTGGTTCCTTCTTTTGGATGGTTGGAAGGTGGTTGCTCCAAAGGCTTCACATGGTGCATGAGATGGGATCTTATGACAATGCTCATTCTAATCCCCCATAATAATCAGTCTAAAATACTAATTGCAAAAAATACATGAAAAGGGAAAGCAATTCTAACTAACACCTGCAAAATAAAGATTAGCTAAACAAACCACACAACTCCCAAGCATATATATTGGACTTAACATCCCAAACATGGATGACTAAGTCCACCTGGCCTATTGGATTATGCTGAGGGGTACAAGCACCTGCATAGAAAAAGTATTTATATTTTTATTTATTACAGCGCCCCTTCAGCACAATTCACTGCAGAAAATAATGATTAGACTAAATCATCCTACCATTCATTCTAAGCACATTCACCCTAACATCTAGACTAAAACATATATTATAAAACAAAAGCAAACATCAAACCATGCACTACCCTAACCTAAAGCTAGAAGTGGTGATTTAGTCTAAATGTATGTGCTTTAGAAGGTTTGTATGGTATGCTTAACTATGGCTTTAGGGTTTGTATTTTTTAACTGTGAAAGTGCTCAACTTAGAGGATGATTTCATTTAAGTTATTTTACTGATTTGGGTTGATTTTATTTTATATTTTTATTTAGTTTGAAGAAATCCTACAATTAATTACTAAGTTTTAAAGAGAGGGAAAAGAGAAGAAAACTTCTCTTTCCTTCCCTACTTTAAGTAATTTCTAAAGTGGATTCATGTTTAGTTTTGTTTAATGAATGTTTTATTATATGTTTTAATTAATCCTAAGTTTTGATGAACTCTAAACAAACTTATTCAGAAAGAAAGGCATTTTAAGATTAAGTAAAGTGAATTAAAATCACAAAATACACATCACTTCATTTCTTTTCCAACATGTATAACATCCATATGAATGAACACTAAGTATATCTATACATACAAATGGAGATGTTTATCATACTTTATGATGAATGCTAAGTGGTTTAGTTAAGAAAATTTGAATGCTTATGATGCATGATTTTCATTAAGTTGAAAAGGAGCTTCTTATCCAATTTTCATATGCACACATGAATATATGAAAGGTATAAGTGAGTACGACGTCATTGTTAACTAGGGGTGTAAGGTATAATGCCTACTTAGGGCTACTTAAAGCCTCGCAATCTCAGGGTTGTCTAGACTAATATACCACTTTCCTTAAATACTAGCATATGTACAAAAGAAATGAATAGAAAAGAAAGGATGCAAAAGTTTGTATTGGTTGATTTATTTTTGTTTATGCAATTTATATATACAAGGGTAGATGTCCTTCTTGGGTAATAACATAGGAATGAATAGTAATGAGATTAGGCAAGTGTTGTGTTCTTTTCACATGAACTATACACTTTGCCAAATCCTATTCAAAACCATACTAAAAGAGAGGAGAAGGAAAACTACACTAAGCACATCCTTATATTTTACTCACATGCAAGCTTATAAATAAAATATAAGTAACACACTTTCAATTTTTATACTTGATTCATATATTTTAAAAATAATTTGGATTTAATAGTGATAATAGCCACTCATATTCCTATTTGGCCAAAACATGCAATTTGACATAAAAGAAACATTTCACTTTCATTTTTGATTTTTGAAAAGAATGAATGCATGAAATTTATATGAAATACACATTTAGCATATTTGTAAAGAACTAAAATGATGAAAGCATGTAAACACATTCACCCTAATTAATTCCTAAAAATAATCTTATGAAATAAGAAAGCTTAAAGCAAATCAAATTATTTTTAAAGAAGGTTTGGTTTTGTTTTGAGTTTAATTTAATTTGAGAAGTGTGAGGTGAGTTTGATGTTCTTAACCCATTCCCACATGTGTATGATAATTATGTTCAATTTTTAGATGATTAGATCCATTTTATATTTTGATTAGGTTAAGGTATGAATTAAGTGCATTAATTACCCCTTATCTATGCCACCTTAGCATATTTAATCAAATAATTATGAGTCAATGAGATGACATAAAACCTCACAAAGAATTTAAATTTGTAATGCACCTAAGAAGAAAAGGCCTAATGCAATTTGGCTCATGATTAGAAATAAATTAAACTATGGGGTTTTAACTTGAGTAATTTCATAACCCCTCTCACACATGTGAGTTGTGTTTTGATTTCTTTAATGTACTTAGGCTCTTGAACACCTAAGCATCTATCCAAGATAGATTAATTAAGTTCTGAAAAGTTTTAGAATTTGATGAAATTAATTAAAGGGGTAATTAGTGAATTAACCCTTAATTAAGGATGGATTAAGGAAGAAAAGGGGGTTTAGAGAATATCTCAAGGAAAGTATCCCAAAATTATTCCCTAAATCTCACATTCACTTAATCAAAACTTAGTTTACTCAATCAGAGGGTTAAACCACTAATTATGCCCTTAATTAAGCTTAATTACATTAAGAGGGTAATTAAAGAATGAACTAGTAATTTTCCTAATTAAGCTACCAATAAATCCCAAGAAAATTAGGAGAGGCAGGAGTCATCCCACTAATTAAGCACAAAAAGTTTGGGATTGATTAGTATTGTAATTAAAAGGTAATTAACAAATTAACATTCCCAATAAAACCCAAATTCAGAGACAAATTTTTTTCAAAATCAATTAAAATCAAATTTAAAATATTTTATGTTCAATTATCTTTCATATGTAATTTATTTCATATTTTTTTTATTTTTCTACACTTAGATATGAATTTTAAAAGATTTGGTAATTAATTAGAAATTAAATATTCCCTAATTATATTATTAATCCCGTCGGCACCATGTGTACGCGGCGGCTTTACATGGCACGATGGGATTGGGTACTAACATCATCATAGCGCCCCGTGGTAACTTATTTCTCCTCAGTCGATCAAGGATCGGACGGCTGAGATTAAAGTCATGGATCTGAAGGAGGAAATTATGGATATTATGCATTTTAATCTCGGCCGTCCATCCAAAATGTGCGGATGGACGACCAGAGATTCATCCCTATCATTCTCTATGAGCCATGGAGATCGTCCATGTTTGAAACATGATATCGATTGAGCTCGGTGGATGAAAATCAACCCTATCTAAGCATGCATAATAACATCTAATGGCTAGATCTAGGATTGAAGTTCACTTCAAGGACCAACATACATTGAACTTAAGCTCATAAAATGGCATACGCCCGGTGCCTCCTTGGAGAAGCTTGTAGTTGAGGCGAGCTTTTTTCTTTGAAAGTTTGAGCTCTTGAGATTGAGTGGATGCTTCTATGGGTCAACTCCTCCTTTCCTCGGCCTTGATCTTGGATCCTCCCTTACCTTTGGAGCTTGGGGGAAAGCTGCAACTTACTTGGTCCTCGATGGAGCTTGAAGAAGGAATTGGGTTGATGTTGAGTGTGGAGTCAATTCAAATTTCAGTCAAGCTCCCCTATTTTCAAGTGATGAAAATCAAGAATGGAGATTTCAAATATTCTCTAAGAAGCTTGGGAAGACTCTCTAAGGCTTGCTCTGAGTTCCTATGCTTCAATCAACTGATGAAGATTGATTGAATTGAATTTATATCCCCTTTAAATCGGCAATGCACTATCATTTTGATCCAATTGACCACAAGGAATGGATTTGTTAGGCCGTTTAGGGTGTCCTTGAATTTGGTTTTGGCCAAGGAGTGGAATGGTGAACTTCTCATGTGCTTGAATTGAGTGGAAGGAGGTTTTCCATGTGGCCATTTCAATGGGAGTGGTCGGTTTGGCCAATGGGCTAAGTTGGGCTGACCCAAACCCATTGGGTTGGGTGCACCACACTCCCTAGTGTTCACTTGATCCACTAAGAGGGTGCCAAGGTGTTATGGAGAGGATTTGACCAAATTCTAAATGGATTTGGCAAAAAAATTAACTTATGGCCTAGGGGTAACATGGTCATTTGACCTTGATTTCAGTTTGGGTATGTTTGATATGATGATAAAATAGGTTTGGCCAAGTTTTATTGGATTTGGAGTTGGTTTGATGTGATTTGGCTCATGTTGACCCATTTAGGTCAAAATGGGTCAACTTGGGTCAAGTTGACCAAATGGTCAACAGGTCAATCAAGGTTAGGTCAAGTTCATATGATCATTTGAAATGTTTTGGTGGCTTTGGTTTGATTCAATTTGGTTTAGGTTTAAATTTGGTTCATTTGATTTGATTTAAGCCAAATGGGTCGAGTTGATCAATTTGACCTATTTGAGCTAGGTCATGGGTAGGTCTAGGTTTGTTTGGTCATATCAAATGGATTGATATCTATATTTTGAATCAATTTTGGTTAAGTTTGAATTTGTCTCAATATGACCCTTTAGGTCAAGTTGGGTTCATGGTCAATTGGGTTAGGTTGGGTCTAGTTAGCCAATTGGGGCTTTGGTCAAGTTCAACAATCATTTTGGAATGAACTTGATCAAGTTTTGACATATTTTGACTTTTTAGGTCAAGCTAGGTCAACTTGGGTCAAGTGGCCAATTGGGCTAGGTTAGGCTCAAATACTAACTTGGTCAAGTTTAAACATTGATCATGAATGAAGTTAGATCATTGGTTCCAATCCATTTGGCCTATGGTGGATTTTGGCTATGTTGGGTTCATTTTGGCTAAGTGTTGACTTGGTCAACCCTTAGGTTTGACTTGGTTTGACCCAATGATTGATCATCTCATGATGATTGTTGATCATGATGAAGAGCTTAGCTTAGTTCAATCTAATTTGGTTAGATTAGAATTTGGCACATGTAGGTCACTTTAGGTCAAGTGAGCCTAAGTGGGTCAAATTGCTTGGTCAAAGCTTGATTTGAGTTTCATTGAACTCACATATGGACTTATGATTGAAATATAAAACCATTTCCAAGAGATTTGAAATCAAATGGGTTTTGATTCATTTGACAATTTCAAGTTCAAAAGGGTGAACATGAAATGAAT
The DNA here is from genome assembly GCA_021442155.1 of Cymbidium sinense. NCBI lineage: Eukaryota > Viridiplantae > Streptophyta > Magnoliopsida > Asparagales > Orchidaceae > Cymbidium > Cymbidium sinense. Next base: position 504,523 of record CM038225.1, on the reverse strand, counting down.
TTTAGCTTGACTTTTGGATTGAGTTTTGATTTGGTGATTGAAGTTTGTATTTATATTTGAATTGTTGATTGAAATATTGATTGAATAATGAAGATAAATCAAGAGTTTGGCTTGATTTGAAGTTGATTTGGCTAAGTTCAAGAATTTGACTTGAAAGGCTTAGGTTAGATTTTGATTGAATTTGGATTTGATTTTTGGAGTTGGTTTGATTGATTTGAATTTATATTTCATTTATATATGTGAATATAAATGAGAATATAAATGAGTTATGAGAAAATTTCATGAATTTGAATTAATTTAGATTTGATTTAGGCTAAGTCCATGAAGGGAAATCAAAGGACTTAAGCAAGATATGGAATTTAGAATTTGGCTTTTGGGTTTAGTTTGATTGTTTTGAATTTATATTTCATTTATATATGTGAATATAAATGAGAATATAAATGAGTTATGAAGAAAATTTCATGAATTTGAATTGATTGAAGATGATTTAGAAGTCCTTAAGAGGAATTAAGGACTTAAGAAGGATTTTAGAATTTGAATTTTGGATTTAGTTTGATTGATTTGAATTTATATTTCATTTATATATGAGAATATAAATGAGAATATAAATGATTTGTGAGAAAATTTTATGAATTTGAATTGAATTGAAGATGATTTAGGCTAAGTCCTTAGGAGGGAAATTAAGGACTTAGGAAATATTTGGGATTTATAATTTGATTTGATTGATTTGAATTTATATTTCATTTATATATGTGAACATAAATGAGAATATAAAAGAGTTATGAGAAAATTTCATAAATTTGAATTGATTTAAAGATGATTTTGGCTAAGTCCTTAAGAGGGGATTAAAGGATTTAAGAAGGATTTTGAATTTGGAATTTGAATTTTGGATTTCAATCATGAATTTAAATCATGGGTTTCAATCATGTGGCATTGATTTGAGTTTAGAGAAAATTAATTAGGCTGGAATTGATTTAGGTTTCATGTTGATTTGATTTGGAGTTTTACTTGAAGGAAGGAAGTGAAGAATGTGGTTCAAGGTTCTAAAATGACCTTCATATGGCTAATTCTCTAATAGTGCTAATCCTAAATTTGTCTCTGGTTGAGGATTCTTAAAATCTAAGAGATTAGACATGGATGAGCTTGCTTCCAGTGGAAGGTTCACACTTTCAAATCCCTAGTGGATTCCACCTTCCCTCTCTTATGTCCTTGACATAAGTAGAGCCACATATCACTAAGCTCTTGATTCTTTCTACACCTTGGGTTAGGGGTAGACCGTTTTGGGTAGTGCTTGTGTTGTTGTTGTTGGTCAACATAATATGTGAGTTCCTTGTCCTGGAGGCCTTTTGTTGACCTCATTTTTTAGGATGAACTCTCTACCCCCTCCATCTTAGACATAGGACTTCTCTTAGACTTTAAGAGTTTCTTAGTATTAAGACACATCTAGTGATTAGGTGGACACTTAACCTAACCCTAGAGACTTAGAAGGTTTATGCCTTAGGGGTGTTAGGAAAATTTTCCTACCCTATAGCCTGAACCAAATCCTCACTTCCTTCTTCCAAATCAAAACTCCAAACTCATATCAACTTCAACTCTGAATAAAACCTTGAATCAATTTCAATGGATTTTCTCAAATCATGAATCAATTCCAAATAATTGAAACCCATGATTAAAATCCATAATCAAATTCAAATTCCAAAAATATTTCCTAAGCCCTTTGATTCTATCTTATGGACTTAGCTCAAATCAAATATAAATCAATTAAAATTCATGAAATTTTCTCACAACCAATTTATATTCTCATTTATATTTACATATATAAATGAAATATAAATTCAAATCAATCAAACTAAATTCAAAATTGAAATTCCAAGTTCAAAATATTTCCTAAGTCCTTTGATTTCCTCTTAAGGACTTAGCCCAAATCAAGTTCAAATCACTTCAAATTCATGAAATTTTCACATAACCCATTTATATTCTCATTTATATTCACAAATATAAATGAAATATAATTTTAAATATCTAAAACTAAATTCAAAACTCAAACTCAAATTCAACCAAAATCCAACCTAAGCCTTTCAAGTCAAATTCTTGAACTTAGCCAAATCAAACTCAAATCAAGCCAAACCCTTGATTTTTCTTCAAACAATCAATCTCACAATCACAAACCAAATATAAACACAAACTTCAATCATCAAATCAAAATAAAGCTAACCCAAGTCAAACCCATATTAACCCTTTTGACTTAAAATTGTCAAATGAATTAAAACCCATATGACTTCAAATCTCTTGTAAATGGATCTATATTTCAATCACAAGTCTATATGCGAGTTCAATCAAACTTGAATTAAGCCTTGATCAAGCAAACTAAACCAATTTGGCCCACTTGACCCAAAGTAGCCAATTTGACCTACATGAACCAAAATTTAATTCAATCCAAATCAAAGTAAATTAAGCCAATCCAAACTTCATGTCATGTTTGTTGATCATCATAAGTTAATCAATTGTCATGAATTGGGAACCTACCCACCAGTCAACCCCTTATATGAACCCATATGCCAAACTTGCAAATTGCAGCCAATTTGATTTGGATGGCTCAAGTTCACTCCAAATTGATTGAACTTGACGGTGGCCAACCAACCAACTTGTAATTGACCTAACTTGACCTAAAAGGTCAAATCAACTTGAAATTAAATCAAACCAAAATTAATTGAAACTAAAGCCTACAATATATTCCAAATGATTAACCAAACCCAAGCCAAGTCATGATTCAAGCTAATTTAGTCAATTGGGTCAAATTGGTCAACTTAGCCCAAATTGACCTAAAGGATCAAATTGGCCAAAATCCAAATTAAATAAAAATTAAACCAAATTAATTAAAACCAATTGAACCAATGCAATCAAAATGATCATTTGAACTTGACCCAACTCTTAGTTTGACCTCATTTGACCAATTGGTCAACCTAACCCATTTTGACTCAATTTGACCCAAATAGGTCAAATTAACCCAAATGAAACCAAATGAACTTCAAATGACATGAAATTTAGTCCAACTTACGTTTGACTTATTTTAAATCTGGATGAATCAAATTCAATGTCAAATGACCATTTTGCCCTTGGGTCAAGGTCATCTCATGAGAAAAGATACTTTCCCAAGTGGTCATTTCTCTTCCTTGGCCACTTGACACTCATCCATTAGTCCCCATAGACACCAAGGATACTGATTTTTGACCCAAGGAGTGGTTTGTGCATCCATGACTCATGGGGAGGTGAAATCACCTCACCTCTCCCATTAGAACACTTGGCATGAAGGACTCTCACCTCCCCTTGGCTAGGACACCCATTTTTCCTGCATGGCAGCCACTTTCCATGCCTTAGCAAACCCAAGTGAGCCACCTAGGATGATTCTCTTCCATTTCCAACCACCCCAAGTCAAATGATATGAGTTTGAAGCCAAAATTTTAAACAAAAGGTTCACTTTCATTCACTTTGATTCCAAGGCTTTAGAGGCAGAAGAAAATCCTCATTTCCCTCATTCTCCTCTTCCTATAGCTCCCAAAGCCATTGGAAATCACCCCCACTTCATTTTAGAGAGAAATACTTCAAAACTAAGTGAATTTTAGTGAGGAAATGGTGATCACTGGAGGAAACTTTGTTTCAACATGAAGGAGAAGATCCAAGCTCATTCCAAGGCCTCTTCCCTCACTCAACAGCGTGCTTGAGTCATCACCGCCACCAAAAATCATCCCCAGTGAGTTAACTTTCCCGGCCTTAGGATCCTTCATTTTGTGTTTGTTATTACGCAATTTTTAGGAGTCTACCCTAGATAATCCCATTTTTTTATTTTAAATCATTCCAATTAGAAAAGAGAAATTTTTTTGATGCGAATCGACGTGAAAACGAGTCCGTTTGGACAAGTTTTTACTTAGAATTTCTCTTTTTTCCAAAAATACCCCCTGATTTCACTATTCACCACGGCGGCGGCACCATCCGATCCCGGTTCACGGGATCGGGCCGATTCAGTCGCGTGGATTACTGTCCGGCCCTTTGGATCGCTTGATGCGATCTGGACCATCCGATCGTGCGGGTCGTGCGATCGGATAGCTCAAATCACACCGTCCGGATCTTAGCCTGCGGGATGCGATTTGATCGGATGATATTGATCGGTGATCACGGAAGCTCACAACTTCGTTGGGCGCGTCCAATGGCGGTGCGTGTATGGCGTCGCCATGGGGCACCGCTCCCCAATCGTGTGGCACCACGTGGCACCATGTTGCCACGTCAGTGCTGCGTAGTTGCTGATTGTGTTAAATACAAAAAAATTAGATTTTCTGATTTAAAAAATTACTTAAAATCACCTAAAACTTTAAAAAAATATAGAAAATAAAATACTTAGCAAAAAATTGCAAACAAAAGCTTATTTGATTTATCTTTCTGAGAGGAATCTAACAAACCCAAATCCTCCAAATTTCACTGAATATTTTGAGATTTATTTGAGTTTTAGTAAAAATCAAAATTCATTAATTAAACCAAAAATATATGTCAAATTAAGTTAAAATTTTCAAAGATTAAAAATGTTGTTAGAATACACCTATCATAAAAATTGCAAGTCAAAATGACCTTTGGATTAAAAGATATTGAATTTTGAGTGTCAAGTGATTTATTTTAGTAAAATAAATTAATACCATTCATAAAAATCACTTAAATCAATTGAAACTCTCCTAAATTTACAACTAATTGTAGAAAAATCCAAAAAATACAAACTCAAGTTTATCCTAAAGATAATTTTGAGGAGAATCTAATAAAATTATTTCTAATTAAATTTAAATAGTGGATTTTCTTTAATTAAGGTTTATTTGAAAACTTAATAACCCTAATTACTCTTTAATAATTTCATTAATTAATTTCAAAGTTCTCAGGAATGTTTAGAGGGATGACTTCTGCCTCCTCTAATTTTCTTTGAATTTATTAATGAGTTAATTAGGAAAATTATTTACTGAACTCGTAATCACTCCCTTAATATAATTAAGGTTAAGTAAGCATGTGAAGAGTGGTTTAATTCCTTGATTAAGATAATTAAACATTGTTTAAGTGATTAGGAGATTTATGGAATAATTTTGGGATATTTTTCTTAAGCTATTCCCTAAACCCCCTTTCTTCCTTAAATCCAAATCTAATTAAGGGTTAATCCACTAATGATCTACTTAATTAATCAAATCAAATTCTCAAAACCAAAATTAATCTAGAAATTTAACTAATCCTTCTTGGGTAGATACTTAAGTATTCAATAACCTAAGTAAACTTAAAGAAATCATACCTAACCCATATGTGTGGGAAAGGTTATGAAAGTACTTAAATTAAACCCTTTAGCTTAATTAATCATTAATTGTGAGCCAATTGCATTAGGTACCTTTCTTTCCTAGGATGCTTTGTTGATTTAAATTCTTTGTGATTTTATGTCATACATTGGCTCATAATTATTTAATTAGTTATGTTAAAGTGGTATAGGTAAGGGGTAATTAATAAACATAATCTACACCTTAACCTAACCAAAGTATAAAATTGATCTAATCACCTAAAAATTAAAATAAAATAATGCTGTGGGAAAGTGTAAGGACCAGCAAACCTTCTCACACTTTCCTAATTCAAATCAAACTCAAGACAAAATGAAAGTCTCTTTAAACAACTTTTAATTCTCTTTAAATGATCTTACTTCATAAGATTATCTTTAAGAATTAATTAGAGTGAATGAAATTACATGCTTAATTCACTTTATTTCTTTCCTAGCAAGCTAAATGTGTATGTCATATGAGTTTCATACATTCATGCTTTCCTAAAATCAAATTCAAAATGAAATATTTTTTATGTCAAATTGCATGTTTTCGCTAAAGTAAAAAAAATATGAGTGGTTATTATCACTAATTCAAAACTATTTTCAAAATCTATAAATCAAATACCTAAAATTGAAAGTGTGCTACTTATAATTATTTATAAGCTTGCATGTGGATATAAATATGAAAATATGCATAGTGTACTTTTCCTTCTCTTTTCTTTTAGCATAGTTTTGAATAGGATTTAGCAAAGTATATAGTTCATTTGAAAAGAACATAACACTTGCCTAACTCCATTCCTATTCATTCCTATGCTATTACTTAAAGAAGGACATCCACACCTACACATATAAATTGCATAAACAAATCAAACAAATAAATACAAACTTCAGTATCTTTCTTTTTCATTCATTTTTTTTTTGTACATATGCTTGTATTTAAGGAAAGTGGTATATTAGTGGTGTATTTAAATGATCTTACTTCAAACCAAATCAAATCATCAAATAAAATTAACTCATATCAACTATACAACTTAAATGAGACCACCCTTCTAAATTGAACCTTCTCACAATTAGAAAATCCTCACCTTAAAGCTTAGCTAAGCATACCACACAAATCTTACATGGCACACACATTAGGCTAAGTCACCACTTCTAGTCCTATGTTAGAGCAGTGCATGATTTGATGTTCACTTTTATTTTATGATGTGATATTTTAATCTGGACGTTAAGGTGTATGTGCGTAGAATGAATGATAGGATGATTTAGTCTAATCATTATTTTCTGCAGGGGATTGTACTTAAGGGGTGCTTTAATAAAAATATAACTGTGTTTGCTGTACAGGTTGCTTATACCCTTAAGCATAATCCAAAATAGGCCAAGTGGACTTAGTTACCCATGTGTGGGGTGCTAAGTCTAATTTGTTTATATACATGCTTAGGAATGTGTGGTTTGTTTATCTAATCTCTGTTTTATAAGTTTTAGTTAGATTTACTTTTCCCTTTTCATATAACTTTTGCAATTAAGATTTTGGAATGATTTTTATGGGAGATTAGGATGAGCATTGGTTATAAGATCACATCCTATGTACCATATGAAGCCTTTGAAGTATCCACATTCAACCATCCAAAATAAGGAACCAAAAGAAGAAATAAAAAAGAATAAAAGAAGAATGAAGAAATGAAGAATGAAGAACCCCATAACATGAATTTCTTGCTTAATTGTAATTAATTCATTTGTAATCTGAGTTATATAAGGGTAGAGCTCGGCTACCCAATTTGTTTTCGGGTTTGTATGGTGGTGCCCGATCATACTTGGCCTTTTATTCTTTTGTGTTAGCTTTATAAAATATTTGATGTTTTGTTTAGCTTGAGCATTAGAAATAGCATATTTTCTTAGTATCTTCCTTGCTTTGATGTATGACGATTATACTTTTAGAAATAAATATCTTCTATCAAATTAATCAACTCAAAATTAAAAATAAACAACTCATAACCTCATTTAAAGCCTAAGTTAAAATCAAGATAAAATAAATTTGCAACCCCTTAGCTGGATGAGTATTTCTTTTATAACATCATGCATAAAAAGCATATTGATTCACTCTTGATTGGAGGGCTTCCACCTTTGCCAGAGAACTTGGCTTGACCTTTGAGAGCCATGGTGGAAACACACCTTTTCTCAGATTTTGGCCCATAATCTTATTTCTCATGCATTAGGCATATGAATCTTATAAGCCTAAGTCAAATGATTGTCCAAAAATGAAAGTAAAATGTAATATATTTTGCATTAGATCTAGGTCATTTTTCATGCCCTTACATGATCTAGTCTTTTAGGGAGTAAGTATAAGGACTTAGTCTCTTTCTAAATAAATAACAACCTTGCTATCTTGTATAAACATATGACTTGCTACATGAATTTAAATTCGTAGGAGGAGTTAGTTGGCAGCCACCCCTAGGCAGTTGTAAGTCCAACAGTCGGGTGATTTATCCTCTCTTATGGAGGTAAATCATATGCCCATTTTTTCCTTAGATTTAGGTCGTTCCTTGGCCCTCGCCAAAGCTCCCTAGATTTAGGTTCTGAGGTTGTTATTTTTCTTCAGGACAGTGAGCATAAATCCTCACCTCTTAGGCATTTTCATAATCTTGTATTGTGGAATTATAAGCCCTAAACTTATAATAAAAATTCAACTCAAATAAGTAATTCAATTTCAAAAATGTAAAGCCCAACCATAGGATAGTTTGGGATATTTACTAGGCTTCCTAGTATTCTAAACATCCCCTGCTCACCTCTATTTTGCTTTGATAAGAACTCCTTCCTCTTGATCGATCCCACTTGATTTGCCAAAAATAAACTAATCAATTGATAGTCCTATTTATTGAAATATTTGGAGACAATGATCATTTACCTTAATCGAGAGTATTACTAAGGAATCCCCTTCCTTAAGATGTAATTAACTATGGGGGCTTAAAACAACGAACCATTAAAATAAACCCTATTTTACTTTTCCATGTAAAGTAGGGGAAGAATCTCTAGTATGCAGACCCATTATTCTTAGGAGTCATTATTGAGTTGATTAGGTCTATTGTAGGGTGGTGACTTCTATCTTTCGAGATAGTACACATCTCCTCAATGTCATATCCGATAACTCTAATAAGAACATTTGCAGATCTACATGGTGTCCCGACTAAAGGCTTGTATTTCTATTTTCATTTATCCTCTTCAAAAGGATAGATGAAGGCAAAAATATTTCGCCACAGATTAACCCATGTCGCATTAGTCGCATACTCTTGCATAAAGTTTTAGTGAAATTCTCAATGCTTCTTGTTGGAAATATATGAAAATAGAATAAATTTATCTTTTTTCGGATCATGTCAAATCATCTAGAAGATTTAATTGAAAGCATACCTGAATCTATGGAAGAGCTATTGCGAGAATTTTGGCCTTTCACTTCTAAAAGGATATTCTTGATAGAGAGAGAGAGAGAGAGAGAGAGCATTCTTTTCACTCAAGATGGAATGTGAGGAAAATAAGAACCGACCCTTTAGAATGAGGACCATGACTCTATTTATATTTAGGTGCATTTCATTTTATTTTAGTCCATCGTTAAAATAAAATAAAATGCTCAGTCTCTACACATGATAATTCTATACAAAATTAATTAATCTTTATTTGATCACAAAATTAGTAGGCTTAAAAATAAGATAGAGCATAATGTATAATTAAATTCATATGTGAGCCCACATTCAAAAATTCTCAACAATCTCCCACTTGGGCCATATATATATATATATATATATATATATATATTATATAATTATACATTATTAAATATTTTAAGAGCGCAATATTTGTCATCTTCAAAGAGGAATATTTTTAGACAATCTAGTCCATTAATAATATTGACATAGAATCAAAGTAATCTTTATTATAATTTTTTCTATAATAAGACTCATCAGTGATCACTAAATCAATATGATTAATGACATAGATCAAGTATGGATGTGTAGCATAGAAATTTCATATAATATAATCATATATCATGTCTATTTCCAACTGGTCCTATATTATAACTCAAAAGAATTATAAATATAATTTCATTTATTTATGCTAAACTGTAATTGAAACTACATAACTTTATTTCAGAGTTTTCAACTATAAGATAATAACAATACTTTATTCTGATCAGAAAAATATATTTACAATCATTGAACATCATATATAAACTCCCACTATGCTAGCATATCATCAAAGTAAATCACTCTCATATGAGCCACATGCTTATAAAATACTTTAGGTGACAAACTTTTTGTAAGTGGATTTGTAATCATAAAACTTATAATAATTTTTTCAATAGATACTTCAGAACTCTAAACTCTTTCTTTTATAACAAGAAATGTTATGTCAATATGTTTTGATTTTGACGAACTCCTATTGTTCTTTGAATACGACTCAGCGGCTCTATTATCATAATTTATTTTTAATGGTCTTTTTATTCCATCATAAATATTTAGCCCAGGGATAAAATTTCATAGCCATATTCCTTGATTTGATGCCTCATAATAAGCTATAAATTATGCTTCCATAGTGGAAGAAGCTATAAGTGATTGTTTAGCACATTTCCAATGATATAGCTCCTCCAGCTAATAAGAAAATATAACCTGAGGTGGATCTTCTACTATCGAGGCAACCAGCAAAATCAGAATTAGAGTACCCCATGATCTCCAAATAATCTGATATCTGATATGTGAGCATAAAATCTTTTATTCTCTTCAGATACCGCATAACCCGTTTTACTGCTTTCCAATGATCCATTCCTAGGTTACTTAAATATCTGCTAAGCATTCCAATAATGTACGCAATATTCGGATGCATACAAACTTGAGCATACATAAGACTCCTTACTGCAGATGCATAAGGGATCTTTTCCATCTCTTTATTTTTGAATTCATTTCTTAGACAGTGAAGCAAATTGAGTTTATCACCTTTAATAATGGGTGTATCTCTTGGTGCACAATCTTTCATGTCAAATCTACTAAGAACTTTACTAATATATGCCTTTTGTGATAAACCAAGTATACCATGAGAATGATCTCGATGAATTTGTATACCCAACAGAAAAGATGCATTCTCAAGATCTTTTATTTCAAATTTATTAGAAAGAAATTTATCGGTTTCATGCAAAAGGCCTATATCACTACTCGCCAGTAGAATATCATCAACATATAGCACTAGGATGATGAATTTACCCCCACTTATTTTGTGATAAATGCATTGATCAACAGTATTTTCTTTGAAAATAGAAGAAGTAATCACTTGATCAAATTTCTTATAGCATTGGCAGGAAGCTTGCTTTAAACCATAGATGGATTTCTTTAATTTGCATACCAGGTATTTTAAATCAGAAGATTGAAAATTTTTTGGTTGCACCATATATATAGTTTCTTCAATGTCGCCATTGAGAAATGCAGTCTTTACATCCGTTTGATGTAACTCTAAATCATAATGAGTTATTAGTACCATAATGATTCTAAAAAATTCTTTCAAAGAAACTAGAGAGAAAGCCTCTTTATAATCAATACTTTCCTTTTGAGTAAAACCTTTAGCGAGTATACGTGCTTTATGTCTTTTGATATTGCCTTTTGAATCCCGTTTGCTTTTAAAAATTTATTTACAACCAATGGGTTTTACTGTTTTAGGCAATTCGACAAGATCCCAAACATCATTGTCTTTCATTGATTTCATCTCATCCTCAATGGCTTCTATCTATTTATAAGAGTACACACTTTGTTTGACTTGACTAAAAGAGATTGGATCACTTTTCAATCTAATGTCAAACTCATGTTCTTGGAGATACACAACATAATCATCTGAAATTGCTAATCTCCTCTCCCTAGTGGATTTTCTTAGTGGCACTTCAATTTGAGATTTTTGTGATTCTTCAGTACGAGTGTGAGTTAACTCAAGAATATTTTGACTATGTGTATTTACAACTTGAATAAGATCACATAAAATTATATGATCATTTTCTAATGTAACTATAAAAAGAGTAATAAATTGCTCTTCAAATATAAAATTCTTGAGTTTATTACTCCCATCATATTCAACTTCCTCAATAAATTTAGCATTGCCCGTCTCAAAAAAGGATTTATTTGAAGAGTCATAAAACTTAAAACCCTTCTATCTTTTTGAGTATACAACAAAATAACAGCTTATAGTTCTTGAGTCTAATTTTCTTTTATTAGGCTTATATGACCTAGCTTCAGCTGGACATCCCTAGACATGAAGATGCCTAATACTAGGCTTCTTCCCAATTCATAAATCATATGGAGTTTTAGCTACTGCTTTGCTTGGAACTCTATTAAAGATGTAAACTGCAATCTTTAAGGCTTCTCCTCAAAGTGATTCTGGTAAGGAAAAATGATTTATCATACTTCTAACCATATCCATAAAGGTCTGATTTCATCTCTCAACTACACCATTTTGACTTGGACTCCCTGACATGGTGTATTTAGGAACGATGCCACATTCTGTTAAATATTTGGCAAAAGGGCTTGGATGTTGTTCACTTGATCCATCATATCTATCATAGTATTCACCACCACGGCTAGATTTGATAGCTTTTATTTTCTTTCTAAGTTGGTTTTCAACTTCAGCCTTAAAAATTTTGAATACGCCCAGTGATTGTGACTTCTCATAAATCAAGTATAAGTACCCATAATGAGAATAATCATCTATGAAAGTAATGAAATAATGTTGGTTATTCCAAGTAACTATAAGGAATGAACCATAAATATCAGTATGAATTAATTTCAAGACATTTAAACTCCTATTAGCATAGACTTTCTTGATATTTATTTGTTTTCCCTTGATACATTCTATACCGAGTTCATCATCTGAAAAATCAAGAGAATCAAGAATTCCTTCTGACACAAGTCTTTCAATTCTATGTTTAGAAATATGTCATAAATGCTTGTGTTATAACATATATGAATTCTCATTCATTAATTTTCACTTTGTACTAAAACTACTTGCATGCAATGTTTCATTAATTTGTGAAGTAGAAATGTCTAATTTATATAGATTATCAACCAAAGAACCAGTGCCAATAATATTTGAATATTGAAAGAGACTAAATTTTTCATTTTTAAATAAACAAGAATAACCAAATTTATCCAAACAAGAAATATAAATTAAATTTTGTCTAAACGATGACACATAAAAGTCACATGTAAATTTAAAATACAACTAGATTCTAGATATAATCTATATAAGTATATTGCTTCAATAAGAGCTTTATTGTTATTTCCCACATAGATGAATCTTTCAGCATTAGTTAGCATTCGTCTCTTTAAACAACCCTACATAGTCACACTTATATGATTAGTTGCACCTATATCTATCCACCAAGTATGATTTGGTACTAAGAATAAATTAACTTTAGAATAAACAAAATTGAGAAGTTTACCCTTTTTCACTAGCCAATTTGCATACTTGGGACAATCCTTCTCCACATGACCAGCCTTTTGCAAAAGAAACAAGTAACGACGTTATCTTATTTCTGTTGCACCTTATACTGTGAAGTTTCTTTATTTTCAGCTCCTTTGCCTTTCTAAGTCCTTTTTCTTTTAGTAATAATGCCACGAGAGGAAGTAGCTAAGTGATCATTTTTTATTTTGTCATGTTTCAATCTCTCTTCCTCTTACACACATTGAGCAATGAGCTCATTAAGAGTTTATTTTTTCTTTTGAGTATTATAACTCATCTTAAAAATATTAAATTGTGTAAGAAGAGAGATCAAAACTAAGTGCACAAGAATATCATCAGACATCTCTAATTTTAGTGTTCTCAATCTAGGAACAAAATTAGACATCTCCATAATATACTCCCTTATGTTTCCATTACCTTTATACCGCATTGAAATGAGTTTATTAAGAATAGTACTTACTTCGACCTTTTTAGAACTAACGAAATGGTATGTTATTTGGCTTAGAAACTTTTTAGCATATTCATTTTCAGGCATTGCACCTCTTATGGTTTGTGAAATAGAATGCTTCATGATTATAAGACTCATGCGGTTAGAACGCTCACATTTTCAAGGTTAGCCCTTTGTTCAATAATGCTTTTTGCAGTAAAGGTGGGAGGACATTTAGTCCGGATCGCATAGTCAAGATCCATACACCCAAGAACAATGGTGATATGTTTTTTTCATTTTTTAAAGTTAGTGTCGTTGAGCACTGATATTATTCAAATTGACAGATATAGAAGAAACATTAACTGAATAGAACAAAAATACTCACAATCAACAACATTATCATTTTCTTATGAATATATAATGTAAACAAAATATCAACAAAATATATGCTTGAAATGAAATATTTAATAAAATAGGCACATATAAGATACCTAATATAACATTATAATTTAATCTTTAGACATAAATAATAATTTGTAAATGATACTCTTAAAATTATAGTCAATAAATATTGATAAAAAAAATCTGTCAACTATATGTCTATCTTTGGATCGACATATTGTATGCATAATTAATATAAATTTATCACATATTTGTAATTGCACAAAATCTTGCCAAAAAATAATTTTCCTTTGGGCCGATTATTTTTTGCATAGATTTAAATATAATCCTTATGTAATATTCATATATTTCAAAATTAAATAAATGGATATAACAGAGGTCATTTTGGTGGCATATTATTTCAATCTAAATTATTTTGAAATAATGAATATCAACTATATCATTCTAGTTATTGTTTCAATTTATACTAACTTCAAATAATTTGACAATAATATAAACTTTAATAATTGTTCCAATCAAAATAATTAATTTTAGTTTATATTAGTTAATTTAATTATATTTTACAATAAGATCTCATAAATTCAATTAAGAGACTTCGGAACAAAAGTATTAAATATAATAATGGATAAATTTGCCTTCAAGTAGTTACATAACAGTAGTATTTAATATTTCTAATGTTACTATCAAATGTTAAAGAAACATTTCATTGAATAATTTAATATAAATATATAATTGTTTTCAATGAAATGTGTTATACAGGACATTTCATAATTAAAATCTAAAATATTTTTATTTTAACAGTTATCTTTATGACTCTATAGTAAAACGTTTTTTTTATAAAAATATTAAATGCAATATTTATAACTATCTTAATGCAATAAAAAAGAAATGTTTAAGATGCACCATAAGTAATTATCATTAATTGCTCATAAAATCAAACAAATGCAAAATTCATGTTTACGGGATTTAAAGCATTGATTTTGAAAAAAAATGGTTCATTTTCTTTCATATATATATATATATATATATATATTGATTGAATCAATTCATATGACATAATATGAATTTTATTTCTCAAATTGAAATCATAATGGTGAGAATAAACATATTGATCACATAAACAAAAATTGAAATTGTGATCAAAGTATAAAATAAATATTAGCTATATTATGTTACTCAAAATCAATAATATAAATAGTCATTTAGAGGATATCGATACTTCATGCATATGACTAAATTATTTGCTCAAAAAATTTTAAATCATGTACTTTGATCTAAAATTTTCAAATAATCAGTACAAAAGATTAAGATAAAAAAGTCATTTCTTAACGATTGACATAATACTTTAACCACTTTGTTGAAAATATATGAAGATAGAATAAATTTATCTTTCTGATCTCATGTCAAATCATCGAAGATTTAACCTAAGCGTCACAATCCATGGAAGAGCTATCTGAATTTTGATCTTACTTCTAAAGGGTGTTCTTGAGAGAGAGAGAGAGAGAGAGAGAGAGAGAGGGAGCCTTCTTTCACTTAAGATATGAGGTGAGGGAAATAAGAATCGACCCTTTAGAATGTGGACTATGATCCAATTTATACTTGAATGCATTTCATTTTATTTTAGCTCATCATTAAAATAAAATAAAATATCCGGTCTCTACACATGATAATTCCATACAAAATTAATAAGATATCTCAGTAGCCCAAAATTAATTAATTTTTATTTGATCATAAAATTAATAGGCTTAAAAATAAGATAGTGCATAATGTATAATTAAATTCATATATCTCTCATTATTCTCTTCAACGCATAAGTGTCTCTTAATTAAGATGTCATACATCAATAATACTGAGCCAGTAACGACTCGAGTCCTCCATGAAGTTCTTTTTAGGCACGTCCTCAACTTACAATAGCTAACTATATTAGTCGAGTTGCTAGATCTTGTTATTAACATATTTGCATGAAAAACTATAACGCATTATCTCGTGATCAAACAAAATTTAATATCAAGAGATCATCATATTTAGGAGTTACTGTGCTTATAAATATATAATTTTAACATTTTAATCTAAGGGTCAAAATTTTATTAAAATATATTAAAATATTCTGATTAAAAAAATGATTTTTATTTAAATATTCTGATTGAAATTGATTAAACTGAATTTCTAATTTCTCGAATAATTGAATTTATAATGAGTGAAGTGTAATATATAAATAATTAGTATTAAATTAATTTCAAACTCAGATCCGTCCCTACAAGTAAAAAAAAACGACAAATATCTTCTGCCAGCCGTTAGTTGGCGGCAGGCGTCCCCACTTTAACGGAACGAAACCTACGTCATCTTCGCTGACGGCGGCCTTCTGCCTTCCAGCCGCCGTCAGACCGGTTTGCCATACGGCGGTTAAGCTCCGCTTCCGCATCACGATCATGCAACCGCCGCGGTGGACCCCATCCCGTCGCCACCGTACCGCGACCACCAATCACAAGCGTCGGGTCAAACTACCGTTAGCAGCCCGCCATCAGTTGACTCGGCCCGGTCCTCCCGAAACCGCTACGGTAAGATATCACGAAAAAGATTCGTACCGCCGAAATCTTCAACGACAAAAAAAAAAAAAAAAAATGCATATCATATAATTTTTATACATTTATATATCTAATATTTAAAATTAAATATTTACTTATTTAATTTTTTTTATATTTAAAAAATACATTTCACTTTTTAAAACTAAATGATAATAATTTTTAATATAACATTAAATATTATGATATTATATATATATATATATATATATATATATATATATATATATATATATATATATATATATATATATATATATATATATATATATATATATAATGATATTTGTTGCTCTAAAGATAGTTCCTAAGATATGTTAGTAATGCCTAGTTTTTACATACAATAAAAAAATAAGAATTTGATTGGCAGTTACTCATTAATGGTTATAGACTAATTATATCAATTAAGGCTTGATGAATTTTAATTTATATAAATTTATTTTATAGATCAACCAAAGCTTACTTAATAATTATAAATTAGCTTCATATTTTTTAATTATAGTTATTTAAATCTTAAAAAAATCATAATTTTAAAAAGTTATATTAAATTATAATTTTTTATCATATTTAATTTTTGAAATCTTTTATAAATAACTTTATATTTAGGACTTTTGTGAATAGTGATTACTTATTTAAAGTTTAAGTGAATTATAAAAATTCATTTAAATTAAATACAATCAATCTTAATGATTGTAATTTGCTTTATATGCGACATAATCGTATTGAATGTAAATTCCACTAATAAATCTTAAGAAGATTTTAGTCATCTTTATACGTCACATGTGAATTGAATACGAAAGTTACGCTAAAAAAAAAGCTTTAGTCTAATTAAGATTAGGATAGTACAATTTATATGATCTAAAATAATTTTAATTATCAAATATTATAATTTAATAATTAAATAAGATATATTGTGCTGTTCAAAGGCCAAAACGTATTTAATAAGAATAAAAATTTTAAAAAATAAAATAAAATATTAATTAATAAATAGCATATTTGGTTTGATATTTTTCAACGCTCAGATGTCTGATACGGACAGGACAGCGGGAGGCTCTGAAGTCGATCGACAGCTACGCCATTTCGCTGACCGTGGGGCCCAACCGGCAGTTGATCAGGCGATCCCAGCCGTCCATCTCATGCAACGGACATCGCGCCATTGATTGCTGGGCTACCATCGGGTACCGCGATGCGCTCACCGACCGTACCGTTACCGTTACGATCGCACCAACTCGGCGAGCGCGAGACGGTGGACCTCCTTCCCTGCTCCGACCGGCCCATAAATTGCTGAGCCGAAATTCCACGGTTTTTTAGTACGAGATAATGATGCAATAAGCGGTTTGGGCTGGCAGGTTTAAATTTAATGGCCGTTTTCGGTGCATCCAACAAATTATAATTATATATATTTATATTTTTATTACTTAATTTTATTATTTATTGATTTATATAATAAATAAAATTTTGAAATATTATTTATGAATATTAAAATAATATATAAAAAATTTAAAATTTAATTAAAAAATTGAGTAAATGCCCAACTAACTAATGGGCTAAAATAAAACGGTTGTTGAGTTAAAATAGAAAAATTTGACAGTGGAAACTCGCCCTCAGTTTCCTTCTCATCCGTTTAAGAGCGCACTATCACCTAAACCGCAAACAGACAAACGAAGAAACGAACGAATTCCCTCCCCTGCTGCCCTGAGTCCCTCTTCTTATAAACGGAGGAGGAGGGAGAGGGAGATGAGAAGAAGCCTGGGAGAAGAGGATGGACGGAGGAGGCGGCGGGGAGGAGAAGATCAAGGGATCTTGGAGCCCGGAAGAAGACGCCTTGCTGATGAAGTTGGTGGAGAGGCATGGGGCGCGGAACTGGACGCTTATCAGCGCGGGGATACAGGGGAGGTCGGGGAAATCTTGCCGGCTGCGATGGTGCAATCAGCTGAGCCCGGAGGTGCATCACCGACCTTTCACGGCGGCGGAGGACGCCATCATCGTCGCCGCCCATGGGAAATACGGAAACAAGTGGGCGACGATCGCGCGGCTTCTTCCAGGTCGGACTGATAACGCTATCAAGAACCATTGGAATTCTACTCTCCGTCGTCGGCGCCGCGTCGAGGCAGCGACCGTCTCCGCGCTCTCCGGCCCTGAGTCGGAATCGGATTCGGGAGGGAAGAGACCGTGCAGGAGAGACGATTTGATTCTGAAAGTGGTGGAGCCGATGACGCCGGATGCGGTGGATCCGGCGACATCGCTTTCGTTGAGCCCTCCAGGGGAGAGCTCGGCGGCGGTGGCCGCCTCCGCCGCAACGGCACCAGACGCTGGCACCGGCGGCGGATGGAAGGAGAAGGGGTGGCTGGGGAACGCGTGCGTGATGTCTGTGATGAGGAAAATGATCGCCGAGGAGGTGCGAAGGTATATGAGCGGGCTCCGGCTTGACGGCGGCGGCGGGTTTTACAGCATTGTGAAGGCGGAGAGTGCATCCAACGGCCAAGATTAAAGCTACGTTTTGCATCCAACGGATATTTTTGCATTTAAGAGTCCCTATTCCCTTTTTTTCCCAAGTTCGAATTAGGATAAATAATATGAAGAAAATGTAAATAATTAGGAAAAATATTTTAGACATATAAATGAACTGATTCACGGGGTTTAGATGGACCCATCTCAGCCCACCGTCTGATCGAAATCTTCTGGACTAAGTTCAGAAGTCCTAAACGTGGGTCACGGTTAAAGGTGGGTAGAAACCTTTTGAATCAGGTAAAGCTTACGGTGAGCTGGCGGTCGGTGAAAGAGAATTATCTGGTGCCAAAAGATGTGAAATATATAAATATAATCAAACAGGGTGTAATATAAAGCTATATAAATGTTTTTATTGGATGTTTACATGTAATAAAATCTTCAAGAGAATATAATACTCTCAACTGAATTTAGTTGAGATAAATTTAATGTAAAAATTAATTAATTAATTAATTATTAACATATTACATTCATTTTAAAATAAAATTTAAAATTTTGATATTATTTATGATCAAATCTTAATTGAGAATATGAGATTATGTTCAATATATTTGCTTAAAAAAATCATTTAATTAATATCTTTGGTTGAACATTATGCATGCAAAATGTAAGTGCCCATAAAGTAAATTACATTTAAATTTAATTGACATTAATCTTTAATAATGTGAATTAATAAAATTAAAAATTGACTTTATATGCTTTGTAATGATGAAATTATTAGGTACTGAGTTTAGATGTATCTCTACGTCCAGACTTTAATAGCATTAAGATATATAGTGAGTACAAATATGCGTATATATTATAAAATATGTACACATATTAGTCACGTGACGTAATGCTATTGGAGTCAAAATATAGAGCTATATCCTGACTCTTACGTCTATATTTTGCACGTAATAATTCCCCTTTAGTATACATGAGTAATTTGATCATTTCAAGACTTTATGATTAGAAACCCTTCTATAAAATCATTTTTCATTGATCATTACATATTAAAATGACATCATAATAAAAATTATTGTTTGCTTCATTATACTATTTTTTTCTCTTTCATAAAAAAAATTCATACAAATTTCTTTCGTATTAATGAAGAGTGCATGCGCACTAATTGCATATGACTTTTCTTAGAGGTTCATTTTAGAAATACAAAATAATTAGAATATATATATATATTTAATATATTTGAATTATTGAGTTAGATATAAATTAAATATATTAAAATAGTGCACGGACTCTGAGTCCCGTTGGTTGGTGGCTTTGCCCCCAATGTGGCGATGTGCATTCGAGTATTGGGTGTGTGCGTATTGCCTTATGGCTCAGCAGTGCAAAAAAAAAGTATTAAAATATTATGTTTTGTATTTTATTATGATAATTTTTAAATATATTCAAATATCATAAATAATTGGAGGTGGCGACAGCTATCAAAAGCTATGAGTTTTTCAAAGTTTCAAATTTGTCAAAAAAATAATCATTTTGGGTATTTACATACATACCACACAATTCTTATGCATTTACATATCTAACACTTAAAGTTAAATATTTATTTATGTAACACTTTCCTATGTTTAAAAAAGTGCATTTAACTTTAAAAAGTGAGTGATTATGATATTTTTGATGTGATTTATAAGATTATGATGTCATATACAACAACAACAACAACAAGCCTTAATCCCACTAGGTGGGGTCGGCTACATGAAACCTTCGTCTCCATTGTGTCCTATTATGTGTCAAATTCTCATTTAATTCAAGTATACTAAGATCATTTTTTATACATCTTAACCACGTCTTTTTAGGTCTACCTCTACCTTTCTTAACATAAGACAAATCTAAGTGCATCTACTCTCTGTCAGATTCATGGGATAGAGGTGACGCTTTATGGTAAACCATCTAGACGACTCTCTAATCTTGCTACCACTGGCTACTCCATTTTCCGAACATACTCATTTTGCATTCTATCTCTAAGGGTAAAATCATTCGAGGCATCCTTATCTGTAACACTTAACTTAGTCTTATGTTTCTCTTTTATTGGCCAACATTCACCATAAGTTATTAGTCTTACCACCATCTTATAAAATTTTTCCTTAAGTTTAAGTAGAACTTTTATCACATAATAGGCCGATGCATTCCTCCACTTCAACCATCCAACTTGAATTCTACTAATAACATCTCCATCTATTTCACTATCATTTTGAACAATAGAGCCTAAATATCTCATCACTCTTATTAATGACTTGATCACCTAAAGTCACAACACTCTAAAACTTCTACAACTAAAATTACACTTCATATATTCGCTTTAGATCTACTTAAAACCTTTAGACTCTAAAGTTGACCTCCATAATTCAAGTTTCTATTGGACTCCTCTCTAGTCTTATCAACAAGAAGAATGTCATCAAAAAGCATACACCAAGGTACATCTTCTTGTAAATGCCATGCGTAAGAACATCCATAACTAAAGTAAAAAAGATAAGGGCTTAATATTGATCCTTGATGTAATCCAACCTGAAATAGGAAAATATTTTGTCAATCCTCCTTGTGTTTGGACACAAGTAATACATACATATCCTTAATGACTTGAATATAACCAATATTAACTTCTTCTTCTAGAACTCTCCAAAGAACATCTCTTGAGACTTTATCATAAGCTTTCTAAATCAATAAATATCATATGTAGATCCTTCTTATTTTCTCTATGCTTCCATCAAACCTCTTAACAAATGTATAGCATCCATAGTAGATCTACGGCATGAAACCAAACTGATTGTGAGAAACTTGTATCACATCGTAAACATGCTCAATTACTCTCCCATAATTTTAATGTATGGCACATTAACTTAATTTCCTATAATTTGCACACTCTTGTGCATCACCTTTATTCTTAAATATAGGAACTAACAAACTCTTTCTCCACTCATCTGACATCTTTTTAGTCTTTAAAATAACATTAAAAAAATTTGTAAGCCAAGAAATTCCTTGATCTCCTAAACATTTCCACACTTCTATTGGAATATTATCCGTCTTGCTTTTCCACATTTTATTTTCTTTAAAGCTTCACTAACTTGATTTACTAATCTGACGATAAAATGAAATTCTATTTTTGTTTAGGGTATTAAGGTTGCTAAAATCAATCGTACTTTCAGATCCTTCATTGAAAAGTTTATTAAAATACCTCATCCACCTATTTTCAATATCTTTTTTTAAGAAAATCACTATATTATTTTCATCCTTAATACTCCTCACTTGAACTATGTCTTCTCCTTCTCTTTGGTTGGCTAACTTATACATACATCTTTCACCTTCTTTGATATCTAATCTATTGTATAAATCATTAAAAGCTAAATTTTTTGCATCATATTTTACTTTCTTAGAATCTCTACAGGTCATTTTATATCTTTCCCAATTCTCCGAGTTTTTACATCTAAATCAAGTTTATAATGCTTCTTATTTCTTATCTTTTTTTTACACACTCTGACTGCACCACCAACTATTCTTATTAAAAAAAGCTTTTCTTTTTGATTCACCAAGCACATCTTTAGCAACTTGCTTAATATCACTTGATATTTTTTCCCATATAACGTTAGCTTCTTTATGAACATCCCAAACTCTAATTTCTTGTAGCTTGCTCTTAAAAATATTTTTATTTTGTGATCTTTAAGTGTCCCCATCTAATCCTAGGATAATAATTTAGTTTATTTTTCTCTTACAACCTTTCATCTTAAAATCTAAAACTAATAATGATGTTGGTACTTAAAATTTCACTTGGAATGACCTTACAATCTTTACAATCTAAGCGATCTATTTTTCTTATCAAAAATAATCAATCGTGTTTTACTAGATCCATTTTATAAGTAATAATATGTTCATCTCTTTTCTTAAATAAAGTATTAGCTACAAAATCATAAAATAAGCAAAATCTAATATAGTCTACCTTCTTCATTAAATCCACCCACCATGAATACTTTTAAAATCTTCTACCACTCTACCAACATGTCCATTTAAATATTCCCCAATAAATACTTTTTCTTCAAGAGGTATCTTTTGTATTAATCCCTCTAATTCATTCTAAAATTTTTTTTTTTGAGCTTACCTTCAAACCTACTTGAGGAGCATAGATACTTATAACATTGATAATCTTAGTATCAACAATAATCTTTAAAGCTATAATTCTATCTCCACATCTATTAATACTTATAACATTATCCTTCAAACTTTTATCTATAATCACACCTACACCATTTCTAGTTCGACTTTTACCTGAATACCAAAGTTTAAAACCTAAACTATCAATCTCCTTGGCCTTCTCACCAACCCATTTAGTTTCTTGAACACATAAAATATTTATCTTTCTATGAACTATAATATCTATTAATTCCATTAATTTACCTGTAAGAGTACCTATATTCCAATATCCTAACCTAATTCTAGTTTTATGGACTAACTTCTTTGCCCATCCATAATGTGGGAACCCTTGCTTATTTAACACCGATCAGAGCTTTAGTACATTTTTCACTGTATTCAAGATTATGATGTCATATATGTAAAAAAAAAATGAAATGTATGTGTTAGCTATATAAATGCATAAGAATTGTGTGATATGCGTGTAAATCTCCCTTATTTTAAATGATGCAAAAAAGTCAAAATTTATGCATTATATTACACTCCTAAAACTGATAATCAAAGGACTCCTTAGTCATGACAACTTATTAAGATTTAATAAAAAAAGAGTAAATTCAAATATTCTCATAATATTTGTATAATCATAATTATAGTGATTTTAATGAAAACATTAATCTAGCAAAATAAGATCTATCTAAATTTGAGTTAGTATGGACTATATATTATTTTTAAAACAATTTGTGTTGACATATAATAATAAAGAATATTTATTAAAACTCTTTATAAGTTGGCTTTATATAATATTACAAATTTATATTTAAAAAAAGATAATACTTGACTTTATTGTGCAAATAAGGATAATTAATCATGATCTTATGATTAGGGTTTCTTACAACCTTGGAATTATTATGTTGTTTTCTTTTGAAAGCATTCACGAGCATCGAAGATAATCCTTTAGTTCTTTACAAGTTCATGATAAAGATAAGGCATTATAGGGTTTCAAAGATGGATTATTTTACACTTATATATATATATATATATATATATATATATATATATATATATATATATATATATATATATATATATATATATATATATATATATATATATATAAGATATGCTATTAGGGTTTAATTTTAGATTGGTAGGACTAAGATTGTTCATAGTAATAGCCCTTATAGTTAATTATATTATCATGTCTAATGCCTAAGAATACTCTCATTTATTTTTAATGATTAATCATAGAAGCCGATGTGTATAATATTCAAATTCTTAATGAGATCTTAACAAATGCTGAATTCTTGAATAATATTCATTTTTATTTTCAATAAATATTTAAAAATAAATTGCCCTAAACCCTAAAATTTGTAACCTATTTTTAAAATTTATGTGCTTTGTGTGCTTCTCAATCCCCAAATTTAGAACACATTGTTAGTTGAAATTTAAAAAATCTTTCTTGAAAACTTACTTGCGTCTAAACTATATTTCAAAAAAAAAAAAAAAAATTCCCAAATTGGCTCTTAAACTATATTCTCAAACTTAAATTATCTCTCTTGTGACATTCAGGCCAGTTGTTAAAAATTAAAAAATAAAAATCCCAAAATCTCTTTTGCTAGAAAATCAATTGCGGTAGAGTAAAAGTTTTACTTGTTGTGAAATTGACACGGTATTTAAAGAGTGAATAAGCTCTAGAATTTTTTGTGGAAAATCTCGAAAGAGGAAAAATCATGGCTAGCCCAAAAAAGCTTCCACTATATATTTATTTTGGACAAGTGTTGATAGCGGATTACATAATGTATATGAAATCGCCAGGAATCCCAAAATCGATAATATGATCATAGAGTCGCTAGGTTGTAACATTCTTAGTGGTAGAATGATGGTGAACGCAAGGACATCCACGATGAAGGTCGTCATGATGGAGACGAGAGATTGGCGTGGCGAGATCAACGGTGGTGGTGGCGGCGGTTGTAACGGTGGTGGGTGGCATCAGTGGTGGCATAATTATCTTGGAGGATTTTCAAGCTTTAGAGCTCTCTCTCTCTTGCTTGGCCTCCTCTATGAAGAATGAGTGGCTATTTATAGATTGGAGGAGTGGCTCTATAAATACAAGCAAAATCACCTCCACTCATCAAAATGATTCCTTTGATCATATGATGTATTTTGTGTATTTGAATGCTCAAATGAAGTTAGAATTATGATATCTTGGGCTTGTTAGATCCGACTCGTCGAGACACTCGATTTGACTATAAACACTCCATGCTTAAGAGCTATTTATGGATTTAACGATATCCCAAAGTTTCCAGGATATTTTAAGTGCTTGATCTCATTCAAGTGAGGATCAACTTGCTTTTGACATCAAGATTCGTGCTTCGACTAGTAGAATTTTCAGTGTCATATATATATATATATATATATATATATATATATATATATATATATATATATATATATATATATATATAAAAGTGATAAAACAACATTGGCAAAAAAGAAAAAACTCTTACACTTATACTCCCTCCTTCAATAACAAAATAGTAAGAGACATTTGGAGTCTTATTTTTAACCCAATATCAATTCAGCAATTAGAAAATTTGTAAAATATAGTCAATATAATTTATAAGGCAGCATCCACAAGTTATGGGCAACATCCCACTTCGTTGTTAGACAAGTTTTATGCTCAGCAAAGATCTGGTTGGTAACAGCGGCCTTCGTCTCTTGGAGCGACTTATTTTGGAGAACTTTTTCTTCTGCAAAGCCGGTCAATATAAAAGACAAATGGTTCTATATATTTCTTCTACTGAAAAAGGTTCCGTATGTGAAGTCTTTTGCCGTTTGTTTTAGTTTTTGAAACAGTAATTTTAAATTTTTGGTCTGTTATTGCGATGAACAGAAGTTCAGTTGCATGAACGTTAAGAAACTGTGTTCAATTTAAATTTATTAGTGAGGAACTTTACTTGGAAGATGCCTTTGAAAACTACGGAGAATTAGACAGAAAGAGAGAGAGAGAGAGAGGGAGGCATTATAGTTTCTTTATTGCTTAGAAGGAAGAGTCACAGTTCATGTGTGCATGCAAGGCACCTTAACCTAGTCATAGAAGTTCAGTTGCATGGATGTTATGACATAGTGTTGAGAGAGAGAGAGAGAGAGAAAGAGAAGGAGATAGATGAGGGGGAGAGAGAAGTAAGCATCTGGATGTCATTTTAATTTAGTGGTTGGAAGCTTAGGCTTTTAAGTTAGAATTATTGTACAAATATTATGTGCGTCAATTTGCTATTAAATTCAATCAAATATAAAAAAAATTTCCTAACTTATTTTGACCTCTTATTTATATGTGAACAGAGATAAGAGTAAACATGAAAATTAGATTAGAGACAAGTATATAGTTATATACTTAAGATGTGTCATTTATGCAAATATGAAAGTCTAGATGTTAGATACATAAATATATATAAATTTTATGCTAAGCATATAAATGCCTTAAAATTTTAATAAATATTAAATAGTTATATTATACTACTTTGATTATATTAATAGGTAGACCCACATCAAATTGTTGGTCAATTTCATAAACATTGACTAAATTTAAGATGAGTTATTATATTTAAAGCGCTCGAACACGTAGCATATTGGTTGAAAATAAAGTGAAGAATCTCGAGGCGTCGGATTCAATTCTCGTACTATCCCAAAAAAAAAATTTAATTAAAACTTAAGAAAAAATTATTTAATTGAGGCTATATAAGTATATCGATAATCTTAGATGATTATACTAAACTAGAGAGTTAACCTAAATGATATTTTTTGTTGACCTTGTAATTAAGTGAGACTTGTGTTATTGCAATTCATCATAGCCTATAAAATCAAACCAAAGTCAACCTAATCAAGATTTGGGTAAATAAATATCTTTAATAGAATAATAATTTACATATTTTTTATTTTTATTAAAATATATTTTATTTGGTTAATAAATTCTTTTCATATTTCTCAAATTTTAAATAGGATATTAGGAATTACATACATATCACTCAAACTTATATATTTACAAATCTAAAATCTTATTATTTTTTGAATTATCAAATTTATGTATTAATGAGTGTTAGGATTAAATAATTGAGAATTTGTAAAAAATCAAAAACAAAATATGAGTTTGTATTTATGTGAGAATTTAAAAACTGAAGATTAGAGGATAGTAGTTTTGTAAATAGTCATATTTCAAATATTATATATATATATATATATATACAATGCATCAAATCATATTGTAAGAGCATAATGTTACACAGAGCCTATTTTACTGATAGAAAAAAAATAAGTTTTAAAATAAAATAATTTCATTTTAAAATTTTAATTTATGAAAATTAAATGACTATAAATGAGATATCAATATTATTTAAATCGATGAAGTTTTAAATTACACCCAATAAAACTAATAATAATATATTTATTTTAAACCTTATTTTCTATTTATAAGCAATCAAATAAGCTTCAATTGAGCAATAGAAATGAGCATTGTGAAGGAACCAATGACCTGCAAAATACCAGCAATTAAAATAAGTTGGCTCCTACAAAAGTGATACCTACATCTTCACATGAAGATGGCTCGTTAGGACCTAAATAAAATTTGTTCTAAGAACATTATTTTGCTTATTGTGAAGGAACCAATGACCTACAAACTATCAACTCATCACATTTTTTTTAAACAGTGGACATAACATTTAATTCAAATAAAAAACTAAATAAGATAATTCACATAAAAGTTTATGAAAATTTATTACTCTGTCTCATTGCCACTCGATGACTATCAACGTTTCTTCCCTCTCAAGAAAGCTTAATCATATTTTATGTATGGCGTACAAGTTTCTTCATCATTATCACTATCATAGAGTTTAGATCTCGTGTTACTAAAACAAATTTATGTTATATTTTTTATTCTAGTAGCTTTTTTATTTTGTTGGGCATTCTATTTTGGTTTGATGTGTCATCATGTATTTTAGATCTTTTGCATTATTATGTTTTGTGTTTTGAGTCATCTAATGTGTTGAGTCATGTGTCATAGTGATTTAGTATATTTTTATCAGGTTATCATGCTTAGAATGATGATTTGTGATGGTTGTGTGGAAGCTTTTTGATGTTGTGGTTAGAGATTTTTATGATTTGATAGAAATTTCTATTTGTGGAGTGTAGGGAAAACAAAACAAAAATTATTAGGTGTGCTTTGAAATTTAGGTTTGGGGGAATTCCTACTTTCGAATGTTAGGGTGTAGAAGGGAGGATAAAGATTTGGTGATTTGGTTGAGAAAGTGAAATAAATTGGTTGATTTATAGGACTTATGATAGGTTAGAGCTTGAGTTTAGTATATGATAAGTTGGCGGGACTAAGGATTTGACGTTTTTAAGTGATGATTAGTTGTGTAGAGGTAGCGAAAAGACAACAAGATAGATTTTGAGATGTTTTGAGAGTCTTTACAAAAAAAGATAATTTCTTAAGGGAGCTTTAGAATACAAGATAGCATGAAAATGGTGGATACACAAAATATAAAAGGATAAAAAAATGATAAAAAATAAATAAACCTATCCTCATTGAAGGATGGGAAGAGGTAAGACAACAAACCTAACCTCAATGAGTTAGCCACCAAGCTAATATCAAAGAAAAGAAAAGCTGATTTTCATTTCAATTAATCATCAATAAATTATTGCATTTTTCTCCCCTAATATATAAAGCTCACATAAGATAAAAAAAATAAAAGGAAAGAGTAAGGTTTGATCATCCACTTTAAGTTTAAGGATGATAGGGTTGAATTTTTATTTGTGCATGTTTCTCCTTGAAATTTTAAAAGGTAAATCATCACACTTCATTTATGCATGATTGATCAAATTACAAGAGTTTTCACATTTTTCTTATGAAATTGTTAATTACAATTGTAATTAAGGTATGTCGAGAGGTCCATCAAATGATATGCACCTAATGTTGATAACGAAAATATAAAAAAAAGCGTATTTCTTCTTACTCTCTTTAAATTTTATTAAAAATAAAAATATGATAATAATATATATTATAATGATAGGAGAAGATTGGTGAAAAATTTTCAATATTCTCTTTTTTTGTTAGAGAGGTTATTAATTACTTGATTTTGTTGTACACTTCCTAAGACTAAGATGCACATTTATGCTTATGCAAGAAAGATATGATGTGTTACCACAATATAATTAATTTATATTTATATTTTTTTTCTATAATTTTGAAGCTAAGCTCCATATTTACATGAGTATTATATTATTACCTTTGAGAATTATTGACTTTCATATATAGCTCTCTAATGTTAGTAATTTGTAATAACTATAACCAATATTTATAAATTATTTCCAAATTAGCAAATTATAGGTTTTCATGTATAGCTCTCTAATTTAAATAATTATTAACAAATTGTTGGATTTGTAATTATTATAATGGATTTACTGTTATTAGGAAACATTTATCAAGTCTCTCTCTCTCTCTCTCTCTCTCTCTCTCTCTCTCTCTCTTTGATGAATCATCTATTTGATCGATTTCATTTTGCATATTTCTTTTTATTATTTAAAAAATATATTTATTTGATGTATTTTTAAAAGTATTTTATTTTATTCTTTAAAATAAATTATATTTTTAAAAATAACTATCATTCAAAATATTGATGTCAAATATATTTTATATCTAATCAAAATATAAATCAAATAAATAAAAAAACTGAAAATGATTCCAAACAATCCCTTAAAAAATTAGACCAAATACTTTCTTCTTTTGAGAATGTTGAACTTAATTTATGTTCAATAGGGGTGTCAATTTTGGGTCGGCAGGTCGGGTTCGGGTCTGACTCGACCTGAATAGGTTTGACCCGAACTCGACCTGTTTATTAAACGGGTCAAAAACCTCAACCCGAACCCGACTCAACTTTAATCCGATTGATCCGACATGACCCGAATGATCTATATAGATAAATATTTTAGGTCAAAATCGAGTCAAATTTGTGTTCGTGAGTAAAAATTGGGTCAATTTTAGGTTCGCGGATAAATTTTGAGTCAAATTCGAGTTGACGGATCAAAATCGAATCAATTTTGAGTTGGTGGGTAAATCCGAACCTCTCTCGAAATATTAAATGGGTCAATTTCTTCAACCCGACCCGACCCGACCCCTAGTTTTTCGAGTTGGGTTCGTGTCGAGTTATCATTCTGGTCAATTTTTGACACCCCTAATGTTCAATACCTTAACAGTAAATCAAGCAGCTGAAATTTTTATTAGCACAAATTCAACCACATTGAATCTTAAGAAAAATTGAGTTGATTGGGCGACAACAAAAAAATATTTCTCACTTTTAATTTTTCGTTCCACCAATCATTAATAGTCATTCTTTTAGGATCTCAAGTTTGTTTTGTGATCCTCGTTTCAACTCCTTTCATATTTTTTTTAAGTTGATTTCATTTATTTTTTTTAATTGAGTCTTATTATACTTTTTTCTAGTCTTAAAGTGTGTTGTAGGCTTATTTCCAATCTTACCTCCTTCAAATAAAGATCTCAGAAAATCATTTTTAAGTCTCTTTCTCATATGACAGATGATCCACACTCTGTCTTAGTTTCCTCATTCTGAATCCTACTTATGTGAATAAAATTACTTTTTTTCATTCATATATTTTAACTCCAAATGTAAAATAATGAGATAGAAATATTATCCTTATAACTCTATGAATGATACAAAAATTCAAAAATTAATCACTATTTTTTTTTTGAACCATAGATGATAAGCATGAAAAAAAAAAAAACTCTGCATATATATATATATAACCATATATATATATATATATATATATATATATATATATATATATATATATATTAGGGACATAATAGCTTATCTTATTCCTATAAAATAAGCTTGTGCAATATTTCATTGAAAATCATCTCAATGGAAACCAAGGATCATTAACATACTTAAAATTTTGTTAATCTCCAACCTAAGTACAAAAACCTTGAAAATACCTATATACCCGAACCTTACAAATCCATATTATCTTAGTATGTGGACTTAAACTCTAGCATTCACTTTGACACTGTGCATCACAAAGTCATGGTTAGATTTCACAACAAATAAAGAAACACAAAAAATCCTTAGAAAATCTCTGCAAAATATAAATATTAAATGAATCTAAGTTGATTGCAGTAAAAAAATAATAGCATAAAATTGCCTAGGGTGAACAAATTAACAGATCAGCTCCCACCACAATAACAGATCATTAATCCAACTTCTAAAAAAATAAGTTTTGATCTATATTGATGATTAATAGAGGAATCGACATTGGATAAGTAAAACATGAAGCAAAAAAATTCAAATAATACCAACATTAATGAAAAAAATATCAAGCAGGCACGTGAGGAAATAGAATGAATGGATCAAGCTAGAGAGAAAATGAAAGAAACAAAATAGAAGAAGAGTTTTGTTCAGATGCTTACGAATCTTGTCACGTGAAAGGATGACAAACCTTAGCCGACTCTCTCTCTCTCTCTCTCTCTCTCTCTTCAGAGAGGCAAGTTCTGAGGAGTGTACGTGTGATTTAAATACTCATCCACATCTGTGTAGAAAGAAAATGTTCAATACGTTGTCCTCAGATTTATCCCTCTCTCTCTCTCTCTCTCTCTCTCTCTCTCTCTCTTGAGAAAGAGTCAACTAGGGCTCGTCATCCTCTCACATGGAAAAAAAATCATAAGCATCTAGACAATCCCTTCTTCTATTCCGTTTCTTTCATTTTCCATCAAGATTGATCCATTCATTATATTTACTCACGTGCTTGCTAGGTTTTTTTTGCATTGTAGTGTAGTTTGATGTTTTACTTATTCAGTGTTGAGTACTCGACTAGTTGTCAGTATAGATCAAAACTTGATTGTTTTATTCTAATATTAAATCAGGTTTTGCTAAATGTCAAACATCTTTATGTCTAAAAGGTGGGAAACTATTATGCTATGTTTAGGGTTTAGGGTTTAGGGTGATATTCTAAATCCTGAACCCTAAACCCTAAACTCTAAACCTGAAGAGATCCTTTTAGGCACAGAGAAACATCCTTCAAGTTATGCTAAATGTCAAACATCTCTTTGACATCATATATCACATTGGTGGTATCTTGTAGTTTAGAAGTTTCTGAAACTATTAAAAAAAGTGAATATTGAAGTCTATCTTAAAATAGGGTTTATATTAATTGTTTTAGATGAGTATATAAAATGGTCATATGCTACTCTCATTGACTCGTTATGTGATAAAATATAGTGGGTGATAGAAAGAAGTTTAATGTGCATAAGAATCATGAGTTATACAAATCTCAAACTTCTGGTATGACATAAGCATATGTAAAAAGATAAATGGATTGGAGAGTTATTTGTAGGCCATCCAAGAAGATTTCGTAATATATTTCATCTATCATAAAGAACTTTTGTTAATCTTCTGCAAAAACTACATACTAATGACTTTAAGAAAGGTTTGTTTAGTTTATCTCATTGCATCATTTAGTTTGATTATAACATTAAATTTAATTTTAAAAGTTTATAATTAAATATTATATCAAGATTTTGTTTAATGAGATGAATTTTCTAATAAGATATAATTTTCTCTCATATCTTTAGACATAAAAGTTTGTGTTATTCAAGAATATATTGAACCATTGAAAGAATCTATAATTTTGGAAAATTATAAGATGTCACCACAAGGTCCACAACTTGGATGTTACATAAACCTCCCTTTTGGGTTGTCAACCAATAAAATCTCCTTAATTATAAATTTAACCTTTTTTAAAAATTGGTTTATCAATTAGAGCAGAGATTATTTAAAATCTTATCTTCAAACCATTTAAATTTGTTTAAAATGAGTTGTAAAGGCCCCATTGGGCATGTAAATTGAAGATCATAATTTTCTTTAACAAGAAACATAGCAATTTATTTCAAATTTTTAAATAAATATAAAAGTATTTTAAAAATTAAATAAATGTACTCAAGATCTAAAACAATTATAAAAAATTTTGTAGAAAACTTAAAAAATATTAAAGAATTATTAAAAATTGTAACTTCTCAATCTCCTTTTAACATTTAAAACCTTATATATGAGTAAGGAGGAAAACTCACACCTCAAAATCTTTCTTTTGCATGCTTCAATTCTTTTTCTTAAAACATATTAACTATTATCTTTTATAAATAATGTATAATTCTTTCTATATAAGCTCCATTTAATTTTTTTCAAGGTAAATTAAATATTCTTAAAATTTAGTGTAGTCCATATAAGAAATAATGATTCATGCAATAATAAGCTCTTGATGCAATGATGCAAAGATGATGATGAGGGAAATACCTCCCAAATAATATAAAAAGTTAATATTTTATTTTTGGAAAATTTACATACATAGCAGACAATTCTTATGCATTTACATGTCTAACATTTAAAGTTTGATTTTTTATAAATATAACACTTCTTCTATGCTTGAAAATGTGCATTTCACTTTAAAAAAAAATGAATAAATGTTTACTTTTTTATGTAATATTAAAAAATTAGGTGCTATATATATATAAATATCAAACTTTAGGTGTTAGGTATGTAAATATATAAGAATTGCGTGTTATGTATGTAAATGCCCCTTTATTTATTTAATTTTATTTTAAAGTGATTGTTTTGCAAATTTTTATTAATTTTTAAGTGATGGCGTGCATCTAATTTTTTTTTGAAATTTTTGTATTATAAATTCTGGTAATTTGATTATTGAGTTTGCTCATGTTGAAATTATGATGTTTTCATCTTCTATTAAATTTTATGACATTAGTTGTCAAAATATTCTATAATTTTTTGTTAATGTAAATAATTTCTTAATTACCCTCATCAATTTTTATATAAAAATACAATTTTATGAATTTCTTTTGTAAAAGCTCATATTAATGTGAATATGTTTTGTATAAATAAAATTTTTTTTCTTAAATTAGTTTTTTCTAAACAAATTTTTATTGATTATTGGACAATAATTTCTTTACCATTTCATTGTTTAAAAAAAATCATTGAGACATTGAACAAGTTTTCTAGCATCTCTTGATATCATTGAAAAGACAAGTTACTAATCTATATTTTTTTCTAAGTTTTTTATATCCTTATCAAACTTTCTTTCCTTTTCTTTTAATTTGCACTGAAATATGATTTGAATGTAGATTTACATATTTTTTTAATACCATTAAAAATGATGTTTTATTTTTTAACTTGATATTTGCATCAACATTAGTGTTAATATCTTTGAAGTGAATCAAGATATAATGTACTCATGGTAAAAATTACATCCATGAAAATTGTAATAAACATTAAGGGGAAAAGATCGAGTGTTTGCAGCTAAGATAGAGTTTAAAAGTTCGACGCCTACGAAAAAATTTTAAGAAAAATATTTAAGATGGTGTTGACGTAGTTATCTAATTTTTTATTGTATTTCTTTTCATATATTGTAGAGGTGTAATTGAGTCAAGTCGGCTCGTGAGCTGACTCAAGCTCAATCTCATAATCAAGCTCAAAATTTTGTCGAGCTTGTTGACATCACTTTTAGAGTGAGTCTTCAACTTCCTCATCATAGATCTAAGACTCTTATAGACACTAAGAGCTCCTTAGTCTTAAGATATTTCTAGTGATTAGGAGAACACTTAACCTAAGCCTAGAGACTTAGAAGGGTTAGCCATGGGGATAGGTCATGCCTGAGGGACTTACCTACTTTGTAGCCTAACCCAAATCCATGATTTCCTTCTCAAACCAAATCTCAAATTCATGCCAAATTCAAATCAAATCCCATAATAAAATATGAGCTCAAAATTTCTCCATAAACCTTATGATTGAATTCAAAACCCTTTCTAAGCCCTTTGATTTCATCTTATGGCCTTAGCCTTAAGCAAATTCAAATCAATTCCAATTCAATTGATTTTCTCAAAGATCAATTCAATCGCTCAATTGTTTATCAAATCTAAATCCAAACTCAACTCTAAATAATTTAAGCCAAAATTAAATCCAAGTTCCAAAATTCCTTCCTAAGCCATATGACCCATTCTCATAAGCTTAGCCAAATCTCCACCTAAGCTATCCAAAACTTGATTGATTTTTTTATAAACCAATTATTTCTTCATTTATATTCACAAATATAAACTAAATCCATACTCAAATGACCAAAAGCAAATCAAGCTAAATCAAACCAAGCCAAGACCCTTCTTAAGCCATATGGACCTACCTCTATAAGCTTAACCAAATCTTAACCCAAACCAACCCAAAATCAATTGATTTCTTTATAAATCAATTGTTTCTTCATTTATATTCATAAATTTAAATGAAACCCACCTTTTAAGTACAAAAAATAAATCAAACTAAATTGGTTTCCTTCTTAGCCCTTTTGATCTACATCCATAAGCTTGGTCAAATTTGCTTCCAAATCACTCCAAACTCAAGTAATTTTCTCATGAATCATTTATATCTTCATTTATATTCCCAAATATAAATGAAATATAAATTCAAATAGCCAAAACCAAATCAAAAATCAAACCAAAATCCAATTTTTACCCTTTAAGCCAATTTCTTGGACTTAACCAAAATCCACCTAAACCATGCCAAAATTAATGGATATTCTCTTGAATAAATCATTCCTTCAATCATCTATCCAAATATAAAT
The DNA here is from genome assembly GCA_021442155.1 of Cymbidium sinense. Taxonomy (NCBI): domain Eukaryota; kingdom Viridiplantae; phylum Streptophyta; class Magnoliopsida; order Asparagales; family Orchidaceae; genus Cymbidium; species Cymbidium sinense. The sequence goes on along the minus strand of CM038225.1, from coordinate 468,984 downwards.
GAAACCTATAATTATCAAACCAAACTCAAGTCAACCCAAGTCAAGCCCAAGTTAGCCCTTTTAGCTTGAAAAGTCCAAATGAGCCAAAATCCATTGGACTCTAAAGTGATTGCAGTTGAATTTATATTTCAATCATAGGCTCAAATATAAGTTTAACTAAACTTGAATCAAGCCAAAACCAAGCCAATTGATTTATTTAGGTCTACTTGACCCAAAGTGTCCTAAAGGATCTTTTTGAGCCAAGTTCTAATCCAACCCAAATTGGATTGGACCAAGCCCATCCAAGCCTCATATCATGATCAACAATCACCCTAGGATGATCAATAACCTTGAATTAGGTTAAACCAAGTCAACTTAGTCCTTTGAACAAGTTAACCTTTAGCCTAAATGAAACCTAAACTACCCAAAACACATCATACACTAAATTGATTGAAACCATTGATTCACACCAACTCATGATCAATGATTGAACATGACTTGACCCTCAATAGAGCTAAACTAAGTCTAGTTGGTCATTTAACCCAAGTTGACCTAAATTGGTCTAAAAGGCTAAAATAGGTCAAATCATAATATAACCTAAATCGATTGCAACCAATGGCTCAAGTTCATTCCAAATTAATTATTGAACTTGATCAAAGCCATAATTGAGCCCAATTTGACCAATTGGTCAACTTGAACCAACCTAACCAATTTGACCTAAAAGGTTAAATTGGCCAAAATCTAAATTAAATCCAAATTCATTCAAACCAAAGCCTACAATCATTTTTAATTAACCAATTGAACATGAACCAACACCTAACCCAACCCAATTTGATCAATTTGGTCAAATTAGTCAACTTAGCTCATTTGACTTATATGAATTCAAATGAGCCAAAATCAAACCTAGGCTAAATTGATTGAAATCACTTGAACTAGAACTCTTCAAATCATTATTTGAACCTAACCAAGCCTTGGTTTGACCCAATTTGACCAATTGGTCAACCTAACCCAACATGACCCAATATGATTCTATTTGATCAAATGAAGCCAAAACCTATGAAACTAACCCATGACCCAATGAAGGCTAACCAAACCTGACCAAAACCCATCTTAGGTCAACCTAAAATTAGCCCAAACCCATTTGGAGCCAAGTCCAATGCAAACCTCCATGGATCCTCTCCCTCATGTGGGATTTTGTCAAAAATGACAAAGTCCACTATTCATTTCACCTTGGCAGCCATCAAACTTCTAAATGAGGGATCCCTAAACCTCTTAGCCCACTCTAAAGGTGCTAGGACTAACCATGGGCCAAAAGGAGGTGAGTTAACTCACCTCCCATGCAAACTAAAAGCTAAAGGATCCAAGCTAAGAGATCTGCCAAAATCAAGCTTGGAGCCTCCTGCCATGGCTTCTCCCAATCCATACAAGCCATGTGGACTTGAGTGCAACCACTTCGGTGCTCTGACAGTGGCCGGCTGACCGAAAAATGGGAAGCCATCCCATCCGTCCACCTCAGCAAACTAAGGGGTATACCCCCTCAATTCATACGGGAAATGGATCAATTCTAATTGTGAGAGCTTCCAAGTATGATTTTGAACCTCTTTGTAATCCTCAAAGCCATCCCAAGGTCCCATCTTTCGGCATTTCTCCTCCCTGTGTGAAGTCAAAATAGGGCACTCAAATCTTGATCCTAACTTCGCCAATACTCCATCTTAATCAAATTCTTCTTACACACACCTTCCATGCACGTCATCGAAGCCACCCAAGTCATTTCTCAAGTTCCCAAGCCACCATAGGAAGGGCTTCGATCACCACCAAGCTCCACAGTGATGAAAGTTGATCCAGGCGGACCAAGAATTAGCTTGTGCTACTCACAGGCCTCATCTCTAGGCTACCTTTGTCGATCCCACTTGAGCTCGGTGAGGTAATTTTCACGGTGAGGTAGAGCTTTTCAAAGGAAATTCACATGTGAGTCGATCTTGACCGTTGGATGTGTGTTATTTCCTTCCCTGATGGTGTGGGTTGATTTTAAAGTTCATCCGAGCTCGGGTGAGCTTGGATCGAGTGATTCATGGTGGACGGCCTCCGTTGTTTGTCCCTTGCAGGAAGGAGGACCACGGGCCATTCGTTCCACATGATTGGAACGGACGGCTCTGATCAGATCATGCTAGATCTATCTATTTTCTCCCTCTTACATCACGAGATTGATCTGCGATGTTTGATCCGAGATTAGACAGCAGGGATCAATACTGCATCTGCCGTTGGTTGACTCAGCGCGTGGATGTGACAACTTAAATAGTCAATCCTATGACGCAATGTAGAAAGTTTGCCACATCAGCGCGCCACGTGGTGGCAATGGGATTAGACTTAATTAAGGCTAATTCATGTGTTTTTAAGGTTGAAACTTCCAATAATTCATAACAAATTCTAGAAAAATCTAAAAAAAATATAAATAATGTCTCATTTTAAAGGTATTTTAGAGGGAAATCCATTAAAATTATTCTTAATTAATTTTGAATAGTACTTTTGGCTTAATTGGGGTTTAATCAAAATTTTAATTAGCCTAATTACTCTTTACTTAATTAGCCAATTAATCTAAAACTTTTTGAGAATGTTAAGGGGGATGACCTTTGCCTCTCCTATTATTTTTTAGAATTTATTGGTTGATTAATTAGGGAAATTGATTGCTTAAGCCTTAATTGCTCTTTTAATTTAATTAAGTAATAATTAAGCATTTGAATAGTAATTAATTAATAAATTGGACCCCTTAATCACTGTTGAATAGTGGGGAGACTTAGGAAATTGGATTTGGGCCTCCCTCCTAATCTTTTCCCTAAATTTCCTTCTCTTTTTCAACCAAAATGCTAATTAAGAATTAACTAACTAATTAATGGTTTAATTAGTTAGATTGAATTTCAAATCATACCAAATAATGTTTAATTGAATGAGAGGACTTATGGAATTAGGTTGGGACCTCTTTCCCAACCTTTTCCCCTGAAGCCCATTTCATTTCAAAGGATAATTAATTAGATTTGATAATTAAAAAGAGAAATGGATTAGTGGATTAATGGCTTGATTAACTTAATTAAAAGGGTAATTGTATCTAATTTCTCTTAATTGATCCATAGGTAGAGCTTTAGGTGTTCAATAACCCAAAGAGGTCTAATGAAATTATGGTTAGCTCACATGTGTGAGAAAACCATAAAAGTAATCAAGTGAGTTCCTTAAGCTTAATTAATTAGTGATTGTGAGCTAAGTTCATTAGGCCCCTTTCATTTCATAGGAGCATTGCTATTTAAATTTATTTGTATATTACATTGGCTCATAATCATTTAATTAATTAACTTATGGTAACATAAGTAAGGGTTTAATTAATTGAGTTAATTCATACCTTAACTGTGGTGAAAATTTTATATTCTTGTCTTCATCTATGGTGAAAAAAATATATAAAATTGTCTTGTTATGACGTCATGCAAATCCACAGATGTTCTTATTAGGGTGATCGGGTACGACATTGAAAAGAGGTGTACTATCTCGAAAGATAGAAGCCACCACCCTACAATAGACCTAATCACCTTAATAAGGACTCCTAAGGACTATTGGTCTTTGGAATGTACCAGAGATTCTTCCCCTACTTTACATGGAAAAGTAAAGTAGGATTTATTTTAAACTGGGTTCATTAAGTTCCCTACAGGGGCAAACCCCCATAGTTAATTACATCCTAAGGAATATGATTCCTTAGGAATACTCTCGATTAAGGTAAATGATCATTATCTCCAAAAATTTTGAAAAGGTAGGACTATCAATCGATTAATTTATTTTAGAAAGCCAAGTGGGATCGATCAAGAAGAAAGAATTCTTATCGAAGCCAAATGAAAATAAGCAGGTGATGCTTAAGATATTAGGAAGCCTAGTAAGCACCCCAGACTACCCTATGATTGGGCTTTATATTTTTGAAATTGAATTAATGTATTTGAGTTAAATTTTTATTAGAATGCTAGGGCTTATGATTCCATGACACAAGATCATAGAAATGCCTAAGAGGTGAGGATTTATGCTTATAGCCCGCAAAAGGGAGAAGCAATCTCAGGACCTAAATCTAGGGAGTTTTGGTGAGGGCCAAAAGCACGACCTAAATCTAAGGCAAAAATGAGTATTTGGTTAACCTCCACAAGAGAGAGTAAACTACTCAACTGTTGAACTTACAATCGCCTAGGGGTGGTTGCCAACTAACTCATCCTACGATTTTAAAAAATATGTAGGCAAGTCATATGTTTATGCAAGATAGCAATGTTGTTATTTATTTAAAAAAAGACTAAGTCCTTAAACATACTCCATAAAGAGACTAGATCATGTAGGGCATGAATTCATGACTTAAATCTAATATAAAATTTTCATATATTTTATTTTTATTTTGGACAATCATTTGACTTAGGCTATAGGGTTCATATGCCTAATGCATGAGAAATAAGATTATCGGCCAAAATCAGCAAGATGGGGAGGTGTGTTTCCACCATGGCTCACAAGTTAAGCCAAGTTCTATGAAGAAGGTGGAAGCCCTCCAATCAAGAGTGAAACAATATGATTTTATGCATGATGTTATAAAAGAAAGTACACATCCAGCTAAGGGATTACTAATTCTTTTATCTTGATTTTAACTTAGGATTTAAATGAGGTTATGAATTATTTATCTTTAATTTTAACTTGATTAATTTGGCAGAAGATTTATTTTTATCTAAGAGCCTAATCGTTATCCAGGCCATACAATAAAAAAGAAACTAAGAAAAGGATGTCATTTCTAATGCACAAGCTAAATAAAACATCAAACATTTTATAAAGCTAATGCAAAAGAATAAAATGTCATTTTTGGTTGGGCACCACCGCACAAACTCAAAAAATAAATAAATTAGGTAGCCGAGCTCTACCTTTATATAATCCGGATTACAAATAAATTAATTACAATTAAGTAAGGAATTCATGTTATGGGGTCTTCATTTCTTCTTTTCTTCTTTTCTTCTTTCTTCTTTGGGTTCCTTCTTTTGGATGGTTAGAATGTGGTTTCTCCAAAGACTTCACATGGTATATAAGATGAGATCTTATGACCAATATTCATCCTAATCCCCATAACAATTATTCCAAAATTCTAATTGCAAAATTACATTAAAAAGAAAAGTAAATCTAACTAATATCTGCAAAATAGAGATTAGCTAAACAACCATACAAATCCCAAGCATGATATTGGACTTAACACCCCACATATGGGTAACAAAGTCCACCTAGCCTATTGGATTATGCTTAAGGGTATAAATACCTACATAACAAAAGTATTTATATTTTTATTTATTACAGCACCCCTTAAGTACAATCCCCTACAGAAGATAATGATTAAACTAAATCTTCCTATCATTTAGTCTACGAACATACACCATAATATCCAGACTAAAATAAAAGATCATAAAATAAAAGTAAATATCAAACCATGCACCACCCTAACTTAAAGTTAGAAATGGTGACTTAGTCTAATGTGTGTGTCATTTAAGGTTTGTGTGGTATGCTTAGCTATGACTTTAAGGTTAAAGTTTTTTAAGTATAAAAATGTTCAACTTAGAGGGGTGGTTTTATTGTTTAATTAATTTAGTTGATTTTTTTTTTGGTGATTTGTTTAAGTTTGAATGAACCTGCAATTAATTAGTAAGTTGCAAAGAGAAGGTAAAGAGAAGAGAACTTCTCTTTCCTTCCCTACCCTAAGTAATTTCTAAAGTAGATTCATATTTGATTATTATTTAGTGAATGTTTTATTATATATTTTAATTAATCCTAAGTTTAGATTTTTCCTAAACAAACCTATTAAAAAAAGAAAGGCATTTTAAGATTAAGTAAAGTGAACTAATATCACAAAACATACATCACTTCATTTTTTTTTCCCAACAGGTATAACATGCATATGGATGAATCCTAAGAATATCTATACATACAAATGGAAATGTTTAGCACACTTTATGATGAATGCTAAGAAATATTACTCAGGAAATTTTGGATGCTTTATGATGCATGATTTTCATTAAGTAGAAAAGGGTTATTCTTTTATCCTTTATTCATAAACACATGTGTATGTATGAAAGGCATAAATGAGTACAGTGTCATTGTTAGCACCAGGAGTGTAAGGTACAAGACCTACTTAGGGATACCTAAAGCCTCGTAACCCTGGGATTGTCCAGACTAATATACCACTTTCCTTAAATACATATGCATATACAAAAGAGATAAATGGAAAAAGAAAGATGCAAAGTTTATGTTTATTTAATTTTTGATTTGTTTATGCAATTTATGTGTGTAAATGTAAAGATCCTTCTTAAGTTATAACATGGAAGAGGATAAGAGTAGATTTTAAGCAAGTGTTATATTCTTTTAAAAGAACTATACACTTTGCAAATCTTATTCAAATCCATGTTAAGAGGAAAGAAAGGAAGCAAACATAAGACACATTTATATATTCACATAAGTAGCATACCTTTCAATTTTGATATTTGATTTATAAGTTTTTAAAATAATTTTAGATTTAATAGTGATAATAGCCATTCGTATTTTTACTTTAGCCAACCCATGAAATTTGACATAAAGAAAACATTTCATTTTTAATTTGATTTTTAAAAGGGATGGTTGCATAATTTTCATGTCACATACACATTTAGCATGCTAGGAAAGAAATAAAGTGATGAAAGCAATGTAAACTCATTCACCCTAATTAATTCCTAAAGACAATTCTATGAAATAAGAAAGTTCAAAGTGAATCAAAGTTTGTTTAATGTGATTTTTGTTTTGAATTTGCTTTATGTTTGATTTAGGAAATGTGAAAGAATGTTTGCTGGTCCTAACCCATTTCCCCCATATGTGAGTTAACTTAGTTTCTTCTTAGGATCATTAGGTGATTTTTATATTATATTTAGGTTAAGGTGTGAGTTAAGTGTGTTAATTACCCCTTACCTACACCACCTCAGCATACTTAACCAAATAACTATGCACCAATGGATGACATAAAATCACATAAAGAATTTAAATCAGTAATGCACCTAAGAATGAAAGGGTTCTAATGCAATTGGCTCATGATTAATGATTAATTAAGCTAAATGGTTTAATTTAAGTAATTTCATAACCCTTCCCACACATGTGAGTTGGATTTTGATTTCCTTAATGTACTTAGGTTATTGAACACCTAAGCACCTACCTAAGATGAATTAGTTAAGTTCTAGAGGGTTTTAGAATTTTATCAAATTAATTAAGTAGGTAATTAGTGGATTAATCCTTAATTAAATTTGGATTAAAAAATAAAGATAGAGTTTAAGGAATATCTTAAGGAAAATATCTCAAAATTATTCCCTAAACCTCCTGTTCATTTAAACAAACCTTAATTAACTCAATCAAGGGATTAAACCACTGATTACACATTTAATTAGGCTTAATTACATTAGGAGAGTAATTAGGAATGGATCCAGCAATTACCCTAATTAAACTATTAATAAATCCTAAGAAAAATAGGGGAAGCAGAAGTCATCCTACTAAATACACATGAGAAGTTTGAGATTAATTAATGGAATAATCAAAAGGTAATTAGACTAATTATATTCCTAATAAAACCCAAATTTAGAAAATAATATTATTCAAAATCTATCAAAATCAATTTTATAATATTCTACATTCAATTATCTTTCATATGCAAATTATTTATTTTTTTTATTTTTCTACACTTAGATATGAATATTTGAAGTTTCCATAATTTTTCTTTAATTAAATAGCCTAATTAAGTGGTTAATCCCATTGACATCACGTGGAGGCTGATGCGACGTGTGCTTTCCACATGGAATGATGGGAGATTCTACTCAAGTTATCACATCGTAGCACCGCATCAACAACGATGCTATGCGCTTTCTCCCCATCCGTCCGATCAAGGATCAGATGGCTGAGATCAAGCTCGCGATTCTTAAGGGTTAAAATGACTGATCTACGTGTCTTGATCATGGCTGTCCATCCAAAATGCACGGATGGATGACCCATGATCCATCCCCGATCTTCCCTTCGGGAGATGGCCACTGTCCATCTTCTAGGAGAAGATCTGAGCTCGATTGAGCTTAGATTGAAACAAAATTTATCCTACACCATCTAAGAGTGAAAGGGGACACATCCAATGACTAGCTTTGCTTAGGGTGAAACTTCCTTTTATTAAGGACCAAGAGGAGATGAAGTTATGCTCATTTTAATGGCATACTTCACCAGAGGCTATCACCGATGCTCGAATACCTTGAAGTAGCTACATCTAGTGGAGACGAAGCCTTGTTGAAGTTTTGAGGTGTTGAAATTGGATGGATCTTCTTATGGACCAAGTTCACCTTCAAGTGGGCTCAACCTTGGTCAAGGGTATTCCTCCCTTGCTTGGAGAACTTATGTGAAGGCTTGGGTGAACTCGATTGAGTTCCCTGATGAAGCTTGCAAAGTGAATTGGATTAGTTTGGAGTATTGAGTGAGATGGATTAGTGAGGGAGCTCCCCTATTTTTAGTCTAAGAAAATCGAGAAATGGGAAATTCAAACTCACTCTAGGAAGCTTGGGGAGACTTGGAAATGGTTCCTCTAGCTTCCCTAAGCTCAATCGAATTGAAGAGTGTTGAATTGAAATGAAATTAAAGGGAGTATATCTCCCCCTAGAGCAATCAGATGGCCAAGAGATGCCTTTTTTGATCAAATGACCTCATGCAATGGGTTGTTAGGCCATTTAGGGTTTGCACATGGGTCGATTTGGCCAAAGAAGGGTTGTGGAGATGTTGCACACATGGAAAATGAGAGGAGGAATGATCCCCATGTGCTTATTTCAATGGGGGTGGTCAGTTTTGACCTTGTGTTGGGTTGGGCTGACCCAAACCCAATGGGTTAGGTGTACCACACTCACTAGTGTCCACTTGGTCCACTAAAAGGGTGCCAAGTCATCATGGAGAGGATTTGACCAAATTCTAAGTGAATTTGGCCAAAATTTACCCTTTGACCTAGAGGTAAAATTATCATTTGGCTTGTATTTCAATTTGAATAAGGTTGGTATAATTGAAAAATAGGTTGGGCCAAGTTTCATTGAATTTGGATTTGGTTTGATGTGATTTGGCTCATGTTGAACCGTTTAAGTCAAAATGGGTCAACTTGGGTCAAGTTGATTAATTGGTCAAATTGGGTCAAACCATGGGTTGGGTCAAGTTCATATGACCATTTGAAATATTTTGGCATCATTAGTTTGGTTCAATTTGATTTATATTTGATTTTGATTCATTTGATTTCATTTAAATCAAATGGGTCAAGTTGACCTATTTGACCCATTTGACCTATTTAGATTAGGTCATGGGTTGGCTTATTTTTGGTTGATCATTTGAAATGGATTGGCATCTTTATTTTCAATCAATTTGGTTTATATTTGGATTTGGCTCAATCTGACCTTTTAGGTCAAGTTGGGTTCAAGGTCAATTGGGCTAGGTTGGGACTAGTTGGCCAATTGGGGCTTTGGTCAAGTTCAACAATCATTTTGGAATGAAATTGACGCATTGGTTTCAATCAATTTGGCTTAGATCAAGTTTTGACATATTTTGATTTTTTAGGTCAATTTGGGTCAACTTGGGTCAAGTGGCCAATTGGGCTAGGTTAGGCTCAAATGATGACTTGGTCAAGAGAGAAACAAAAAGACTTAAAAAATATTTTTAGAATTGGATTTGAATTTTGGATTTAGTTTGATTGATTTGAATTTATATTTCATTTATACATGTGAATATAAATGAGAATACAACTGGGATGTGAGCAATTTCCTTGAATTTGAATTGATTTAGATTTAATTTAGGCTAAGTCCATGAGTGGGAATCAAAGGACTTAGAAAATATTTTGGAGTTTGGAATCCAATCATAGGATTTAATCATAGGTTTCAATTATTTGGAATTGATTCATGATTTGAGAAAATCCATTGAATTGATTCAAGGTTTGAGTTAGAGTTGGAGTTGATATGAGTTTGGAGTTTTGACTTGGAAGGAGGGAGTGAGGATTTAGTTCAAGCTATAGGGTAGGTAAATCATTTAACACCCCTAAAGCATAAATTATTCATATGGGTAACTCTTCTAAGCCTCTAGGGTTAGGTTGAGTGTCCACCAAATCACTAGATGTGTCTTAAGACTAAGGAACTCTTAAAATCTATGAGAAGTCATATGTCTAAGATGGAGGGGTTGAGAGCTCATCCTAAAAATGAGATCAACATTAACCTAATTAATCCATAAAATCAATCTAATTTTTTTTCATTAAATCAAATTGACTCACACATGGGGAATGAGATTAGCATTAGCAAACCTTCTCACATCTCTTAAATCAAATCAAGCATGAAATTAAAATGACATTAAGAAATTTTGATTTATTTTAAATGAGCTTATTTAGTATGATTGTCCTTAAGAGTTAATTGGATTGAATGAAATCATGTGCTTATGTCCCTTTATTTCTTTCCAATCATATTAAATATTGTATGTCATCCTTGCAAAATTTAATTAAATTAAATGGTTTCATTTATGTCAAGCTTGCATGTGTTGATTTAAATTAATATATATGTGATTATTATCATTATTAAATTCAAATATATTTTCCAAAACTTATAAATGAATGATTATATATGCTATGAATGCTAGTTATAAATATATAGGAGATGGATGTGATTATAACTTAAGTGTATGAAGTAAAAGTTCTTTTCTTTTATTCATGTATTGACTTATGTAAGTAAGAATGTTAATGGAAATATAGCTTGGACATCCTGGGAATATGAGGCTTTAGTTAGCCCCAAGGAGGTCATTTGATCACTTCCCTAGTTTAACAACGACATGTACTCCATTTGATTTCATTCTTACATACTTCAATACTAGAATTTAGATAAGACTTTGTTCCATATGCATAAATGTTTCAAAAATATAACATTAGCATGATTTTTCCATTATTGTAGTTATTTGTACATTCATGTGTATTCAAGAGTAGTGGGTATATCTAGTATTGATATTCCGAGGATGCAAGGCTTTAAGTAGCCCCAAGTAGGTCTTTACCGCACTCCCCTAGTTTAATAATGACAAAGCATTCACGTAAAACTTTTATACACTTATATGCACATTTAGCTAAAGAATGAAAATCCCCTTTTTCTATTAAGAAAGACATGCATTCATATTTGTTCAAATGAATTAATCACATAGTTTAAAACCTTCTTTCTTATGTTCATGTGTATAAACTTACATATGTTTGAATGTAATGGGTATATAGTTTGGACATCCCGAGAATACGAGGCTTTAGCTAACCCCAAGGAGGTCATTTGATTACCTTTCTTCTCTGGTTAACAATGACAGGTACCTATTTATTTTCATTCCTATGTATTTTTATATAAGAATTTAGATAGAGCTTTAAATTAATATGATATAATAATTCAATCGAATGAAACATCTAAATTCCAAATGTACTATGGTGTTTATTTTCAAATATGTGTATGGGGGGACACCACGTAGATCTGACAATGTACTTATTGGGGTGATCAAGTACAGCACCAAGGAATGGTGCACTATCTCGAAAGATAGAAATGACCACCCTATAATGGACCTAATCACCTAATAAGGACTCCTAAGGCATGATAGATCTTTGAATATACCAGAGATTTTTCTCCTACTTTACATGGATGAATAAAATAAGATTTATTTAAACCAAGTTTTAAAATTTCCTACAGGGGCAAGCCCTCATAGTTAATTACATCATAAGGATTGTGAGTTTCTTAGGAATACTCTCGATTAAAATAGGCAATTATTGTCTCCAAAGATTTCAAAGATAGGGCTATCACTAAATTGGTTATGTTTGGAAAACCAATTGGGATAGATCAAAAAGGAGAGACTTATTATTGAAACCAAAAGAGAATGAGTAGGGAATGCTCATAATACTAGGAAATCTAGTGAGCATTCTAATCTATCATATGGTTGGGTTTTATATGTTTGAAATTTAGAAGAATTATTTATTTGAATTGAATTTTATTAAATTTTTAGGGCTTATAATCCAACAATATAAGTTTATGAAAATATCTAAGAGGAGAGAAATTATGCTTGTAGCTTGAAGAAAATAGTAACTTTGGATCCTAAATTTAGGGAGCTTTAGTGAGGGCCAAAGCACATCCTAAATCTAAGAAAAAATGTGTATATAGTTTACCTTCACAAGAGAGAGTAAATCACCCAACTGTCGGACTTATAATCGCGTGGAGTGGTAGCCAACTAACTCCTCTTACATTTTAAAACCATGTAGGCAAGTATATGATTTTGCAAGACGGTTAGATTGTTATTATTTAGAAAGAAACTAAAGTCCTTAAACCCACTCCCTAAGAGATTAAAGCATTAGTAGTATGAATAATGACTTAGTCTAATGCAAATCTTTTCAATTTTTATTTAATTTTTGACTCTTCACTTTGACAAAGGTCATAGGATTTTTATATGTTTAAATGCATGATGAAATAAGATTATTGGATAAATCAGAAAGAAAGGTATTTTTCACCACAAAAGAGACCCTCAAAGGTCAAGTCCTCCCCTATCATGTAAGAATGGAAACCCTCTCTTAGTAAGAGTGAAGTAATATGGATTCATGATATTAAGCATACAACATTCAGCTAAGGGGTTATTAAATATTTTAATTATCTTGATTTAATGCCTAGGATTTATATGAGTTATGAATTATTTAGAAAATTTAGTTATCAATTGTAGTTAGGGTAGAAAAATTATTTTTCTCTAAGAGCCTAATCAGATCCAGGCCACATATTAAATCAGCATATACGTAAGAAACTAAGAAGAGGCATGTTATTTCTATTGTATAATTTAAGCATAACATCAAGCATTTTATAAATCCAACGTAAAAGAGTAAAAGGTCGATGCGGTCGGGTACCACCGTACAGCCTGAAAAGATAAATGAGTAGCCGAGCTCTACCCTTATACAACCCGGTATATGAAATAATAAAATTTACAAATGAATAAATGTTATACGGGTCTTCATCCTTCATATCTTCTTCATTTTCTCATTTGATTTGATTTACTTCAAAGCCATCACAGGGCCTCCCAGGACAAAGCCTTCTAGCCACTGCTCATTCTAATCTCCCATAATACTAATCCTAATTCTTAATACAAAATTACATTAAAAATAAGAAAAGTGAATCTAACTACACCTACAAAATAAGTGTTAGCTAAACATACCATACAACCCAAGCAGTTATATAAATAATTTGGACTTAGCACCCTACACTTGGGTAACCAAGTCCACCTGTCCTAATTTAGATTGTGCTTAGGGGTTAAGCAACCTATAAAAGAGAGCATTTATATTTATTTTTAAGCACCCTTTAAGCATAATCTCCTACAAAAAATAATGATTAGGCTAATCATGACCTAAAGTCCAGTCTATGAAGCATACATCCTAAAGTCCAATCTATGAAGCATACATCCTAATATCCAGTATACAATAATACATCATAAAACTAAAAATGCATCACTCCATACATCACCCTAACATAAAGTTAAAAGTGGTGACTTAATTTTAAAGTATGTGTATTAAGACTTATGTGATATGCCTTAACTAGGCTTTGTTGTAATTTTCTAAGAATGAAGGATGGTTTTACTTTAAGTGACTTAATTGATTTGCAAGTTTTACTTAATATTTTCTTTTGTTTCATTTAGTTTACACCTAGCAACTAAGTGTTATAAAGACAAGAAAAGAAAGGATCACTCTCTTTTATCCCTACCTTAAGCCACATCTAAAGCATATTAATTAATCAATTCTCTTTAGTGAATGGCTTATTGCACATTTTACATTAATCTTAAGTTTAGGGTCACTTTAAATAAACTCATTCAATAAGAAAGGCATCTTAAGATTAATTGGACTTAATTATTATCACATAACACATGTTTATTCATTTCTTTCCATCACATGTAACATGCATATGATTAAATCCTTAAGCATAACTATACATGCATTATGTCTTAGCACACTTAAATGATGAATGTAAGTATATGCATATCTTAGAATTTAAATATTTCAATTGATTGAATTATTTCATCATATTAATTTAAAGCTCTATCTAAATTCTTATACAAAAATACACAGGAATGAAGTTAAACTAGTACGTGTCATTATTAACCAGGAAAATGAGGTAATCAAATGACCTCCTTGGGCTAATAAAAGCCTCATATTCCCGGGATGTCCAAACTAAATACCATTAGCATTCAAACATATGTAATTTTGCATGCATAAATGTTCGAAAGAGAGCTTTCGATCACATGATTAATTAATTCCATCACTTGAATAATTGCAAATGCATGTGTTTTGGTAAAAGAAAAAGGGTTTTGACTCCATAATTAAGTACACACACATGTATGAGAGACATAAGCTAGTACATGCCATTGTTAACCAGAGAAGTGAGGTAATCAAATGACCTCCTTGAGGCTAGCTAAAGCCTCATATTCCTAGGATTTCCAGACTAAATATTTGCTTTTCTCAAATACATATGAATGTATATAAAAATAAAGAAGAGAAAACCATGCAAAAGTTGTATTCTTCATTTGATTGAAAATATTTATGCACATAAAGTAAAGCCTTACTTAAATTCTAATATTAAAATATGTAAGAATGAAATCAAATGGACTACGTGTCATTGTAAAACCAACGAAGTGAGGTAATCAAATGACCTCCTAAGAGCTCAGTATTATTCAAATGTCATTAACTTCTTAACATTCTTATAAATCAATATATGTGAATGAAAGAAAAGAACTTTACTTTAGACATTTAAGCTATAATCATTTGCATTCCTTATGTGCTTATAGCATTTTTAGCATATGTAATCACTTGTTTATAAGATTTGAAAAATAAATTTGGATTTAATAATGATAGTAACTACACATATATTAATTTAAATCAACACATGCAAGCTTGACATAAATCAAATAATTTATATTTAATTAATTTTTGAAGAAATGAATGCATGAATCAAGTGGCATACAATATTTTATTATGATTAGAAAGAAATAAAGAGACCCAAGCATGTAATTTTATTCAATCCAATTAATTCCTATGGGCAATCATATTAAATAAGCTTATTTAAAACAAACCAAAGTTTCTTAATGTTATTTTTAATTTCATATTTGATTTAATTTAAGAAATGTGAGAGAGATTTGCTTGTCCTAATCTCATTCCCCGTATGTAAGTTAATTTGATTTAAGGAAAAGCAATTAGGTTGATTTTATGGATTAATTAGGTTAAGGTGTGAATTAAATTAATTAATTAAACCCTTACCTATGTTACTTTAAGATAATTAATTAAATAATTATGAGCTAATGTAATATGCAAATACATTGAAAAGTAAATAGCAATGCTCCTATAAAGTGAAAAGGGCCTAATGCAATTAGCTCATAATCATTTATTAATTAAGCTTAAGGAACTCTTATAGTTACTTTCATGATTTTCTCACACATGTGAGCTAATCATAATTTTACTAACCTCTTTAGGTTCTTGAACACCCAAAGCTCTACCCAAGATCAATTAATTAAGGTTCCATATGATTATGCTTCCAATTTGATTAATTAAGAAATTTGATTAAGAGATTAAGGTTTGATTAATTTAATTAAGGAAGTTGAACTTAGGGACATAGATTAAGAAAGAGGCCCTAAACTTATCTCTTGAGTTCACCCACTGATAAGGAACATTTAACTAGTTGATTAATTAAATCATTACTATTCACATGATTAATTAAACATTAATTTGATTAAAAGAGTAATTAGGAATTAATTAATCAATTATCCTAATTTGGAAAGTAATAAATCCCAAGAAAATTAGAGGAAGTAGAGGTCATCCTTTTAATCAATCTCAAAAATTTTAGGATCAATTACTTGAGTGATTAGAGAGTAATTAAACTAATTAAGTTTTTAATTAAATAATAATTAAGCTCTATTTATTGTTCAAAACTAATTGAAAATATTTTTATAAAATTCTCCTATGAAATACATTTAAAATGAGTCATCATTTGTATTTTTTTAGATTATTCTACAATTAGTTATGAATTATGAAAGTTTCAGCCTTAAAATCCAATTAATTAACCTTAATTAAACCTGATCCCGCTGGTGCCACGTGGCGTGCTGACGCGGCACGCTTTCCACATTGCACCGCAGGATAGGTTATTTAAGTTTTCACATCTGCGCACTAAGTCAGTTGGCGGTGTATGTGGCATCGATCTCCGCCATCCGATCTTAGATCAGGCGATGTAGATTGAACTCGAGGCGTATAGAGGAGAAATGAAGGAGATCTAGCATGATCTGAACAGAGCCATCCGTTCCAATCATGTAGAACTAATGACTCATGATCCTTCTATGATGAGCTGAACTTATGCCATGGATATCGATCCCGAGCTCACGCTCAGATCCACTCTAAACTCAACCCACACCTGCGTGCAAAGGATCCATAAGGATCTAAAGGCTAGGATGAGCTCAAATGCAAATTTCCTTTGAAAAGCACCAACCAAATTTTCCTATATCTATGATTTTGAGGAATTACCTCACCAGAGCTTAAGACCGATGGTGGAATCGATGGAGGTAGCTTCATCTAGTAGAGATGATGCCCTATTGAGAAGCAATTGAGTCAATTCCCCTTGGTTCACTTGGTTGGCCAAAAATGGAGGTTTGGGGCTTCGATCTTGATCGAACTCCTTGCTCCGATGGGTCAAAAGCTCGAGAAATGAGTTGGGTAGCCTCGACGAGGTATGGAGATGGTATGGGAATGAACAATTAAAGTTTGGTGGCGAATAGAGAGAGTTTGGATCGAAGGTAGTCTCCCCTATTTTGGTTTCACATAGGAAGAGGGAATACCAAATGTGGGAAACTTGGAATCACTCTAGAACTCACAAGGAAGCTTGACTTGCTATTAGGAAGCTCGCACAAAGTGAATTGGTGTGTTTCCCGTTTGAATTGGGGGGAGTATACCCACTTGATTTGCTACGTTGGACGGACGAGATGACTTCCCATTTTTTGACTGGCCAGCCACCATTAGAGTGTCAGAGGTGTCTCAAATGAGTCTACATATCTCAATTGGGTTGTAGGAAGCAAAGGAGGTGGATCAAGGCTTGATCTTGGCTGATTTGGTTTCCTTGATCCCTTGGGTGCTTGGCTTGTAAGGGAGGTGAGTTGGCTCACCTCCCTTTGGTCCCTGGAAAGTCTTAGCATCTTGTAGAGTGGAATAAGAGGCTTAGGGATCCCTCATTTGGAAGTTGGATGGCTGCCAAGGTGATGGGAGAGTGGACTTTGCTATTTGTAGGTGGAATCCTTTAGAAGAGGGCTTAACTAATGGATTATGGCTTCGATGGGGCCCACTTGGTTTTTGGCCTGACTTAGGGCTGACTTGGGGTTAGTTTTTGTCAAGTTTGGTCAGCCATCAAAGTCTCATGTGTCAGTTTTATGGGTTTTGGCTTCATTTAGTCAAATGGGTTCACATGGGTTCATGTTGGGTTAGGTTGACCAATTGGTAAAATTGGGTTAAACCAAGATTTGGTTAGGTTCAAATGATGATTTTAAGAGTTTTGACTCAAGTGGTTTCAATCAATTTGGCCTAGGTTTGATTTTGGCTCACTTGGATTCATATAGGTCAAATAGGCTAAGTTGACCAATTTGACCAAATTGGGTTGGGTTAGGTGTTGGTTCAAGTTCATTTAGCAAATTTAAAATGATTGTAGGTTTTAGTTTAAATCAATTTAGATTTAATTTAGATTTTGGCCAATTTGACCCTTTAGGTCAATTTGGGCTAAGTTGGGTCAAGTTGACCAATTGGTCAAATTGGGCTCAATTATGGCTTTGGTCAAGTTCAATAATCAATTTGGAATGAACTTGAGCCATTGGTTACAATCAAGTTGGGTTAGATCATGATTTGACCCATTTTTTGCTCTTTTAGGATAATTTGGGTCAACTTAGGTCAAATGACCAATTTGACTTGGTTTGGCTCAATTGAGGGTCAACTCATGTTCAATCATTGATCATGAGTTGGGTTGAATCAATGGTTTCAATCAATTTGGTGTATGGTAGATTTTGACTAGTTTATGTTTCATTTAGGCTAAAGGTTGACTTGGTCAAAGGACCAAGTTGACTTGGTTTGACACAATTCAAGGTGATTGATCATCCTAGGGTGATTGTTGATCATGATATGAGGCTTGGATGGGCATGGTTCAATCTAATTTGGGTTGAATTAGAACTTTCTCAAAAAGGTCATCTAGGCTACTTTGGGTTAAGTGGACCTAAATAGGTCAATTGATTTGATTTTGGCTTGATTCAAGTTTAGTTGAACTTATATATGAGCTTATGATTCAAATATAAATCCAACTACAATCAATTTGGACTTTGGAGTTCAATGGATTTTGGCTCATTTGAAGTTTTCAAGCTAAAAGGGCTAACTTGGGCTTGACTAGAGTTTGGTTTGAAAATTATAATTTTTATTTATATTTGGCTAGATGATTGAAAGAATGACTAATTCAAAGAAAATCTATTAATTTTGGCTTGGTTTGGATAGGATTTGGCCAAGTATAAGAAAATCGCTAAAAAGGTTTGAATTAGATTTTGGTTTGATTTTGGACTTGGTTTTGGTCATGTGAATTTATATTTCATTTATATTTGGGAATATAAATGAATATATAAATGATTTATGAGAAAAAAACTTGAGTTTGGAGTGATTTGGAAGCAAATTTGACCAAGCTTATAGATGTTGGTCCAAAGGTCTAAGGAGAAAATCAATTTAGTTTGATTTATTTTTGGTCATTAGAGGGTGAGTTTCATTTATATTTATGAATATAAATGAAGGAGTAATTGGTTTATAAAGAAACTAATTGATTTTGAGTTGGTTTATATAAGATTTGGCTAAGTTCATGAGAGTGGGTTATATGGCTTAGGAAGGGATTTGATTTTGGATTTGATTTTGGGATTGAATTATTTAAAGTTGGATTTGGATTGGAATTTGATAAATAACTGAGAGATTGGATTGATATTTTAGAAAATCAAATGAATTGAGATTGATTTGAATTTGGTTGAGGCTAAGTCTATAAGATGAAATCAAAGGGCTTAGAAAGAATTTTGATTTTGGATTTGATTTTGGGTTTTAATCATTTGGTTTGAAATTTGGATTTAGATTTGGTATTTGAGTTGAATTTGAGGTTTGGTTTGAGAAGGTAAGCATGTATTGGGTTTAGGCTATGGGGTAGGCAAGTCTTCCTGAGTCCCTAAGGCATAACCAATTTCTATGGCTAACCCTTCTAAGTCTCTAGGCTTAGGTTGAGTGTTCACCTAATCACTAGAAGTGTCTTAAGACTAAGGATCTCTTAGTATCTATAAGAGTCCTAGATCTATAATGACAAAGTTGAGAACTCACACCAAAAGTGAGGTCAACATATACATTGGAGTTAATCATGTGCATGTTACATATGATAGAAAGAAATAAATGAATATGTGTCATGTGGTAGTAATTAATTCCAATTAATCTCAAGATACCTTTCTTATTAAATGAGATTATTTAAAGTGAAACTAAACTTAGGATTAATTTAAAATATATAATAAACCATTCATTAAAGATAATTGATTATTTAATATGCTTTGATGTGATTTAGGATAGGGATGAAAGAGAGTAACCCTCTTTTTTCTTCTCTTTATAACACTTAGTTGCTAGGTGTAAGCCAAATGGAACAAAAGAAAATGATAAGTAAAATTCCTAAATTATTTAATCTTAAATTAAACATCCTTTCATACTTAGAAAATAATAACAAATCTTAGTTAAGGCATACCACACAAGCTTTAATACACACACTTTAAAAGTAAGTCACCACTTTTAGTTTTATATTAGGGTGGTGCATGGAGTGATGTATGTTTGGTTTTATGGTGTATTATTATAGACTTGATGTTAGAGTGTATATTTTGTAGACTGGTTGTTAGGCCGTGATTAGCCTAATCATGTTTTATGCAGGAGATTATGCTTAAGGGGTGCTTAAAATAAATATAAATGCTCTCTTTCACAGGTTGCTTAATCCCTAAGCATAATTTAAACTAGGATAAGTGGGCTTGGTTACCCATGTGCAGGGTGCTAAGTCTAAACTATTCATATAACTGCTGAGTTGTATAGTGTGTTTAACTAACACTTATTTTGTAGGTGTTGTTAGGTTTAATCTTCCTATTTTTAATGTAATTTTGCATTATGAATTAAGATTAGTGTTATGGGGGATTATGATGAGTAGTGACTAGAAGGCTTTGTCCTGGGAGGCCCTGTGATGCCTTTGAAGCAAGCACATCCAAATGAAAAAATGAAGGAGATATGAAGAATGAAGATAAGAAGACCCCCATAGCATTCATTCATTGTAAAATTGTAATTATTCTTTCATATTCTGGGTTGCATAAGGGTAGAGCTCGACTACCCATCTTCCCTTTTAGGGTTGTACTGTGGCACCCAACCACACCGGTCTTTTATTCTTTTACGTTGGATTTATAAAATATTTGATGTCATGTTTAAATTATGTAATAGAAATGGCATGCCTCTTTATAGTTTTTTTTTATGAATGGTGATTTAATATGTGGCCTCGATTTGATTAGGCTCTTAGGAAAAAATTGGTTTTTCTACCCCAACTACAGCTCATAACTAAATTTTCTAAATAATGCATAATCTCATATAAAGTCTAGGCATTAAATCAAAATAATTAAAAGATTTAGCAACCCCTTAGCTGAATGTTCTATGATTAATATAATGCATTCATATTGCTTCACTCTTACATAGAGAGGGTTTCTATCCTTGCACGATAGGGGAAGACATGACCTTTGAGGGTCTCCTCTATGGTGGAAAACATCTCTTTCTATTTGATTAAGCCCAAAACTTATTTAAACATGTATTTAGACATATGAAAATCCCAAAGCCTTTGTCAAAATGAAGTATCCAAAAATAAATAAAATTTGAAAAGATTTGCATTATACTAAGTCATTACTCATACCACTCATACTCTAGTCTTTTTAGGGAGTGTGTTTAAAGATTTTAGTCTCTTTCTAAATAATAACAACCTAACTATTTTGCAAAATCATATGACTTGCCTACATGGTTTTAAAATGTAGGAAGAGCTAGTTGGCTACCACTCCAGGCGGTTGTAAGTCCAACAGTCGGGTGGTTTATCCTCTCTTGTGGAGGTAAACCATATACCCATCTTTGCTTAGATTTAGGTTGTGCTTTAGCTCTCACTTAAGCTCCTTAGATTTAGAATCTGAGGTTGTTATTTTCTTTAAGCTACAAGCATAAATCCTCATCTCTTAGGCATTTCCATAATATTATATTATGGGATCATAAGTCCTAGCTTTCTAATAAAATTTTAACTCAAATGAATAATTCTCTTCAATTTTAAACATATAAAACTTAACCATATGATATGTTGGAATGCTCACTAGGTTTCCTAATATCATTAGCATTCCCTGCTCATCTCTTGGATTCAATAATATGTCTCTCCTTTTTTATCTATCTCACTAGATCTTTCAAACATAACCAATTTATTGATAGTCTTATCCTTGAAATCTTTATAGACAATAATTGTCTACTTTAATCAAGAGTATTTCTAAGGAATTTACATTCTTTAGGATGTAATTAACTATGGGGGCTTACCACCATAGGGAACTTTAGAACTTGATTTAATATAAACCCTACTTTATTCATCTATGTAAAGTAGGGAAAAATCTCAGTATATTGAAGGCGCATTGTTAGAGTCCTTTATTAAGTGATTAGGTCCATTGAAGGGTGATGCATCTATCTTTCGAGATAGTACACCATACCTCAATGTCGTACCCAATCACTTCAATAAGTACACTCTTAGATCTGTGTGGTGTCCCCATATACATATATCCAAAAATAAATATCATAAATTTTCTGCTAACTCCACTAGGGATGGTTCCTCTCTCCATCTTTGGTAGATAATTGTTGGCTCCAAGCATCGATAGTAAACTTATATTTCATATGAGTCTGAGCCTATCTCTCCTTCTGTCAGTACATAGCTTAATTCATTCTTAAGCAAAGCTAGCCAACATCCTTTAAGTTTTAAGACTTCACTCCTTGTAGGTCTTAAAGTCCCTATTGGGTTCCCTAATAGGAGAGAGATAAAATTAACTAATGAAAGGAGATGACTAAAACTTAGAACCTCTTTACCACTAACTTGGTGAGGCAGGGTTCATCTTATATTTAAGAAAAAAAACCTCTTTTGCAAAATGCCACTTTCCATAATTCACATAACAAAAGATTTTGCACAAAATTCACAAGAAATTTTCAAAAAGCACAAAATTCACATAATCGAACCTCATTTAATAAATCTTATAATTGTTACATGGAAGTTATTTACAAAATTAAAATCAACAATTTTTAGAATCCCCTTTTTAAAAGCCTATTTTTGAAAATGGCTATCTCCATTCAACATACCCAAATTTATTGAATGAAGATTCTATTTTTAAATAAAATCATGACATAAAATTGAAACTCCACTTAGCATATTTCATATGTGTTATAGTTGGAGTTTCCCTCTTTTCAAAAGCAAGAAATCACACACATGAAATCAAGGCATATTTGAACCCCCATTTGACCTACCCAAATTTGTCAAATGGGAGTTCCCCTTTCTTTTGGAAAATCAAAGCAAATTGAATTCTATTTAACACACTTACGTTTGTTAAATAGAATTCCTCTTTTCTAAACTCTTGAACATCAAAACATAGCTGGACTCCATCGACATACCCAAATTTGTCAAATGAGAGTCCCATTTTCAAAATTCACAAAAATAAATTGAACTCTATTTATCATACATAAATTTGTTAAATAGATTTCTCTCTTTCAAAATCACAACATATTTTGAACTCTATTTGGCATACTATATTTGTCAAATAAAGAGTTCCCCTCTTTGTTCTGAGAGAGAGAGAGAGAGAGAGAGAGAGAGAGCAAATCATAAACACACTTGGTTCCTACTTAACATACCAAATTTTTTAAGTGAGAGCCTCATTTTTCAAATCATAAATACGCTTAACTCCTACTTAACATACCAAATTTGTTAAGTAAGAATCTCATTTTCAAAAAACATGAACACACTTGGCTCCTACTTAACATACCATATTTGTTAAGTGAGAGCCTCATTTTTCAAATCATAAATACACTTAACTACTACTTAACATACCAAATTTGTTAAGTAAGAATCCCATTTTCAAAAATCATGAACACACTTAGCTCCTACTTAACATATCAAATTTGTTAAGTGAGAGCCTCATTTTTCAAATCATAACTACACTTAACTCCTACTTAACATATCAAATTTGTTAAGTAAGAACCTCATTTTCAAAAATCATGGGCACACTTGGCTCCTACTTAACATACCAAATTTGTTAAGTGAGAGCCTCATCTTTCAAATCATAAATACACTTAACTCCTACTTAGCATACCAAATTTGTTAAGTAAGAGCCTCACTCCAAATCAAATCAACACATATCAAACACACTAGGCTCCTACTTAACATACCAAATTTATTAAGAAAGAGGCTCATTTTCCAAAATCATGAATGCACTTGACTCCTACTTAGCATACCAAATTTGTTAGGTGAGAGCCTTATTTTCAAAAATCATAAACACATTTGGCCTCTACTTAACATACCAAATTCATTAAGTAGAAAACCCCATTTTCAAATCAAATCAACATATATCACACACATAACAAATCATCACAAACAAAGATGTTTCAACAAAATTTTCAAACACATGATTGAAAACCTTTTTTTAGCAAAGTAAAGATTTTCCAAATCAAAATTTCAAACAAGACATAAAACATATATATATCTCCAAAAGTCTCTCTAGATATTTGAACCCACCTCAACATATTTAAATTTGTTGAGTATGAGTTTTAAATCAAAATCGTATGGCCAAATCTCTCCTCCAATTGTCAAAAATCTCTCTAAAAATTCAATGAACCCCACTTAACATACGTAAATTTGCTAAGTTTGGGTTCAAATTCCAAATCAAGTTTAGAAGTCAATGATTGAAGACTAATATTGAAAGCAAGGGTTTAACTCAGTTACATTTCAAATAAATGCAGTGATTTTAGCATAGTCAATCTTTTTAGCCTTCAGTCAGTGCAATGATCATGGCTTCTGGCAAGTTTATTTTCTCCTTCCCCTCTTATGTAGATTTGGCCTTGGATCAGGCCAATCTCACCCTGACTGCCACCACACATCTGATTTACTTTGGTCATGGTTTTGAGGGAGTCTGAATTACTTGTGAAGGGACAACCCTCACGTCAGTTAGTAGAGAGGAGGTGATGGGACAGACATCACTTATCCAGTTTGACATGTCATCTGACTCTTAGTTCTCCTCATTAAAGAGGAAGGTTGCAGTGGTTCTCACATCCCATTCAGTGTTAGTTTTAGTACCAGCTGCTTTAATACAAGTTCAATCAATTACCCCTGCCTTAGCTCCAGTGAGTGTTGATACCTCCTCTTTGGTCACCCCAAAAGGGAAGGCTATCTTGGCCTCCGAGATAGTCTCCCTACCTTCGAGGTAGGTTCTAGTTCTCACTCTGCTTTTCTCACCTACACCCAACGTTGCAATAAAAATAAGAAGGTCAAGCAGGACCACAAGCAAACAACCAAGAAGCTCGATGACGCTTCCCACATAACTGAGGAGGGTTTTCCCCATGAGGCATCTCCACTTTTGAGTGGTAGTAGGTTTCACCCCCTTTTGGCCTCAAATGGAGAGGAAGACTACAGGAGGATCGCTGCATCACCACCACCGCTAACATACTTTGAGACCGCGGGAGGCTGGAGGCCCTATCTTAGAACTTAGGGTATTGTTGGTGTGAGCTTATAGATGCTCAGAGTCTGGTACCTTATTTTATATGAGATCCATATTCCCTAGGAGGCGATAGGGTCAGATCCACAGAGAGAGAGAGAGAGAGAGAGAGAGTGATAGAGGTATGCCAGGCAGTCGGTAGCCTCCACGCTGATAGATTTTCTTGATCATCTCCCAGTCAAGGTCGATCATTCAGACAGTATTCTTCTTACTGGCATAGGAGGAGATCTCCAGTGGAGAGGCAGTCGGTGTTGCCATCACATCGCTCCCCTCGCCATCCACCATCACCCGTTCAACTTACAGTATCTACCACCCCTGCCAAGATTCAGAAGCACCCATCCGGGGAAAGACCATCCCCACTAGTGATCCGGCTACGGCCCATGGATCCCACTCCATTTAATCCACCTATTGAGGTGAGAATGAGTTCCCCTGCTTGACCCTTTACCTCAGCTATGGTTAGGAAGGAGTGGTGACCCAAGAGTGTCATTGTCACATCACCACCATTACAGACTGAGGGAGAGAGGAGAGGGGATACATATATAGTCCGCATGATAGTTAATCCTCCCAGTGAGGAAGTCTTGATAGTAGGCAGCATCCGGTGCATAGAGATAGATGAGCACGGTTCTATGGGCAGTCGTCAGTGAATGTTCATTCCAGTCTAGCCAGACATAATAGATCGATCACTAGATGACATATTATCAGACTACTTTGCTGAGAAAAGATAAATTTTTGGGAGTGCCCATTCAGATTAGGAGGAGGATAGAGTCAGCTTCGATCCTGAGGAGGATGACATGTTGGACGATATAGTTGAGGTCTATATGGTTGACACATGGGGGTCCTTATAGCGGGATTAGCTTAACCAAGAAAGTACTATGCTTGAGGAAGGTGACACTTCTCACTCAACTTAACACCTCCTCCACCAGCAGAAGTAGAGGGATGATCACATTGACAAGATGGATAAGAAAGTAGAGGAATTGATGGCAGTGGTTTTAGCATTATAGACCTCAGCCCCAGTTTCACAGCCTTCTCCCATGGTAGCCGACATACTAGAGTTGGTGCATACTTTAGACCATCCTAGGTGCACTCCTGTAGAGGACGATGCTGGTAACTTGCATAAGAAGGTTATAGATGGTACCTTCATGCATGAAAAGGATATCAAGCATATGGTAGAGCAGCAGGTGAGGGAAGCGATGGCGCAAGCCAGGGGGAGCTCATCCATTCCAAAGAGTAGACCATACCTAGAGGAATTTGATGTAGTTCAATACCCCAAAGGTTTTGTGCCACTTTCTTTCAAGATCTTTGATGATAATGGGAACCCACATCAGCATATTACACATTTTAGAGCTAGCTGTTGTAATGCCGGTGGTAATGATGCACTCTTGTTCATACTTTTTGTCAGCAACCTAGGAGGGATTGCATTTGATTGGTACACCAAACTACCCAATAGTTTGGTTAGGACTTTTGTAGAGTTGGAGCACCTCTTTATCAAGAGGTTTGCTGGAGCTCAACAAAGTGTGACTGTAGGCGACCTCATTATAGCGAAGCAAGTTTCCAATGAGTTCTTTGTTGATTATATTCTTAGGTGGCGCAACCTGAGAATGTAATACGAGCAATAGCTATCCGAACAACATGCCATTGAGGTTCTTCTCAAGAATATTCATAGGTTGATCACCTTCATGCTTAAGAGCTTTACCATCAATATATTTGAGAAACTAATCAACAAGGCAGCTAGCCTACAAGAAGAAGCCAAATAATTACCCTTTCCTGACCAATCATCTCAGCCCATACCACAGAAGTTATTTGAGAAGAAGCCAAGGATAGTTCTGTTAGTGGATAGAGGGAAGCAGCTTGCCAGAGCCTAGTATGAGAGACCTCGAGCTCAACAACCTTTTTTGCCACCACCACGACCATCATATCAGCCGCTATAATGTCCATTCTCACCACCTCAGTAGCATACCCAGCAACGGTACTCCTATTTACGGTCAGGTAGCTATTATCCACCTACTCTTATTGATAGATTCAATAAGCCATATTCATTCAAGAGGGAGGTAGTTAGGAAAATTTTTAAGAATCTCTTAAAAGAACTTGACTTTCAATTACTAGAGCCCAAGAGACCGAAGGAAGTGGGCAAGAGTAATGATCCTAATTATTGCCCCTACTACCACATGATTAGTCATGTCTTAGAGGATTGTATCACTTTTAAAGACTGACTTGAGTGTAGCTACAAGTCAGGCACTATAGTTATCCCCAAAAAAATACTTAGTAGAACAAATTCGGTATTAGAAGGTTGGGATATTCTCAAAAAAAAGGTGATTCCTAAGATCAAGAAACTCTCTTTATAGGTGCTTGAGGTAGCTCAAACTTTCAACATCAAGAAAGGTTTTCAAGTTGCCAAAGACAACTTGAAGAAGGTGACAGCCCAGTAGTAGTAGCAGCAGCTCACCCTACTTGCCCGAGATAGTTCAGTAGCGCAACCACCATCCGAGTCTAACACTCTATCCATAGTTGCAACTTGTGTGCTTATTTTTGATGTGTGTGTATGGAAGACATCACGTAGATCTAAGGGTGTACTTATTGAAGAGATCAGATATGACATTAAGGAATAGTGCACTATCTCAAAAGTTAGAAATCACTACCCTACAATGGACCTAATCACCTAATAAAGACTCTTAAGAAATGGTGGGTCTTCGAATATACCAGAGATTTTTCTCCTATTTTACATGGATGAATAAAGCAAGTATTTAAACTTGATTCTAAAGTTCTTTATAGAGGCAAGCCCCCATAGTTAATTACATCTTAAGGAAGGTGAATTTCTTAGGAATACTTGTGGTGAAAATTTTCTTAGCATACTCCCATCTTCAATCTATATGGATAAAATGAAGATAGAAATATACTTTTCATTTGGACATCATGTAGATCCATAGATATTCTTATTGGGGTGATCGGGTATGACATTGAGGAGTAGTTTATTATCTTGAAAGATAGAAGTCACCATCCTATAATGGACCTAATCACCTAATAAGGACTCCTAAGGACAATGGGTCTTCGCATGTACTAGAGATTCTTCCCTAACTTTACATGGAAAAGTAAGGTAGGATTTATTTTAAATTGGGTTCATTAAGTTCCCTATGGAGGCAAGCCCCCATAGTTAATTACAACCTAAGAAATGAGATTCCTTAGGAATACTCTCGATTAAGGTAAATGATCATAGTCTCCAAAGATTTTAAAGATAGGACTATCAATCAATTGATTTATTTTGAGAAGATCAAGTTGGATTGATCAAGAAGAAAGAGTTATTATCAAAATCAAGAGGAGATAAGTAGGGGATGCTCATGATACTAGGAAGCCTAGTAAGCATCCCAAACTATCCCATGGTTGGGCTTTATATTTTTGAAATTTAGGGTTCACAATTCCACAACACAAAATTATGAAAATGCCTAAGAGGTGAGGATTTATGCTTGTAGCCCACAAAGGGGAGAAGCAACATTAGATCCTAAATCTAGAGAGCTTTGGCGAGGGCTAAAGCATGACCTAAATCTAAGGAAAAAATGATATATGGTCTACCTCCACAAGAGAGGATAAACCATCCGACTGTTGGACTTACAATCACTTGAGGCTGGTCGCCAAATAACTCCTCTTAAGATTTTAAATACATGTAGGCAAGTCATATGCTTTTGTAAGATAGCTAGGTTATTATTTATTTAAGAAGTGACTAAGTCCTTAAACACACTCTCTAAGAGATTAGATCATGTAGGGCATGATTAATGACTTAAATTTAATTCAAATTTTGTTATATTTTATTTTTATTTTTGGACAATTGATTTGATACACGCTATGGAATTCATATGCCTAATGCAAGAGAAATTGGGTTATGAGCCAAAATCAGCAAGAAGAAGGTGTGTTTCCACCATGATTTCCTAGCAAAGGTGGAAGCCCTCCATAAGCAAGAGTGAAGCAATATGCTTTTTATGCATGATGTGAAAACATATAAGATCCAGTTAAGGGGTTGCTAAATCTTTTATCTTGTTTGCTAACCTAAGCTTTAGGCGAGGTTATGAGTTGTTAATTTTTAGTTTTGAGTTGATTAATTAGATAGAAGATTCATTTTTCTCTAGGAGCCTAAATCGCATCCAAGTCATTCATCAATCAATGAAGAAATTAGAAAAACATGCCATCTTAATGCACAAGCTAAATAAATATCAAACAATTTATAAAGCTAGTGCAAAAGAATAAGAAGCCTTTTGTAGCTGGGCTCCATCGCACAAACCCGGAAAGAAATTGGGTAGCCGAGCTCTACCCATATACAACCCGGATTATAAATGAATTAATTACACTCAAAAAGGAATTCAAGTTATGGCGGTCTTCATTCTTCATTTCTCCTTTCTTCTTTTCTTTCTTCTTTCATCTTTCTTCCTTATTCTTTCTTCTTTCTTCTTTTGGTTGGTTGGAATGTGGTTGCTCCAAAAGCTTCACATGGTACATAAGATATAGTCTTATGACCAATGTTCATCATAATCCCCCATAATATTCATTCCAAATTTTAATTGCAAAAATTACTTGAAAAATGAGAAAAGTAAATAAAACTAAAATCTGTAAATTAGAGGTTAGCTAAACAAACCACACAATCTCAAGAAAGTATATGAATAAATTGGACTTAGCATCCCACACATGGGTAACCAAGTGCACCTAGCCTATTTTGGATTATTCTTAGGGGTGTAAGCAACCTGCACAGAAAAAGTATATATATATTTTTATTACAACGCCCCTTAAGCACAATCCTCTACAGAAGACAATGATTAGACTAAGATCACCCTACCATTTAGTCTACGCACATACACCCTAACATCCAGACTAAAATATTACATCACAAAATAAAATCAGACATCAAACCAAGCACCGCCCTAACATAGGACTAGAAGTGGTGACTTAGCCTAATGTGTGTGCCATTTAAGGCTTGTGTGGTATGCCTTAGCTAGGCTTTAAGGTTAGAGTTTTCTAAGTATGAAGGTTTCAATTCAGAGGGTGGTTTCATTCAAATGATTCAGTTGATTCATTAATTTTATTTGATGATTTGATTTGATTTGAATGAACATACACTTAATTACTGAGTGTTGTAAAGAGAGAAAAAGAGAAGAGAACTTCTCTTACCTCCCTACCTTAAGTAATTTCTAAGGTAGATTCTTTAATGATTTTTCTTTAATGAATGTTTTGTTATGTGTTTTGATTAATTCTAAGTTTATATTTGCTCTAAATAAACCTATTCAAATAAGAAAGGTATTTTAAGATTAATTAAAGTGAACTACTATCACAAAACACACAATACTTTATTTCTTTCCAACATATGTATCATTCTTATGAAATGATCATAAGCATATCTATACATACAAATGTAAATATTTATCACACCTTTATAATGAATGCTAAGGGATGTTGCTTAAGAAAATTTGGATGCTTCATGATGTATGATTTTGTTAAGTAGAAAAGAGAGGGATTCTTTTATCCATTAATCAAATGCACATTACAAGAATGAAAGACATAAGTGAGTACAACACCATTATTTTCTACACCAAGGGTGTAAAGTACAATACCTATTTGGGGCTACTTAATGCCTCGCAACTCCTGGATGTCCAGACTAATATACCACTTTTCTTAAATACATGCGCATGTACAAAAGCAAATGAATGGATGAAGAATCATGCAAAAAGTTTATGTTTGTTTGTTTGATTTTAGTTGTTTAATTTATATGTGTAATGTGAAGATCCTTCTTAAAGGTTAACATAGGAATGAATAGGAATGTATTCAAGCAAGTGTTGTGTTTTTTTCAAATGAACCATACACTTTGCAAATCCTATTCAAAATAATGTTAAAAGAGAAGAGAAGGAAAAGTCACATAATGCACATCTTATGTTATACTCACATGCAAGCTTATAAGTAATTATAAGTAACATACCTTTCATTTCTAATCTTTGATTTATAATTTTTGAAAATTATTTTGGATTTAATAGTTATAATAGCCATTCATATTCTTACTTTAGCCAAAATATGCAATTTGACATAAAGGAAATATTTCATTTTAACTTATTTTTCAAAAGACATGAATGCATGATTTCATATGGCATACACCATTAGCATGCTTGGAAAGAAATAAATTGATGTAAGCACGTAACTTCATTCACACTAACTAATTCCCAAAGACAATCCTAT
Organism: Cymbidium sinense; assembly: GCA_021442155.1. Classification (NCBI taxonomy): domain Eukaryota; kingdom Viridiplantae; phylum Streptophyta; class Magnoliopsida; order Asparagales; family Orchidaceae; genus Cymbidium; species Cymbidium sinense. The sequence continues at coordinate 437,886 of CM038225.1, read as the reverse complement.
GGAGTAGAATCATTTAAAGTGAATCAAAGTTGTTTATAAGAATTTTGTTTTAATTTTGAGTTTGGTTTGATTTTTAGGAAGTGTGAAAAAGCTTGTTGGTCCTAACACATCTCCCATATGTGTGTGTTGTTTTAGTTTAATTTTTAGAACCATCAACTTGATTTTATGTTTTGCTTAGGTTAAGGTGTACATTAAGTTCATTAATTACCCCTTACCTACACTTCCTTAGTATAATTAACCTAATAATTATGAGCCAACATATAATATGCAACCACATTGAATTTAAATAAACAATGCACCCTAAGAAAGAAAGGGGCCTAATACAATTGGCTCATAATTATTGATTAATTGAGCTAAAGGGATTAATTAAGTACTTTCATAACCTTCCCACACATGTGGGTTGAAAATAATTTCTTTAGGCTTACTTAGGTTATTGAACACCTAAATATCTACCCAGCAAAGGATTGATTAAGTTCAGATTGATTTTGAAAAGTTGATTAAGTTAATTAAGAAGATTATTAGTGGATTAATCCTTAATTAAATTTGGATTAAGGGAGAAAGGAGTTTAGGGAATAGCTTAAGGAAAATATCCCAAAATTATTCCATAAATCTCCTAATCACTCAAATAAAGTTCAATTATCTTAATTAAGTGATTAAATTACTGTTCACATGCTTAATTACCCTTAATTACATTAAGAGAGTGATAAGAGATTCATTAATTGATTTCTCTAATTAACCAAGTGATAAATTTCAAGAAAATTAAGGGAGGCATAGGTCATCCCCAAAAACATGCCTAAGAAGTTTGGAATTAATTAATAAAGTCATTAGGGAGTAATTAGAGTTATTAAGATTTCAATTAAACTCTAATTAAGGAAAATTCATTATTTAAAATTAATTAAAAATAATTTTATATTATTTGTCATTGAATTATCTTTAAAATGAGCCCTCATTCATGTTTTTCTAATTTTTCTATATTTAGTTATGTATTTATGAAGTTTTAGTGATTAATGATAATTAAATAATCCTAATTATATAACTAATCCCATCTGTGCCACATGGACCGCTGACGTAGCATGCACTTTCCATGTGCCGTGATGGGATTGGTTATTTAAGTTGTCAAGTCGGTTGCACAGTCAATCAGTGGTGTTATGCGCTTTCCCTTGAACCGTCTGATCAAAGATCGGATGGCCATGATTAAACTCATGGTTTTTAAAGGGATTATTCATATGACCTACACTGATTAATCAAGACCGTCCATCCAAAACATGTGGGATGGATGGTCCATGATTCATCCCTGCCCTCGCCTGCAGGAAATGGCGACCGTCCATCCCTTAAGGCTTGATCCGAGCTCACTTGAGCTCAGATTGAGTAGGGATTGAGCACACACCATCAAGAAGCAATAGGGAAGACATCCAATAGTCAATTTTAATTGTGATTATACTTTCTTTCACAAAAGACCAAAGAATTCTATACCTAAGCTCAGTTTTGAAGCATACCTCACTAGAGGCTATCACTGATGCTCCCAATCATTAATGTAGCTTTGTCTAGTGGAGACGAAGCCCTATTGAAAGTTTGAAGGCTTGAGGTAGAGTGGATCTTTCTATTGACCAAATTGAGCTCCAATGGCTTGTGGCTTTGTTCTAGCTCCTCCTTCCTGTGGCTTGATTGCTTGGGATTTGATTTGGGTGAGCTCGATTGGTCCTCTGATGGTGCTTACAAGAGTAATTGGAGTTTGGTTGTGAATTAAATAATGTGGATTTCTCACTCACCTCCCCTATTTTTATCTTAAGGAAACTGAGAAATGGAGAATTTAATTGAGGTTGGGAAACCTTGGGAGAGCTTGGTAATGCTTCCTCTGAGTTCTTATGGCTCAATCGAGTGCAAGTGATGTGAAATAAAGTGGAATTAGGGAGAGTATATCTCTCCCTACAAGGATCGGATGGCCATGTGCTATCCTTCCATTTTGATCAAATTGATCACATTGAATGAGTTTGTTAGGCTGTTAAGGTGCCATGTGATTCAGTTTTGGTAGAGGGGAGCAGTGGACAAGTTTCCCATGTGTTAAATGAGGGTATGGGGGATTCCATGCGGAGAATTTTCCATTAGGTGGTCAGTTTTGGCCTTGGGTTGGGTTTGATTGACCCAAACCCATTGTGTCATAAGCACCACACTCACTAGTGTCCACTTGGTCCACTAAGAGAGTGTCAAGTGGTCTTGAGTTGGAGTATGATCAAATTCCAAGTGAATTTGACCATATTTTACTCTTTGACCTAGGGGTTGAATGGTCATTTGGCTTTGATTTCAATTTGGACAGATTTGGAATAGTTTGAAATTGGATTGTGCTAAATTTCAAGGAATTTAGAGTTGATTTGACATAATTTGTCTCATATTGACCCATTTAGGTCAAAATGGGTCAACTTGGGACAAGTTGACCAATTGGTCATATTTGGTCAAACCAAGGGTTAGGACAAGTTCATATGACCATTTGAAATGTTTTGGTATCATTGGTTTGGTTCAATTTAGGTTATAATTGGATTTGGTTCATTTGATTTCATTTAGGTCAAATGGGTCAAGTTGACCAATTTGACCCATTTGACCCAATTTGGTTAGGTCATGGGTTGGCTTAGGTTTGGTTGGTCATTTGAATTTTTTGGCAAGCTTTGGTTTCAATCAATTTTTGTTTGGTTAAGTTTCAAGAAATTTGACCTTTTAGGTCAAGTTGGGTTCATAGTCAATTGGGCTTGGTTGGATCTAGTTGGCTAATTGAGGCTTTGGTCAAGTTCAACAAGTGATTTAGAATGAAGTTGACCCATTTGTTGCAATCAATTTGGCTTAGATCAAGATTTGGCATATTTTGACTTTTTAGGTCAAATTGGGTCAACTTGGGTCAAGTGGCCAATTGGGCTAGGTTTGGCTCAAATGATGACTTGGTCAAGTTCAAACATTGATTATGAATTGGTTTTGATCTATGGTTTCAATTAATTTGGCCTATGGTGGATTTTGGCTAGTTTATGTTTCATTTTGGCTAAGTGTTGACTTTATCAACACTAAGGTTTGACTTAGTTTGACCCAATTTGAGTGATTGATCATTTTATGATGACTGTTGCTCACAATGTGAGGCTTAGATGGGCTTAGCTCAATCCAATTTGGGTAGGATTAATATTTAGCTCAAAAAGGTGTTTTAGGTCACTTTGGATCAAGTGAGCCAAAGTGGGTCAATTAACTTGATCAATGCTTGATTCAAGTTTGGTTGGACTCACATATGGACTTATGATTGAAATATAAATTCATTTGCAAGTGATTTGGAGTCAAATGAGTTTTGATTCATTTGACAATTTCAAGTTCAAAGGTTGAACATGGGTTTGATTTTGATTTGAGTTTCGAATTTAGTGTTGGTTTGATGATTGAAGTTCATATTTATATTTGGATTCATGATTAAAGGATTGATTGAATCATGAAGAAAATCCATGTGTTTGGATTGATTTGAGTTTGATTTGGCTAAGTTCAAGAGTTTGACTTGAAAAGGTATAAGTTGGATTTTGATTAGATTTAGATTTGAGTTTTGAATTTGGTTTTTTTGGTTTGAAGTTGATTTGAATTTATATTTCATTTATATTTATGAATATAAATGAGAATATAATGGGTTATGAGAAAATCCCTTGAATTTGAATTGATTTGGATTTGATTTGAGCTAAGACCAAAAGATAAAATCAAAGTGACTTGGAAAAGATTTTAGATTTGTACTTGAGTTCTGGATTTAGTTTTGGTTACTTGAATTTATATTTCATTTATATTTGTGGATATTAATGAGAATATAAATGGGTTGTGGGAAAATATTTTGAGTTTGAAGTGATTTGGATTTGGTTTGAGCTAAGTCCATAAGATGAAATTAAAGTGACTTAGGAAAGATTTTGGATTTAGAATTCAATCATGGGTTTCAATCATTTAGAATTGATTCATGATTGGAGAAAATCCATTAAGTTGGAATTGATTATAGTTTTGACTTGAAAGGAGAGAGTAAGGATTTGGTTCAAGCTATAGGGTAAGTAAGTTTTCCTAACACTCCTAAGGCATAACCAATTCCTATGGCTAACTCTTTTAAGTCTTTAGGGTTAGGTTAAATGTTCACGTAATCACTAGAAGTGTCTTAAGACTAAGGAACTCTTAGTGTCTAAGAGGAGTCCTATGTCTAAGATGGAGAGGTTGAGAGCTCATTCTAAAAATTGATTGCCCTCTAAGCCTTTTTGACCTACATCCATGGACTTGGTCAAATTTATTTCCAAATCACTCCAAGCTCAAGCGATTTTCTCATGAATCACTTAGAACTTCATTTATATTCATAAATATAAATGAAATATAAATCCAAATGGCCAAGACCAAATCCAAAATCAAACCAAAATCTAATTTATACCCTTTAAGGAAATTTCTTAGACTTAACCAAATCCTATCCAAATCAACTCGAAATTAATGGATATTCTCATAAATCAATCATTCATTCAATTATCTACCTAAATATAAATAAAACTTATAATCATCAAGTCAAATCAAAACCAACCCAAGTCAAACCCAAGCTAGCCCTTTTTCTTTAAAATTTTAAATGAGCCAAAATTCCTTCGACACCAAATTGATTTTCGTTGAATTTATATTTCAATCCAAGGCTCGTATATTAGTTCAACTAAACTCGAATTACACCAAAACTGAACCAATTGACTCACTTAGGTCCACTTGACCCAAAGTGACCTAAAGGACCCATTTGAGCCAACTTCCAATGCAAATCCAAATTGATTGAAACCAAATGCTACGTTAAGCTTGAATTAGCCAATTCAACACGAATCAACTCATAACCTAAGCCAATTTGACCAATTTTGGTCAAATTTGTCAACTTGATCCATTTGATTTCAAATGAGCCAAAATTAATCCTAAGCCAAATTAAATCAAATTGATCATGCCAAAACACTTCAAATTATCATTTGAACCTAACCTAAGCCTTTGTTTGACCCAATTTGATCAATTGGTCAAGCTAACCTGATATGACCCAATGTGACCCATATGACCCAAATTGAGCTAAATCCCTTGAAACCAAGTCATTGCCCATTAGGGGCTGATCAAACCCAACCCAAACCCATTTAGAATCACCCAAAAATCAACCCAACATAATTAAATCCCTCATGGATCCTCGCCCACATAGGATTCCACCCAACCTTATTTATTTCTCCCCATCACATGCATTCAACTCTTTCACAACACTTGCATTCAATGGAGGTGATCCTATGGCAGCAAATGAAGACTTTGGGAGCTAAATCCAAAGTCCCAATCCCACCATCTCCCATCACACTTAATGATGGATTTTCATCCATCCACTTGAAGAGAAGAGAGAGAGGTTAAAAGCTAAGCATATTCTTCTCATTCTTCTCTCTTGGTACCCCTAAAGGCATCAGCAACCACTTCCCCACTTTTCTTAAGCTAAAAACATCAAAACTGGGTAGATCCCGGTGAGAAAATGGAAAGCATCGGAAGATATATGGTTCCGAAGTGAAGACGAAAGTCAAGGCTCATTCTAAAGCTTCTTCTTCCACTCAAGAGTGTGCTCGGATCATCACTGCTGCAAGAAACTATCCTCGACAAGGTAACTTCATCAAACCATAGCCAGCCTTAGGATCTTTCGTTTGCACAGATGTATACTTGATTATAAGAATTGTCCATAGATTACCCTCAAATTTTTCATTTTACACTATCCTAATATGATTTTGAGTGTATTTCAGTGAAGGTTGGTAGAAAATCAAGCCCAAGATTGCCCAAATGGGAGGTTTCTAAGCTCAAATAACCCTTATTTTGTCAGTTTTGGCCAGTGAGAGTAGCAATCGTTCGATCTCTAGTTCAGAGAAATGGATAGCTGTGATCGGCGTTTAGATCTGTACAATTTTGACCCCCAGATCACGTTGGATCTGTAGATCGGATCTGGACTATCTAATCCACGATCGGATGATCTAGATCGCACACTGGATCCACACATTTCTCTCTTCAGATCCGCGGATCCGATCTGGACTGTCCGATCTATGATCGTACGGTTGAATCCAATCTGCGCATTTCACCCTTCGGATCTGATCTGTACGTTTCACCCTTCATATCTGTGGATCGGATCGGTCGATATGTGATCGGTGGTAGGATCCAATGCGTCGCCCACACCGCCGATCTTTGATTGGCGAGCGGTAGGTGCCGCAAACGATGCACACGCGGTGCCATGTGGCAATGTTGCCAGCGTCGGCCACCGCCGCGGTGTTGATTGGATTAAGTGGGAAAAATGCCTATTTTCTGATTTTAAAAATTATTTAAATTACCTGAAATTTAAAAAATTTCTAAAAAATAAAATACCCAATAACAAATTGCAAATAAATGCTCGTTGGATTTGTCTTTCCGAGAGGAATCCAATGAACCAAAATAATGAATGTTTGCTAAGTATTGTGAGCTTATTTTAAGTTTTAGTAAAAAAAGTTTCATTAATTACTCCAAAAATGCAAGTCCAATTGAGTTGAAATTTTCAGGAAATGAAATTAAAGTTAAAACACGCTTATGATAAAAATCTCAAGTCAAAAGCACTTCCGCATTGGGAGAAATTAAATTTTGAAGTTTTGAATGTTTATTTTAATAGAATAAATCAAATAAAAATCCAGAAATTTATAAAAATCTTCAAAATAACTTCAATCAGTTCAGTTAACATTTAGGACTCTTAACAAAATAATGTGATTTTTTGAATCCTAATGAACCCCAAACAAACACTTAAGATTAAAATTTAATCAATTAAAAAATTAATTAAAACATAATCTAAAAATAATTTAAATATCAAATCAAAATCAGAAATGATGTAATACCCAAATGATTGATAATCAAACCTTAAATCAGAAAATAATCATGTATCCCTCAAATGAAACTAAATTTAAATATAAGTGAACCTAATTGAGTTAATGAAATTCAATTAAATGATTAAATTTTTAAATTAAACTCATAATTAAATAAATCAATGAAACTTTTATATAAAATCAAACTAATCTTGTAAACCAACACCAAGTATTGAATCTTAATTATATGAAACTACTTAATAAATCAAAACAAATTGAACATTAATTAATCATTAAATAAACTTTAAAAAAATCAAATTGATTAATAAACCAATTAAACACAATCATTTAATACCAATCAAATTAAACCAAATAAAATTAAAGTAAACTTAATTAACTTATGGATAAATCACATCCATTTGGAATAAGATAATTAATTAGCCATTAATGCATAAAATTAATAATTAAATCAAATATAAATTCATAAATAAAGCATTAAATGAAATTTAATGAACATAATGAATGAAATCAAATTTCACTATAATAATGAATAATTAAGTTTAACTGAAATAAAAATAAATAATTAACTCACTTAATCTAATCAAACACCTAATTAAATAAAATTTAAGTAAAATAATTAATTAAACTTATTAAATCAAACCATTCACATGTGAGAAATTAAGTCATTAATTTATAATTAAAAAAATCTTTAATTAATCTAATAATTCAAAATTTTATTATTTTTAATCAAACCAAATTAATCAAACATCTAGTAAATGCAAACTTAATGAATTAATCCATCATCTTACTGAATCAAATTAATTTAAATAAATTATATTAAAACTAACTCTTAAATTAAGCTTAAACCAAACCCCTAATTAAATTTAATAATTAATTGCACCCCTCAAGTAATCTAATTAAGTTAATCAAATTAATCATATTAAACTTAAGCTTAATCAAACCTAAATTTGAACATAATTAAAATGTAATTAAATGTCAATCAAATTCTAAATTAAATCTAAATCATTAGGTCATTAATTACATCATTAACCTAAATAAATTTGAAACCAAATTAAAAATTAAATAAATATTTATTTAATTTAATAATTAACCTAAACACATTTCTAAATTAAACTAATTATATAATCACATTGATCCTAAGCAAACCTATAGATTAATAAAGCTAATCAAATCAAAAAAAGAAAGACTCTCATCAATTTAATACATGAATAAATTAAATCTAATTCTACCAACCTAAATAAGATAAACTAATTAATTATTAAAATGTGTAAAATCAAAACATAAACTAAAATATAATAAACATGATAAATGAATGAAATTAAAATGAAATTCTAATCATAAATAATCAAACTCAATTAAAATCAAAGCAAACTTTCTATTCATTTTATTCAATCGAACTATAAATAAATAAACCATAATCAATTCAAATAAATAGAAAATTAAATATAAACTCTAAAGTTATTAAATCATATCCAATTACTCTTGATTTAAAATAATATCAAAATAAGTCAAACAAAAATAAAACTCAAATAAAACAAACCTATTGAATTAAAATAAGAGATTAATCATCAAACTGAAGAGATAATCTATACATAAACTAATCAGCTAAATTCAATAAGTTAAACCCTTAATTGAAATTTAATTAAAAGAATACATTAGGCATCAAATAAATCATAAGTAAATTAAAATACATTCACCAATCTAAATCAAACTTAAATGGAATAATGAAATCAATGAATTTAAACGACATCAAAATGATATTAATTATATAAATTTTAGGAATTAAATTAAAACCCAAGGGAAAGAAAGTAGAGATTGAATTATCAAAATATTAATTAAATAAAAACATCTAACCTAAAATTAATCAATCAAAAACACATGGATTTGAACAAACTTAAACTTCATTAGATATTAAAGATATTGAGTTATCAAAATTTAATTAAATCAACATATTTAATCAAAAATTAATCAGTCAAATACATGAAGATTAAACAAACTCAAATTCTAAAATCTAAATCAAATCAAATAAATTACACAAATTTAAATGGGCTAATTAAGATACTTAAGGACCTTAGTTTGACTCTTTAGGAGTTAGGATGTGGAATAGGGTGAGTTCCATCTACAAATGGATTTCTTTCTACTCTTCATTCTTGAAATCTTAACCAAATAAAAGTGATATAAAAATGAAAAATAAATCATTAAATTATTTAAATTGAAACCACTCAAAAGTAAAATTTAAACAAATTCAAACTCTAAATTGAAACTTAAATGAAAGAAGCCTAGTAAAGTCTTGCTACACAAGCTTTCTTTTCATACACTAAAATAATTGGTCATTGACCCTAGAATTAGGCTAGGTAGATGTATTGATTGTATGTATGATGTTGTATTTTATTTTATGATGTAATGTTTTAGACTGGATGTGAGGGTGTATATTTTGTAGACTGGATGTTAGACTAGTATTAGCCTAATCATATTTTCTACAGGGGGTTGTGCTTAAGGGGCCGTTGTATTAAAAAATATAAATGTTTTTATTATGCAGGTTGCTTAGCCCTTAAGCATAACCCAAGTTAGGACAGGTGGGCTTGGTTACCCATGTGTGAGGTGCTAAGTCAAAATTATTCATATAACTACTTCAGTTGTATGGTGTGTTTAGCTAATATTTATTTTGCAGGTATAGTTAGATTTACTTTTCCTATTTTTAATGTAATTTTACTATGATGCCTTTAGAGTAAATCAAATGAAAAGAAAGAGAAGGAAGAAATGAAAAAAAAAGACCCCCATAGCATGTATTATTTTTATAATCTAGGTTGTATAAGGGTAGAGCTCGGCTACCCATCTTTTTTTCTCTTTTCGGGGTGTACCGTGAAACCTAATTGCACTTGCCTTTTATTCTTTTACGGTAGTCTATAAAATTATTTGATGTTGTGTTTAGATTGCACACTAGAATTATACGCTTTTCCTAGTTTCTTCATGTTTGATGTTTGAATGTGTGGCTTGGATGCGAAGGCTCTTAGGATGAAATTAATTTTTCTACCCCAATTAATAATTCATAATTAAAATTTTAAAATAATTCATAACCTCACATAAAAGCCTAGGAATTAAGTCAAGATAATAAAATATTTAGCAACCCCTTAGCTGGATGATTGTATGTATAACATCATTCATGTCATATTATTTTACTCTTATTAAGAGGGGGCTTCCATCTGTGTCAGAGAATAAAGGCTTAACTTGTGAGAGCCTTTGATGAAAGAACACCCCTTTCTCTCTCAATTTGGCCCATAATCATATTTTTTTGCATTTAGGCACAAAATCCTATAGCCTGTGTCAAAATAAAGAGTCCAAAAGCATCAAATAAATTTGATAAAATTTACATTAGATTAAGTCATGAATTCATACCACTCATGCTCTAGTCTCTTAGGGAGTGAGTTTAAGGACTTAGTCTCCTTTCTAAATAAACAACAGCCTCGCCATTTTGCAAAGCATAAGACTCATCTACATAGATTTAAAGCATAGGAGGTATTAGTTGACAACCACTCTAGGCAATTGTAAATCCAACAGTCAAATGATCTATCCTCTCTTGTGGAGGTAGACCATTATGTCCACCTTTTGCTTAGATTTAGGATGTGCTTGTGGTTTGTACTAAAGCTCCCTAGCTTAGAATCTGAGGTTACTATTTTCCTTTGGGGCTACAAGCATAAATCCTCATCTCTTAAGCATTTCCATAATCTTGTGTTGATGGATTATAAGCCCTAGCAATCTAATAAAATCTCAACTCAAACAAATAAATATCTTCCATTTTAAATATATAAAGCTTAATTATAAGGTAGATTGGAATGCTCATTAGGCTTCCTTGTATCATGAGCATTTCCTACTTTGTTCCTTTGGATTCCAAAAATAAGTCTTCTCCATGATCTATCCCATTTGATTTCTAAAATATAACCAATCCTTTAATAGTCCTATCTTTGAATTCTTTGGAGACAACAATCGTCTCCTTTAATCGAGAGTATTCTTAAGGGATTCACTTCCCTTAAGATGTAATTACCTATAGAGGCTTTCATCCATAGGGAACTTAACAAACTCAGTTTAAATAAAATCCTACTTTACTTTTCCATTTAAAGTAGGAGAAAAATCTTTGGTACATTCAAAGACCCATCATGCCTTAAGAGTCCTTATTACGTGATTTGGTCCATTATAGGGTGATAATTTCTATCTTTTGAGATAGTACATCATTCCTTAATGTCATATCCGATCACTTCAATAAGTACCCCAGAAGATATACGTGGTGTCCTACATCTCAAAGATAAACACCACAAAGTGGTGACTTAATTCTAATGGATTTAATTGAAAAGGATGGTTTCACTTTAAATGATTTAATTGATTTGCAAGTTTTACTTAATATTTTATTTTTGTTTCACTTTGTTTACACTTAACAACTAAATGTTATAAAGAGAAAAAATAGAGGATCACTCTTTCTTATCCCTACCTTAAGCCACATCTAAAGCATATTAATTAACCAATTCTCTTTAATGAATGGCTTATTACATATTTTAATTAGTCCTAAGTTTGGCTTCACTTTAAATGATCCTATTTAATAAGAAAGGCATCTTAAGATTAATTTGAATTAATTACTATCACATAACATATGTTTATTCATTTCTTCACATCATATGTAACATGCATATGATTAAATCCTGAACACATCTATACATGCAATATGTGTTGGCACACTTAATGATGAATATGAACATGTATATTTAAACTTTATATTTATTTTTATTGAATTATTTTATCTTAATAATTTAAAGCCATACATAAGAATGTAAGAAAGAGAGCTTTTGATCAATGATTAATTAATTCTATCTTTTAAACAATTGCGAATGCATGTATTTTCATAAAAGAAAGAGGGGTTTAAACTCCATAATTAAATGCACACACACATGTATAAGAGACATGAGCTAGTATATGCCCTTGTTAACCAGGGAAGTGAGATAATCAAATGACCTCCTTGGGGCTACTTAAAGCCTCGTATTCCCGGGGTCCAAACCAACTATTTGCTTTTCTCAAATACATATAGATGTACATTCAAAAGTTGTATTTTATTTGATTGAAAAGATTTATGTACATGGAGTAAAGTCTTATTTAAATTCTAATATTAAAATATATAAGAATGAAATCAAATGGAGTACATGTCATTGTTAACCAGGGAAGTGAGATCATCAAATGACCTTCTTGGGGTTACTTAAAGCCTTGTATTCCTGAGGTGTCCAAACTAAATACCCATTAACATTCTTACTTACATAAATCATCATATGCAAATGAAAGAAAAGAACTTTACCTCAGACACTTAAGCTATAATCATTTGCATTTCCTATGTATTTATAACTAGCATTTATAGCATATGTAATCACTTATTTATAATATTTGGAAAGTAGATTTGAATTTAATAGTGATATTAGCCACACATATATTAATTTGAATCAACACATACAAGCTTGACATAAAGGAAATCATTTATATTTAATTAATTTTTTTTTGAAGAAATGAATGCATGATTCAAGTTGCATACAAAATTTTATATGATTGGAAAGACATAAAGAGACACAAGCATGTAATTTTATTCAATCCAACTAATTTTTAAGGACAATCATATTAAATAAGCTTATTTAAAATAAACCAAAGCTTTTTAATGTCACTTTTAATTTTATGTTTAACTTGATTTAAGAGATGTGAGAAAGATTTGCTAGTCCTAATCCCATTCCCTATATGTGTAAGTTAATTTGATTTAAGAAAAAGCAATTGGATTGATTTTATGGATTGATTAAGTTAAGCAAGGGTTAAATCAATTAATTAAACCCATACCTATGTTACCTTAAGATAATTAATTAAATAATTTTGAGCTAATGTAATATGCAAATACAATGAAAAGTAAATAGCAAAGGTCCTATGAAATGAAAGAAACCTAATGCAATTAGCTCATAATCATTTATTAATTAAGCTTAAGGAACTATTTTAATTACTTTCATGATTTTCTCACACATGTGAGCTAATCATAATTTCATTAGCCTCTTTAGGTTCTTGAACACCTAAAGCTATACCCAAGATTAAAATAATAAAATCATATTATTAATTAGGTGATTAATCCATTAATTTATTTCTCTTTAATTAAGTATCAAGGTTAATCAATTATCTTGGAAATGAGGTGGGCTTAAGGGAAAAAGATAGAGAAAGAGGTCCCAACCTAATTCCATAAGCCACCTACTTGACCAAGCATGACTTAATGTGATTTAGATTTTAGCTTAGCTAATTAAGCCATTAATTAATTAATTAATCATTAATTAACACTTTTATTAGAAAAAGAGGGAAAATTAGGGAAAAGGACTAGGAGGGAGGCTCCAATCCAATTCACTAAGTTTCCTTACTGTTCAACAGTGATTAGAGAGTCCAAATATTAATTAATTAATGTTCATATGTTTAATTATCCCTTAATTAAGTTAAAAGGTAATTAGGGCTTAATCAATTAATTTCCCTAATTAAGCAACCAATATATTTCAAGAAAAATAAAGGAGGCAGAGGTCATTCTCCTAAACATCCTCAAAAAGTTTGGAATTGATTGGGTGTTTAATTAGAGAGTAATTAAGTTAATTAATTTTTTAATTAAACCTCAATTAAGCCAAAATTACTATTTCAAATTAATTAAGTATAATTTTAATAGATTCCTCTTTGAAATATCTTTAAAATGAGCCATTATTTGTATTTTTTTATTTTATTACAATTAGTTATGAATTATAGAAGTTTTAGCCTTAAAATATAATTAATAACCCTAATTAAACTTAACCCCATTGGCACCATGTGGCGTGCTGATGCAATGCACTTTCCACGTGGCACCGTGAAATTGGTTATTTAAGTTATCATGTCTGCGGGCTAAGTCAGCTGGCAGAGGACGAGGCATTGATCCCCTCTATCTGATCTCAGATGGGATGGTGTAGATCAAACATGATGCCTAAGTGGATAATCTCGTTTGATCTAGTGTGATATGATCAGAGCCATCCATTCTAATCATGCAGAATGGATGGCTCATGATCCTTTTTCTTATGAGCGATAAATGATAGAGCCTATTTTCCATGGATCACTCGATCCAAGTTCACCCGACCTCGTATCCACTCCAAACTCAACCCACACCTTTGCACGAAGGAACCACAAGGATCGAATGACTAGGATGAGCTCAAATACAAATTTCCTTCAAAAAGCTCCAACCAAATTTTCTTATATCTACGATTTTAAGGAATTACTTCACTAGAGATCAAGACCATCGGTGGGATCAATGGAGGTAGCTTTGTCTAGTAGAGATGAGGCCATGTTGAGAAGTAATTGAGTTAATTCTCCTTGGTTCTCTCGGTTGGCCAAAAATGGAGGTTTGGAGCTTTGATCTTGATCAAACTCCTTACTCTAGTGGGTTAGAAGCTTAGAAAATGAGTTGGGTAGCCTCGATGAGGTATGGAGATGGTGTAGGAATGAGCAATTGAAGTTTCATGGTAAATTGAGAGAGTTTGGATCGAAGGTAGCCTCCCCTATTTCAATTTTGCATGGGGAGAGGGAATGTCGAATGTGTGGAAAGCTTGGAATCACTATATAACTCACAAGGAAGCTCGTCTTGGCATTAGAAAGCTTGCATGAAGTGAATTGGTGTTTTTTTTATTCGAATTTGGGGAGTATAGCCCCTTGATGTGTTGAGTTGGACGGACAAGATTGCCTCCAATTTTTTGGCCGGCCAGCCACTGTCAAAGCATCGGAGGTGTCTCAATCAAGTCCACATGGGTCGATTGGGTTGGAGGAAGTCATGGGACGTGGCTCAAGGCTTGATCTTTTCTTATTTGGTTTCCTTGATTCCTTGGGTGCTCGGGTTGCATGGGAGGTGAGTTGGCTTACCTTCCTTTGGTCCATGGAAAGTACTATTCCCTCTAGAGTGTGCTAGAAGGCTTAGGGATTCCTCATTTGGAAGTTGGATGGCTGCCAAGGTGATAGGGGAGTGGACTTTTCCATTTATAAGTGGAATCCAATGTGAAGATGGCTTAACCAATGGATTATGTCTTGGATGGGGCCCACTTAACTTTTGGGATGACTTGTAACGGGGTTGGGTTTGGTCAGCCACCAAAGTCTCATGGGTTGGTTTTATGGGTTTTGGCTTCATTTGGTCAAATGGGTTCACATGGGTTCTTGTTGGGTTGGGTTAATCAATTGGTCAAATTGGGTCAAACCAAGGCTTGGGTTAGTTTTAAATGATGATTTGAAGAGTTTTAGTTCAAGTGGTTTCAATAAATTTGGCCTAGGTTTGATTTTGGCTCACTTGGATTCATATAAGTCAAATGGGCTAGGTTGATCAATTTGACCAATTTGACCAAATTGGGTTGGGTTAGGTGTTGGTTCATGTTCAAATGGCCAATTGCAAATGATTGTATACTTTGGTTTGAATTAATTTAAATTTAATTTGGATTTTGGCCAATTTAACTCTTTAGGTCAATTTGGGCTATGTTGGGTCAAGTTAAGCAATTAGTTAAATAAGGCTTAATTATGGCTTTGATCAAGTTCAATAATTAATTTGGAATGAACTTGAATCATTCGTTGCAATCAATTTGGGTTAGATCATGATTTGACCCATTTTGGCCTTTTAGGCCAATTTGGGCCAACTTGGGTCAAATTTCCAATTGGACTTAGTTTGGCTCAATTGAGGGTTAAGTCATATTCAATCATTAACCATGATTTAGTTTGAATCAATGGTTTCAATGAATTTGGGGTATGGTGAATTTTGGCTAGTTTAGATTTCATTTGGTCTAAAGGTTGACTGGTCAAAGAACCAAGTTGTCTTGGTTTGACCCAATTCAAGGTGGTTGATCATCCTAGGGTGATTGTTGATCATGATATGAGGTTTGGATGGGCTTGGTTCAATCTAATTTTGGGTTGAATTAGAACTTGGTTTAAAAAGGTCCTTTAGGATACTTTGGGTTAAGTGGCATAAATGGGTCAATTGGTTTAGTTTTGTCATGATTCAAGTTTAGTTGAACTTATATGTGCGCCTAAGATTGAAATATAAATCCAACTGCAATCAATTTGGAGCCCAATGGGTTTTGGCTTAGTTGAAGTTTTCAAGCTAAAAGGACTAACTTGGGCTTGACTTGAGTTTGGTTTGATAATTATAGGTTTTATTTATATTTGGATAAATGATTGAAGGAATGATTGATTCAAGAGAAAATCCATTAGTTTTGGCTTGATTTGGATAGGATTTAGCCAACTCCAATGAAATGGATAAAAAGGCCTGAATTGGGCTTTGGTTTGATTTTGGACTTAGTTTTGGTCATGTGAATTTATATTTCATTTATATTTGTGAGTATTAATAAAGATATAAAATATTCATTTGAAAATCACTTGAGTTTGGAGTGATTTAGGAGCAAATTTGACCAAGCTTAAGGATGTAGGTCAAAAGGGTTATGGAAGAAATCAATTTAGGTTGATTTAATTTTGGGTTTCATTTATATTTATGATTATAAATAAAGGATTAATTGGTTTGTAAAGAAACCAATTTGTTTTGGGTTGATTTATATCAGATTTGGCTAAGTCCATGGAGGTAGGTTTGTATGGCTTAAGAAGGGTTTTGATTGGATTTGGATTTAGTTTGATTTAGTTTTGGCTATTTGAGCTTATATCTCATTTATATTTGTAAATATAAATGAAGATATAAATGATTCATGAAGATATCAATCAAATTTGGAATGAATTAGGTGGAGATTTGGCTAGGTTTATGGAATGGGTCATATGGCTTAGGAAGGAATTTTGATTTTAGATTTGATCTTGGGGTTGAATTATTTGAGTTGGAATTTGGATTTAGATTTGGTATATAATTGAGGGATTGAATTTATCTTGGAGAAAGTCAATTGAATTCGGATTGATTTGGTTAAGGCTAAGTCCATAAGATGAAATCAAAGGGCTTAGGATGAATTTTGATTTTGGATTTGATTATGGGTTTTAATCATTTGGTTTGGAATTTGGATTTAGATTTGGTAAATGATTTGAATTTGAGGTTTGGTTTGAGAAGGTAAGCATAGGTTGGGTTTAGGCTATAGGGTAGGTAAGCCTTCCTAAGTCCCTAAGGCATAACATATTCCTATGAATAACCCTTTTAAGTCTCTAGGCTTAGGTTAAGTGTTCACCTAATCACTAGAAGTGTCTTAAGACTAAGGAGCTCTTAGTGTCTACATGAGTCCCAGATCTATGATGAAGAAATTGAGAACTCACTCCAAAAGTGAGGTCAACACAGCTACTTCTTCTTCTTCTTCTGCTAACTCCTCTTCTACCAGCAGTAGCGTTATATCAACAGACAAGGGCATTAAATCCCTTAATCCGCTTACTTTATTAGATTTCTATCATGTACCTCCACCCAAAAAGAAATCAATGAAGAAAGTATATTTTACTTACATCATGTCCACTTCTAATACTCTAGATTTTATTCCTCTTGAAAACTCTCCAAATCTAGAAAATAATAATATCTCTAGTCATTTTGATCCCCTCTCTTCTGATTGGGAATCAAAATTTTCTTTTCTGAATCAATTGGGTTCACCTCTTGAGATTGACTTGGAGTCAACTAACTCTAAGGATTCCATAGGGGAAGCTGTAGGTATACCTGATGAGAAGGTAGAACTTTTCCCAAGTTCATCATTCCAAGAAGTCACTGAAATCAACTTGTGTAGTGGCAAAGTTCTACCTCCTTGGGTAACACCTCAGGATGAGGGTAAACAAGTCATTGGTTCTAGTGAGTAGAGAGCCCCTCCATGGGATTCTCCACCTATGGATATGCTTGTGGAGGGCCAAGTCAAAGTTAATTACAACATCCTAGCGCATCTTAGAAAGTTGTTAGCTAAGTTAAGCATATATGACACCCTTATCTTATCCAAAGAGATGAGAGAATCTCTAGTCAAGGCTCTTCATCATCTAGAGATATTCTTAGCTCAGCTAACCACTGCTGAATAGGAGGCACACAGCTCAAAGGACATCTTAATAGTTACATTCAGTGATGAAGACTTGCTTCAAGGGACGACCAAGCATAACCGCCCTCTTTACATCACAGTGGACATTGGCTGATATAGGTTATCAAGAGTTCTAATTAACCAAGGTGCATCAATCAATATTATGAGTCTAAGAACCCTTGCCTACTTGAGGATCAACATCTCCAAACTCCAAAAAGAGAGGATGATGTTAAGAGGATTCAATGAACAAGGCGATGGGTCCTTAGGCTTTATAGTGTTGCCATTGGAGATAAATGATTGGAAAATTGAAGCCAAGTTTCATATCATAGACTCGGATACATCTTTCAATGCTTTGCTTTGAAAACCATGGATACATGAAAACAAAACAATTCCATCCTCTCTACACTAGTGTATAAAGTTCATGAGAGGTGGGATTGAGTACTGCATCAAAGGAGATCTCAAACCCTTCATAGTTCATGGGGTCGGGATATATGAGGATGCAGCCTATTTTCTTCCCCAAAACTAACAAGTCCATTCTCATGAGCTTATTCAAGATCCCCATGAGGGACACAAAGAAAGAAAAGAAAAGGAAAGATAAATAAAAAAGTAAAAAGAGAAAGAAAAGGAAAATAAAAGAAAGCGAGACCTAGACTCAGAGGAAGATATAAAGCCTGACATTAGATTCTTTCTACAGCTTGTTACACCATTTGAACATATGGGTAGGATGACCTGACCTCCACCAGGTAGAGGCAGAGAACAGTTCAAAGGCATCCACCGAGGTGGAAAGCCTCTATATTGGCTACCTAATATGAGGTATGTCCCAGCCACTAGGAGTACACCTGCTATCCACATAAACTTAGAATCTAGTTCAGAAGATGAGTCTTATGTGGTTAGCACACCAGCCAGCTCTTCTCAGTAGTAAATCCCTTTCAAGGTGATGCTTGAGTAGGATAGTGATGAAGGCTGGGCTCCAAACTAAAGCATAAATGTATGCAAGTCTACATATGAAACTACCAAGCATCAGTTGGGAACCTTAGCTCTAACCCCACTTTCTTTACAAAAAGTTGAGCATTTGGTAATTAAAAAAGCTCCTAAGTCATCCATAGATGGGAAGACTAAGAGATTCTTTTTGGGAGCATCATCCACAAGTCAAGAAGCTGATGTAGAACTTGAGGATAAATCATATAAAGATTTAATACAATTACCTTTTGATTAGTACTTTCCTTGTGTTCTTAATTTAGCAAAGAAGGGATAAATCCCACAAACTTGGTCTAAACATAGGTGAGACTACTTTGAAAGGTTATGGGACAACCAAAGTAGGCATCCTCAATCAAGACCAAGACTAGGATTCGATATAGTGGGTCCAGTCGATGATGATGATTATTGCCTAGTCATCACCAATCATTTGGAATCTGATAGATTCTTTTCAAATCATGCCTACTCATATGAGGAGGTGTGTTTAGAAACTTCAGATGATCCAAATGACTTTGAAGTTAAAGATACATAGGTTTCTATTAGGAGAAACTACCGCAAATATATTCAATGAAGCAAAAGTAAAAAAGGCAGGAGAAATAGAATCTTTACGTCAATTAGGAGATAATCCATATAATTTTACCAAATTCATTAGAACATTAATCTTAGGATTTGATCCTAGTAGACAGAATACAAATATTCAAGATCATGCCTATAGAAACTTGGAATAACTTAGTTTAGCAGATTGGTCTCAAATTGATAAATTTTGCAAATTATATGTGACATATGCTAGTAGAGCAGGAAGATATTTTGATGAGGAAATATCCAATAGATTTTTAATCAAATTACCTGGAGAATTAGGTAAGGAAATTAATGAAAAATGGAAAACTACCTATACCCCAGAAACTACTAGAAATATTGGAATAAGACCAAGGATTGTCTTTACATTTAATATCTTACAAGAAAAATGTAGGGAATATAAAATTTAGAAACAAGTAAAGAAACAGTCATATAAATTCTGTCGTAATATCTATACTACTCAAAATTTTCCTGAAAAACCTTATAGAAAAAGAAAAATTTTAAGAAAATCAAGAAGAACGATATATAGGAAAGATAGAAATGTCAAAAAACCTAGTACAAGAAAATGCCATTGTTATATTTGTGGATCCCCTGATCATTTAGCAAATCAATGTAATAAATGCAGTTATAATAAAAATAGAAACTTATTAATCTAGGGCTTAGAAGATGATGTAGTTAGTATATCCTCAAATGAATCTGAATTTCCTCTGCTAACTGGAATAGTTTTTCCAACAATTTTGGGATATGATAGGTGTGAATGGATTCCTGTTTATAATATGTCACTAAATAGGTGGCAACATCGTGATCGGGAGGTGGAGGTAGTCTAGTATGCCCACCACGCTTCACAGCGTAACTCTGAGTTTGATTGGTGTGAATTATAGTGGTATGTTTACTAATGGCTAAATAATTCTGAGTCAGGGTAATTTGGCCATCCATGCTAAGCATAAAATTTAATCCTAGTATAAATTCCTTATTCGGGGCAGAATGCACTAGAATTTTGGGTAATGTGTATTTTTCTGTAAGATTCATGGTTTCATAATCAATGAAGAATTGAATTTGACTATTCATGAGACATTTATCAAAAGATAATGTATGAGAGCCTACGAGGTGTGTGGTCGTGTTTGTAGGATGAAAATCTATGAATAGTGGTGGTAATAGATTTTTTGTTATTACTGAAGTTGTACTTCCACTATCTATTAATGCTTGAACTATGATTTCAGATCTATCTTCAAACGTAATTTTCGTCATTACTGCTAGTAATGAAGTTGGATATGTTTTATCTACCATTGTACTGGATTGGGTTTGCGCTAAATCTAGTTTATTAATATCTGTAATATCTTCAGGATCACTAATAGTATCACTGTCATCAGGATCAGAGATAGTAGGTGATTCAATAGGTGATTTAGATGAAGTGCTTTTTCCTTGTATAGATAATTTTAATTTTCGGAGTTGTGATTTGATTTTATGTTTATCTTTTTTATATTTTTGCATGAATTCCTGGTGTTGGGTTTCACGGATTTTATCCTGTTCTTCCAACTTATCTAATCTGAATAATATCTTATCCATGCCTAGGTGGATTTTTTCTATTTCTAGATTAAGCTTTTCTAAACTATGAGCTATATCAACAGTCTCCTTAGGTTTAATATAATCACAATGATTCTGATTATGATATTTTTGTAAACATAAATGGCATATTTCAATAAGACATAGCTGACATCGATACCTATGATGTTTATCTGGGTAGTAATTGCAATGGATACATTCTTTAGTCATACTACCTTTTCCTAACTCAAAGAGATGTTCACAGCTATTCATTATTGTTGTAATTTCCATCATTCTACAGCATTAATTAATCCATTCATAGCATCATCTAATGTTTGTGATTCAATATCTGATTCCTCATCGGTTATACTATATATTGTATCTTTGGATTCATTTGAGGATATACTAATTACATCATCTTCTAAGCCCTGGATTAATAAGTTTCTATTTTTATTATAACTGCATTTATTACATTGATTTGCTAAATGATTAGGGGATCCACAAATATAACAATGGCATTTTCTTGTACTAGGTTTTTTGACATTTCTATCTTTCCTATATACCGTTCTTCTTGATTTTCTTAAAATTTTTCTTTTTCTATAAGGTTTTTCAGGAAAATTTTGAGTAGTATAGATATTACGACATAATTTATATGACTGTTTCTTTACTTGTTTCTGAATTTTATATTCCCTACATTTTTCTTGTAAGATATTAAATGTAAAGACAATCCTTGGTCCTATTCTAATATTTCTAGTAGTTTCTGGGGTATAGGTAGTTTTCCATTTTTCATTAATTTCCTTACCTAATTCTCCAGGTAATTTGATTAAAAATCTATTGGATATTTCCTCATCAAAATATCTTCCTGCTCTACTAGCATATGTCACATATAATTTGCAAAATTTATCAATTTGAGACCAATCTGCTAAACAGAGTTTAAAGAGGAGATCAGATCAACCATCAACGAGCTCAAAGAAATCAACTTATGAACTGAAGATAATTCACATCTAACATACATTAGTTCTTTATTAAGTGATACTAAAACTAATGACTTAGTTAGGCTGCTAACTTATTTTAAGGACTACTTCGCATGGAGTTATGAAGAGATGCCTGGTTTATCTCTTAACATAGCAGTCCACAAACTAGAAATATAGCCTAGTGCTAACCCTATCAAGCAAGCTCCTAGATGCATGCGATTAGACATTTAACAATAGGTCATTTCTAAAGTCAAAAAATTGATCGATGTTAGCTTCATCAGGGAAGAAAAATATCTTACCTGTTTGGTCAGTGTTGTTCCAATTAAGAAAAAGAATGGCCAAATTCACATATGCGTTGATTTTAGGGATCTAAATAAGACATGTATAAAAGATGAATTTCCACTACCAATATTAGAATTAATGGTGGACATTGCCTCATCTCATATAGTCTTCTCTTTCATGGATGGCTCATCTGAATATAACCAAATAAAGATGGCCCTCAAGGATGAAAGAAACACTACTTTTTGAACCTAGATCAAAATCTTTTGCTATAGGGTCATGCCTTTTGGCCTTAAAAATATCGGTGCTACATACCAGCGGGCTATGACTCAGATCTTCGACAAACTTATTCATCATCAAGTTGAAAATTATGTTGATGATCTAGTATTGAAAAGTAAAAAAGAAAAGGAATACCATCTCTTTTACTTGAGAGTAGTTTTCGAATGGTTAAGATAATTTAACCTTAAAATCAATCTTCTGAAGTGTGCATTCAGAGTAGCTTCAGGAAAATTTCTTGGGTTTATTTTCCAGTACTATGGAATAGAAATCAATTTGGAGAAGATCAAGGCGATATTAGAAATGCCACCCCCTAAAATTCTAACTTAATTTAGATCATTTCAAGGGTAGTTGGCATATCTAAGATGCTTCATTTCCAGCTTGTCAGAAAGATGCCAACTATTTTTAACACTTATCAAAAAGGATGCCAAGTTCAAGTGGGATGATAAGTGTCAATATGCCTTTGAAGACATCAAGCACTACCTGGTGAAACCGCCAGTTCTAGCAGCCCCTATCCCAGGAAACCTGCTTATCCTCTACATTGCTGCATTAAATGACTCCCTTGGCATTTTATTGGCCCAAACCAATAATGAAGGGAAAGAGAGTGCACTCTACTATCTCAGCCATCATCTAATTTCTGTTGAGACAAATTATCCACCTATTGAAAAGCACTGCCTATCTTTAATCTTTGCATCCCAAAAGCTATGGCACTATATGCTTCTCATAAAGTGAACTTGATCTCTAGAATCAATCCACTGTAATATCTCATGACACGGTCGACGCTGTCTAGATGGTTGGTGCATTGGTCCATGATTTTGTCACAGTTTGACATCACTTTCGTACTCCTCCATGCAGTGAAAAGACAAGCACTAGAGAATTTCTTAGCGGCGCACCCACTTTCTGTTGATTCCCCGATTAGTTATGACCTCTCTGATGAATAAATCATGAACTTAGGGGTCACTAGCATTCACCATTAGGAGATATATTTTGATGGTGTGGCTTCCTTTCAAAAGGGAAAAGAACCACGATATACTCTTCCAAGGAAGGCAGGGTAGGAATAGTTCTCCTAACTCTGTACCGCTATGTGATAAGATTCTTATATCATATGTCCAATCCATACACCAATAACAAAGTTGAATATGAGGCTCTGATTGCCAATCTAGAGTTAGTTGTTACACTATGCATCCAGAATATCAAAATCTTCGGGGACTCTCAATTAATCATCAACCAAATCACTGTGTCTTATAAAGTTCTAAAGGCTAAGCTCCATCAGTACCACAAGTACACTATGGAGTTATTGGCCCAAATCTAAGAGGTTACTATTTACAAGATTTCTCGAAGAGAGAATGACATAACAGGCTTTATCTAAGCTTGTCAAAGAGTTGGCATGTCCGGAAGATGAGTCCATACCAATAAGGATCCAAAATAGACAAATATTATCTCTTATTGACGCTAAGCTCATCGAGAGACTCTCTCTTGAAGGGGAGGTTACTGTTGCAAAAAAAAAGATGACGAGTGAAATTGGAGGCAACCATTCTTGGATTATCTAAATATATGCAAACTACCTCAAGAGAAGTCACTAGCACACCAGGTGAAGCAGAGAGCCCTTTCCTATGCTCTCGTGGATGACACCTTATATCGGTGGTCCTTCGATCATATGTGATTACATTGTTTAGATAAACATGAATCCCATATGATCATGATCGATGTATGCTCAGATTTATGTGGAGCACATCAATTTGGTTCGAAGATGAAAGCCAAGATTAACAGACTATGATACTACTGGCCTTCGATGATCATAGACTGCATGGATGTAGCTAAGAGATGCCACCAAAATTAGGTGCACGGTGTGGTCTTACACCATCCACCCAACATTCTACACCCTATGTTAGCCTCATGGTCATTTGAGTGTTGGGGTACCGACATAGTGGGTCCGATTGATCCTCCTTGTTCAAAGGGTCATCAGTTCATTCTACCTGCCATCGACTACTTTTTTAAGTGGGTGGAGGCAATCGCACTCAAAGAGGTCACAGCTCTGCATGTGTTCTAGTTTTTTAGGAACCATATCATGTATAGGTTTGGGGCCCCTTGAGTAATTATATCCGATAATGGTACTGCATCCAAGTGCACTAAAATCAACAACTTTTCTCAGAGTCATAGCATAGATTGGAAATATTCTGCCATCTACTACCCAAAGACAAATGGTTTGGCAGAATCCTTCAACAAAACTCTCATCCATATATTAAAGAAGACACTTGATGATAATGGCATGAGCAGTTATTTGAAGCCTTATGGGATTATCGCATCACATACAGAACTCCATCTTAGTCTACCCCTGTCTCCTTAGTGTATGGGTCTTAAGCCGTTCTACCATTAGAAGTCCAACTCCCATCACTAAGGATAGCTGTGGGTAGCTAGATCACAATAGAGCAGAACACCAAGTTACGATTAGAAGAGCTTTAGGTTTGAAGGAGAGATGCCTCTAGCCATGCTAGAATCTCGAGTTATACAAAGCCAAAATGATTCAAGCTCATAACAAGTTAGTCCGTCTTTGAGCTTTTCAAGTAGGAGAGCTTGTTTTAGTTCTAAAGAGACCAATTATTGCTCATTGAAAGATAGGAGGCAAGTTTGAACCCACCTAAGATGGCCCTTTTACGATAAAGAAGGCCTACCATGGAGGATCTTATCAGCTTATAAATTATAAGGGAGAGTGCCCAATGCTTTCAATCAATGGCATCTACCTAAAGAAATATTATCCATAAATCTTATTTCAAAATAATTATCAATAAAACTAATTCTCATCTCAAGTTCCATCCCTTCACATACTGAGAAAATCCTTTGCTTATGAATTCGCCATGATGTGTTTAGGGTATGTATAAGGAAACCAAGCGGTGTCCTATTCTTTGTCAACACAGCACCAACATAAACTACACACAACCACATATAAAACAAACACATATATTTTATCTCAGGCTACTTTGGTGTGGGATAAATCCCCCTGTGGCACTCACTCATTAGCTGCTCTAGGTCGGGCTAACATGCTACCCTGCTAGTGTGTCACCCCAGTGGTTCCTTATTTAGAGGATGTAGGTCTACAAGCCTTCTTCTTAACTTGATCATTGCAAATCAATGAGCACCTTGTTAGTTTGGTAGGCCTTACTGCATGGCCAATAAGCTACCTCATGTTGACTTTGTTTAAGAGGATGTAAGCCTACATGCTTTCTTCTTCAGCTAGCCATCATGCACTGACTGGGTCAAGCATATTTGAGGCTTAGGATAAGTCCCTTAGTGACTCGCTTTCTCTTGACTACTTCAAGTCAGGGTTTAATCCTTACACGAGACTCCCCACTTAGTAGTCACCCTAGGTTGGATAGCATCTATCCCGCCGATGATAAACTATCCCGGTGATCATTTTTGTTTGTAAAGATGTAAGTCTACAAGCCTTCTTCTTAGATTAATCATCTATTGATCTCACTTTTAGAGTAAGACATATGACTCCTCTTAACACTAAGAGTTTCTTAGTCTTAAGACACTTCTAATGATTAGGTGGACACTTAACCTAATCCTGGAGACTTAAAAGAGTTAACCATATGAATAGGTTATGCCTTAGGGGTATTAGAAAAACTTGCCTACCCTATAGCTTGAACCAAATCCTTGCTTCCCATGGTGAATAAATTTCTATAGAGGAGTGCCTTTCAAATCTGTTGGGTGAGAAAATGAAGGAGGCAAGCATATAAAAATTCACCTTTTTAGGAAGCCATGCAGATCTGTAGATGTGCTTATTCAAGTGATCGGGTACATCATCAAGGAATAGTATAATATCTCGAAAGATAGAAGTCACTACCCTTTAATGGACCTAATCACCTCAATAAGGACTCCTAAGAATGATGGGTCTGCATATGTACCAGAGATTCTTCTCCTACTTTATATGGAAAAGTAAAACAAGGTTTATTTTAAACCAGGACCATTAAGTTCCCTACAAGGGCAAGCCCCCATAGTTAATTACATCCTAAGGAATGGGGATTCCTTAGGAAAACTCTCGATTAAGGTAAATGATCATTGTCTTCAAAGATTTCAATAGGAAAGGACTATCAATCGATTAGTTTATTTTTGAAGATCAAATGGGATTGATCAAAGAGGGGGAGTTATTATCGAAGCCAAAATGGAAGATAAGTAGGAGGTGCCCATGATGCTAGGAAACCTAGCGAGCATCTCAAACTATCCTATAGTTGGACTTTATATTTTTGAAATTGATTTAGTTTATTTGAGTTGCATTTTTCATTAAAAATTTAAGACTTATGATTCCTTGACACAAGATTAAGGAAATGCCTAAGAGGTGAGGATTTATGCTTATGGCCCATAAAAGGGAGAAGCAACCTCAGAACCTAAATCTAGGGAGCTTTGATGAGGGCCAAAAGCACAACCTAAATCTAAGGCAAAAATGGGTAATTAGTTTGTCTCCACAAGAGAGGACAAACCACTCGATAGCTTGGACTTACAACTACCTCGGGATGGCCGCCAACTAACTCCTCATATGATTTTAAATACATGTAGGTAAGTCGTTATGCTTATGCAAGATAACTAGGCTGTTATTTATTTAGAAAGAGGCTAAGTCCTTAAACTCACTCTTTAAAGAGACTAGATCATGTAAAGGGCATGCTTCAAATGACCTAAATCTAATATAATTCAAATTTTATTTTTGGACAATTATTTTGACTCAGTCTAATAGAATTCATATTAATGCATGAGAAATAAAGTTATTGGCCAAAATCAGCAAGAAGGAGGTGTGTTTCCACCATGGCTCTCAAAAGTCAAGCCAAGTTTCTCTGGCAAAGGTGGAAGCCCTCCAATCAAGAGTGAAATAAGATGCTATTGTGCATAATATTATCAAATAAATACTCATCCAACTAAGGGGTTGCTAATTCTTTTATCTTGATTTTAAACCTAAGCTTTAAGTGAGGTTATGAGTTCTTTATTTTTAATTTGAGTTGTTAAGTTTGGTAAAAAAATTATTTTTTCCTAAAGAGCCTAATCCAAATCCAGACCATACATAAAGCAAGAAAGAAACTAGAAAAAACATGCCACTTAATGCACAAGCTAAACAAATCATTAATCAATTTATAAAGCTAGTCACAAAAAGAATAAAAGGCTGTTGTGGTCGGGCACCACCGCACAAACCTAAAAATATGAAATTGGGTAGCCGAGCTCTACCGTTATACAACCCGGATTACAAATGAATTGAATTACAATTAAGCAAGGAATTCATTGTTATGGGGGTCTTCAAGCTCTATTTCTTCTTTCTTCTTCTTTTCTTCTTTCTTCTTTGGTTACTTCTTTTGGATGGTTGGAAGGTAGATTCTCCTAGGCTTCACATGGTACATAACATAGGATCTTATGAACAATGCTCATCCTAACCCCATAACAATCATTCTAAAATCCTAATTGCATAAATTTACATGAAAAGAAAAAGAATGGAAATCTAACTAACACCTGCAAAAAAAAGGTTAGCTAAAACAAACTACACAAATCCCAAGCATGTATATTGGACTTATCACCCCACACATGAGTGACTAAGTCCACCTGGTCTATTGGATTATGCTTAGGGGTATAAAGCACCTAAAAGCAAAAGCATTTATATTTTTATTTATGATAGCGTCCTTTAAGCAGAATCCCCTACATAAAAGAATAGTTAGACTAAGAGCATCCCACCATTCACCCTAACATCTAGTCTAAAATATATATCATAAAATAAAATAAACATCAAACTATGCACTGCCCTAACCTAAAGCTAGAAGTGGTGACTTAGGCTAATTTGTGTGCTTTGAAGGTTTGTGTGGTATGCTTAGCTAAGGCTTTAGGTTAGAATTTTCTAAGTGTAAAAACATGTTCAACTTAGAGTATGGTTTCATTTAAGTTGTTTAATTATTTTGGGTTAATTTTATTTCATATTTTGATTTGGTTCAAATGAATCTTACAATTAATTACTAAGTTATGAAGAGAGAGAAAGAGAATAGGACTTCTCTTTCCTTCCCTAACCTAAGTAATTTCTAAAGTAGATTCAGATTTTTGTTTTGTTTAGTGAATATTTTGGTTAAGTCTTTTAATCAATCCTATGTTTAGATGAACTCTAAACAAACCTATTAAAAAAGAAATGCATTTTAAGATTAAATAAAATGAATCAAATTCACATAACACACATTACTTCATTTCTTTCCCAACATGTATAACATGCAAATGAATGAATCTTAAGCATATATATACATACAAATGAGAATATTTAACATACATAATGATGCATGCTAAGTAATTCATTTAAGGAAATTTATAAGTTTTCTATGCATGATTTTTCTTAAGCAGAAAAGGGTTTCTTTATCCAATTTTTCACATACACACATGAAGGTAAGAAAGGCATAAGTGAGTACAACGTCATTGTTAACCAGAGGTGTAAGATATAATACCTACTTAAGGCTACTTAAAGCCTCGCAACCTTGGAGTTGTCTAGACTAACATACCACTTTTCTTAAGTACAAACATGTGTACAAAAGAAATAAATTGGAAAGAAAGAATGCAAAAGTTGTATTAATTGATTCATTTTGTTTATGCAATTTATGTGTACAAGAATAGGTAATCCTTCTTATGTGATAGCATAGGAATGAATAGGGCATGTAATTAGATAAGTGTTAGGTTCTTTTCAAATGAACCATACATCTTACCAACTCCTATTCAAAACTATACTAACATAAGAGAGAAGAAAATCTATGTAACTTTGTCTTCACACATGCAAGCTTATAGTAAAATATAAGTAACATACTTTCAGATTTGATAATTTATTTATATGTTTTGAAAATAATTTGAATTTAGTAGTGATAATAGCCCTTCATATTTCTACTTTAGCCAACATATGCAAATTTGACATAAAGTAAACAATTTCATTTTTAAAATTGAATTTTGAAAAATATGAATGCATAAAACCACATGACATACAAATTTAACATGTTGGGGAAAGAACCAAAGCAATGAAACCATGTAAACACATTCACTCTAATTAAATCTTAAAGACATTCTTATGGAATAAGAAAGTTTAAAATAAATCAAAATGTATTCAATGTGATTTTTGTTTAGTTTTAAGTTTGATTTAATTTTGGAAATGTGAGTTGAGTTTGCTATTCCTAACCCATTCCCACATGTGTTTGATATTTTTGTTTAATTTTTAGATGATTAGATTCATTTTTATGTATTAATTAGGTTAAGGTAAGAATTAAGCAAATTAATTAACCCTTACCTACACCACCTTAGCATAGTTAACATAATAATTATGAGCCAATGAGATGACATTAAAACTCACAAGGAATTTAAACTTGTAATACACCTAGGAAGATAAGGCCTAATGCAATTTGGCTCATGATTAATGGATAATTAAGCTAAGGGGTTTTGCTTAAGTAATTTCAAAACACCCCTTCACACATGTGAATTGGGTTTTGATTTCTTTAATTGAACTTAGGCTATTAAATACCTAAGCATCTACCCAAGGCAGATTAATTAAGTTCTGGAAGTCTTTTAGAATTTTTAGAAATTAATTAAGGGGATAATTAATGAATTAACCATTAATTAAGAGAGGATTAAGGAAAGAAAAGGGAGTTTAGGGAATAGCTTAGGGGAAATGTCCTAAAATTATTTTCTAAGCCTCCTATCTATTGGATCTAACCTTAATCAAGTCTAATAATGGATTAAAACCACTAATCACACCTTAATTATCCTTAATTATATTAAGGGAGTAATTAGAAAATACATTTGTAATTCCCTTAATTAAGCCTTAGATAAATCCCAAGAAAATTAGGGAGGCAGAGGTCAACCTCTAAAACATACCTAAGAAGTTTGGGATTAATCAGAGGCTTAATTAAGACGTAATTAGTAAAATAAAATTTCTAATAAAACCCACAATCAGAGAAAAGTATAATCCAAAATATATTGAAATTATTTTTAAAATATTCTAGGTTGAATTATCTTTCCATAAAAATTTATTTCATATTTTTCTAAATTTTATTAAGAGAGATATGAATTTTAGAAGATCAATAGATTAATTAGCATTAATTAAAACACTTAACTAATCCCTTAGCTCACAGCGCGACGCGTGGCAGCGGCGGTCAGCGCGCTTTACACGCATCACGTGGTGAGAATCCCACTTAAACATCCCATCAGGTGGTGGTGTGATGACGGGACGCACTTTGATCTCTGCCATCCGATCAAAAATCGGACGACCATGGATCTCCCCATGGTTTTAAGAGGGATAAAAGAATTTCTAACATGGGAATAATCTTAGCCTTGCATCCAAAATGCGTGGATGGATGACTAGGATCTCTCTAATTCTTCCCCTATGCTAAACAAAGATCGTCCATGATCTAAGGGAAGATTCAAGCTCGATTGGGATCATATTGAAATAAAACTTTACTCACACCATCTAATGTCAATAAGGAACACATCCAACGGTGGATCTTGCATGACTTGAAAATTCCTTGCATAAAAGATGAACACCTCCTATGTTAGGTGGTCAGAAAATTCTATACCTCATCGGAGGTGATCACCGGTGCACGAGATCGATGAGGTAGCTTCATCTAGTGGAGATGAAGCCCTGTTAAAATTCTTAGGCCTTGGGGTTGAGTGGATTGTTCTATAGACTAACACTTCTTAACTTCCTTTGTAGGTTTGATCCAATTGATGCTCTTCTTGCTCTGGGAACTCAAATGGATGCTTGGGTGCACTTGGAATGATCTTTAGAGGAAGTGTGCAAGAGGAATTGGAGTAATTTTGAGTGAGGAAGAAGTTGAAAGTTCAAGTGAGCTCCCCTATTTTTTAATGGAGAAAATCGAGAAATCTCAAATTTAAATCCCTCTTAAAATTCTTAGGAAGGCTCTCTGATCTTTCCTAACACTCTCTAGGGCTTGATAGAATTGACGAATGATGATTTTGAATTGGATTAGGGGGAGTATATCTCCCCTTTGAAGGATCGGACGGCCACAAGCTTCTTTACCATTTTGATCCAATTGACCACATTGGGAAGGTTGTTTGGGCTATTAGATGTTTGTACATGGTCAGTTTAAGGACTTGACTGAATTGCCAACCTCCCATGTGCATCAAATTGGGTGGAGGAGGGATTTGGAATGAGCCAATTTGACTTATGGGGTCGGGTTTGGCCTTGGGGCCAATTGGGCTGACCCAAACCCATTAGGTTGGGTGCACCACTATTTATTAAGTCCCCTTTAGGTATTAAAAAGGTATCAAGTGGATATGAAGAGGGCATGACCAAATTACTCATGGATTAGTCCATAATTTATTTTATGGCCTAGGGGAAGAATGGTCATTTTGCTGATTTTTCAATTTAGAAATGTTGGGTATATGGAGAAACTAGGTTTGGAATTCATGTGATAAAGTTTGGCTCATATTGACCCATTTAGGCCAAAATGGGTCAACTTGGGTCAAGTTAACCAATTGGTCAAATTGGGTCAAACCAAGGATTGGGTCAAGTTCATATGACCATTTGAAATATTTTGGTGGCTTTGGTTTAGTTCAATTTGGATTAGTTTTGAATTTGGCTCATATGACTTCACTTAGGTCAAATGAGTCAAGATGACCTATTTGACCCATTTGACCTATTTGGGTTAGGTCAAGGGTAGGTTTAGGTTTAGTTAGTCATATGGAGTGGATTGGTATCTTTGTTTCCAATCAATTTTGGTTAAGTTCAAGTTTGGCTCAACATGACCCCTTTAGGTCAAGTTGAGTCTAAGGTCAATTGGGCCAAGTTGGGTCTAGTTGGCCAATTGAGGCTTTGGCCGAGTTCCACAAGTGATTTGGAATGAACTTGACTCATTGGTTTCAATCAATTTGGCTTAGATCAAGTTTTGACATATCTTGACTTTTTAGGTGAAGTTAGGTCAACTTGGGTCAAGTGGGCAATTGGGCTAGGTTAAGCTCAAATGTTGGATTGGTCAAGTTCAAACATAGGTCATGAATGAACTTAGATCAATGGTTTCAATCAATTTGTCCTATGGTGAAATTTGGCTATGTTAGGTTTCATTTTGGGCTAAGTGTTGACTTGGTCAACCCTTAGGTTTGACTTGGTTTGACCCAATTTGATTGATTGACCATCTCATGATTATTGTTGATCATAATGAGAGGCATTGATGAGTTTGGTTCAATCCAATTTGGTTAGGATTAGAATTTGGCTCATAATGATACTTTAGGTCACTTTGGGTCAAGTGAGCCTAAGTGGGTCAAATGGCTTGGTCAAAGCTTGATTTGAGTTTGATTGAACTTGTATATGAACTTATGATTGAAATATAAATCTATTTACAAGTGGTTTGTAGTCAAATGGGTTTTGATTCATTTGATAATTTCATATTCAAAGGAAGAATATGAAGGGATTTTGGCTTTGATTTTTGAATTAGATTTTGATTTGGTGATTGAAGTTTGGATTTATATTTGGATTCATGATTGTAGGGTTGATTAAATCATGAAGAGAAATCAAGAGTTTGGCTTGATTTAAAGTTGATTTGGCTAAGTTCAAGATTTTGACTTGAAAGATTTAGGTTGAATTTTGGGTGGATTTGAGTTTGATTTTTGGAATTGGTTTTGATTGTTTGAATTTATATTTAATTTATACATGTGAATGTAAATGAGAATATAAATGGATCATGAGAAAATTTCAAGGGTTTGAAGTGATTTGATCATGATTTAGTCTATGTCTATTAAGGGGAATTTAAAGGACTTAGGAAATTTTTTCAAGTTTGGAGTTGAATTTTTGAATTTGGTTTGATTGATTTATATTTATATTTTATTTTTATATGTGAATATAAATGAGGATATAAATGAATTATGAGAAAATCCCATGAGTTTGATTTGGTTTGATCATGATTTTGGATAAGTCCTTTAAGAAAAATTTAAAGGACTTAGAAAAATTTCATGAATTGATTTTGAATTTTGAGTTTAGTTTGATTGGTTTGAATTTATATTTCATTTATACATGTGAATATAAATGAGAATATAAATGAATTATGAGAAAATCACAAAGATTTGAATTGGTTTTAATCATGATTTTGGCTAAGTCCTTTAGAGAAGATTAAGGATTTAGAAAATTTGAGCTTAGGAATTTTGATGGATTTCATTCTAGATTTCAATCATGGATTTCAATCATAGATTTCAATCATATGGAGTTGATTTGGATTTGGAGAAAATAAAATGAGATTTATTTAGAGTTTAACTTGAATGATGAAAAGTGAGGAATGGTTTAAGCTAAGGGTATGAAATTTTCCTAACAGCCCTAAGGCATGACCTATTCCTATGGCTAACTCTTCTAAGTCTCTAGAGCTAGGTTGAGTGTTCACCTAATCACTAGATGTGTCTTAAAGCTAAGGACTCCTAAAGCCTAAGAGGAGTCCTATGTCTAAGATGGAGGGGTTGAGAGCTCATTCTAAAAATGAGGTCAACACTTCCTTCTTTCAAATCAATTCCAAATTCAATTCAATTCCAAATTCAAATCAATTCCAAATCTCAAATCAATTCCATCCCAATCGATTTTCTCAAATTTTAAATCAAATCCAAAACCTTTTCTAAGCCCTTTGATTTCATCTTATGGACTTAGTTCAAATAAAATCTTAAATCAAGTCCAACTGAATTGATTTTGTCAAGTCATAAATCAATTCCAAAATTCAAATCATCACTCAAACCCAAATCAAATGATTGAATTCAAATCTCAAAATCTTTCCTAAGCCTTTTGATTTGATCTTATGGACTTAGCCTAAACCAATTCTAAATCACTCTAAACTCAAAATAGTTTCTCATAACTCATTTATATCTTCATTTATATTCACAAATATAAATGAAATATAAATTCAAATAACCAAAATCAATTCAAAACTCAAATCTAAATCAAATCAAAATCCAACTTATACTTCAAGTCAAAATCTTTAAACTCCTTCAAACCAATCCAAATCACTCCAAACTCAAAAGATTTTTTCATATCCTAATTATATTCTCATTTATAGTCACAAATATAAATGAAATATAAATTTAAATAATCAAAATCAATTCAAAACCCAAATCCAAATCAAACTAAAATCCAACTTATACCCTTTGAAGTCAAATTCTTGAACTTAGCAAAATCATTCTCAAAGCATCCAAACCCTTCGATTTTCTCTTCAAACAACCAATCCTTCAATTAGATGCCCAAATATAAAAATAAACTACAATCACCAAACCAAAATAAAATTAACCCAACTCAAACCCATGTTCACCCTTTTGACTTGAAATTGTCAAATGAACCTAAACCCATTTGACTCCAAATCACTTGCAATTGGATTTATATTTTCATCATGAGTCCATATGTGAGTTCAACCAAACTTGAATCAAGCATTGAACAAGCCAATTAACCCATTTAGGCTCACTTGACCCAAAGTGACCTAAAGCATTTTTTTGAGCCAAATTCCAATCCAACCCAAATTGGATTGAACTAAGCCCATCCATGCCTCACATTATGAGCAATAATCATCCTAGGATGTTCAATCACCCAAACTGTGTCAAACCAAGTCAAACCTAGCCTTTGAGTAAGTCAACACTTAGCTCAAATGAAACCTAAACAAGCCAAAATCCACCATAGGCCAAACTGATTGAAATCATTGATCTAAGCCAATCCAAAATCAATGATTGAACATGATCAAGCTATCAATTGAACCAAACCAAACCTAATTGGCCACTTGACCCAAGTTGACCCAACTTGACCTAAAAAGTCAAAATGGTTTGATCTAAGCCAAATTAATTGCAACCAATGGGTCAAATTCATTCTAAATTGATTGTTGAACTTGACTAAGCTTCAATTGGCCAACTAAACCCAACCTAGCCCAGTTGACCATGAACCCAACTTGACTTAAAAGGTCAAATTAACTTGAAATCAAACCAAACCAAAATTTATTGAAACCAAAGCTTGTAATACATTTCGAATGATCAATCAAGCCTAAACCAACCCATGACCTAACCTAATTGGGTCAAATAGGTCAAATTTGTCAACTTGATCCATTTGACCTAAATGAACTCAAATGAACCAAAACCAAATTGAACCAAAAGAAATGATACCCATATGCTCTAAATGATCATTTGAACTTGACCTAACCCATGGTTTGACCCAATTTGGCCAATTGATCAACCTAACCCAAATTGACCCAACTTTACCTAAATAGGTCAAATTGGACAAATTCAAACCAAATGAACTCCAAATCACTTGAAATTTGGCCCAACCCATTTTTGAATCATTTAAAATCTTCCCAAATCAAAATCAAGGCCAAATAATTATTTTACCCTTAGGTCAAAGGGTATCCTATCATCAAATTCACTTGGAATTTGGTCAATTCTTTCTCAAGGCCACTTGACATTCTCCTAGTGGTCCATTTGGACACCAAGGAGGGTGGTTAACATGACCCAATGGGTTTGGATCAGCCATGACCCATCCCAAGGCCAAACCGTCCCCTCCAATGGGAATTGACCACTTGGATCACCCCATACACTCACCTAGCACATGGGCACTCACTCCCCTTCCCTCCACTACATAAAATGAATCACATGGGATGCCAAACAGCCCAAACTTACCAACCAATCTCCTTAATTAATAAAAAATGGCATGATTGCTTATCTCCATTTGATCCAAGGAGGGGGAGATATTCTTCCCCTCCTTCCCACTCAAATGAGGAGGATTGCATTCGTTTGAGCTCTAGGAATCGAAAGCAAGCATCCCCAAGTTTCTCTAAGTCATTTTCAAGCTTCCTCAATTTCTCCTTCTCGATTTTTCTCAAGGCTGAAATAGGGGAGGTGAAGTGAAGATCCAACTCACTCAATTCTCCACCAAACTCAAATTAAACATGCAAGTACCATCAATGCACCTCGTCGAGCTCAAGCAAGTGATTTCCTAGGCCTCCAAGCCACAGGAAGCCTCACCTTGATCAATCCCGATTTCCATTGAAGGGGAGCTTGGTCAACTGAGCCATCTACTTCAAATCAAAGCTTGATACCTTCAACAGGGCTTCGTCTCCACTAAAAGAAGCTACCTCCTCCATTGAAAATGCTAGTGATAGCCTCCGATGAGGTATTGCTCAAAACTAATCTCCCCTTAAAAATTGCTTGGTCCTTTGTGAAGGGGATTGTAATCCCATTAGTTCTTGGCCATTGGATTCAGTGTTTATGCCACCCCAAAGCTGTTGGGTGAGTTTGAGCTCCATCCAAACTTGGGTGAGCTAGGATCGAGCGACCATCGATGGACGGCATCCATCTCTCGCCATTCTATAGGAGATGAATCACACACCGTCCGTTTCGCATGATTGGAATGGATGGTTGTGATTTAATTATGATAGATCTCCCTTTAATTTAAGTCTAAACCACAAGATTAATCACGGTCATTCGATCTTAGATCGTATGACCCATGGAGAAAGATCGTTCACCGCCAGCTAATGTGGCGCACAATGTGATAACTTAAATAACCAATCCCGTCATGCCACATCAGCATTCCATGTGGTGTCGACATGATTAGTTAATTAATCATGATATTTTAATTGTCCATTAATCATAGAAACTTCATTAAATCATAATTAAATGTAGAAAAATTTAAAAAATATAAATGAGGGCTCATTTTAGAAGTATTTCAAAGGAGAATCCAATTATTTTTAATTAATTTTAAATAATGAATTTTCCTTAATTAGGGTTTAATTAAAATTTTGCTCATCTTAAGTACTCCCTAATTACTTAATTAATTCCAAATTTCTCAAACATATTTAGGAGGAGGACTTCTGCCTCCCTTAATTTTCTTGGAATTTATCATTGAGTTAATTAGAAAAATTAATTAATAAACCCTCAATCACCCTCTTAATGAAATTAAGAGTAATTAAGCATATGAACAGTGATTTAATCCCTTAATTGAGATAATTAAATATTATTTAAGTAAGGAGGAGTTTATGGAATGTGTTTGGGATATTTTCCGTAATATTCCTTAAAACCCCCTTTCTTCCTTAATCCAAACATAATTAAGGATTAGTCCATTAATGATCTACTTGATTAGTCTAATCAAACTTTCAAAACTAATCTGGAGTTTATCAATCTCTTATTGGGTAGATCCTTAGGTGTTCAAAAGCTTAAGGTAAGTTTAAGAAAATCATATCCAACTCACATGTGTGGGAAGGTTATGAATGTACTTAATTAAACTCTTTAGCTCAATTAATCAATAATTATGAGCTAATTGCACTAGTCCCCTTTATTTCTTAGGTGCATTGCTGATTTAAATTCCATGTGATTGCATATCATATGTTGGCTCTATTGACCTCACTTTTGGAGTGAGCTCTCAACTTCTCCCTTAGATATAGGACTCCTAAAGATGCTAAGAGTTGCTTTCTATCTAATTGATCATCTCAAAATTAAAACTAAATAACTCGTAACCTCACCTAAAGCCTAGGATAAAAATTAAGATAATAAAAGATTTAGCAAACCCTTAGCTAGATGTTGTATGTTTCACATCATGTATATAAACAACTTGCTTCACTCTTGCTTATGGAGGGCTTTCACCTTTGCTAGAGAAAATGGCTTGAACTTTGAGAGCCATGGTGGAAACACACCTCCTTCTTACTGATTTTGGCCCATAACCAATTTCTCATGCATTAGGCATATGAATCCCATAGCCTGTGTCAAATAAATTGTATAAAAATTTAAATAAAACTTAATAAAAATTTGCATTAGATTAAGTCATTACTCATGTCCTTCATGATCTAGTCTCTTAGGGAGTGTGTTTAAGGACTTAATCTTCTTTATAAATAAATAATAGCTTAGATATCTTACAAAAGCATAAGACTTGCCTACGTGTATTTAAAATCATAGGAGGAGTTAGTTGGCGGCCACCTCTAAGCGATTGTAAGTCCAAAAGCTGGGTGGTTTATCCTCTCTTGTGGAGGAAAATCATATGCCCATCTCCGCCTTAGATTTAGGTCATGCCTTAGCCCTCACTAAAGCTCCCTAGATTCAGGATCCGAGATTGATGTTTCTTTTTATGAGCGACAAGTATGAATCCTCACCTCTTAGGCATTTCCATGATCTTGTGTTGTGGAATTGTAAGCCTTGAATTTCTAATAAAAATCCAACTCAAAAATATAAATCACCTCAATTTCAAAAATATAAAGCCTAACCATAGGATAGTTTGGGATGTTCACTAGGCTTCCTAGTATCATGAACATTCCCTACTCGTCTCCCTTGGCTTCAATAATAACTCTTCCCTTTTAGTCAATCCCACTTGATCTTCTAAAAATAACCAATTGATTGGTAGTCCTATCTTTTAAATCTTTGGAGACAAAGATCATTTATCTTAATCGAGAGTATTCTTAAAGAATCTCATTCCTTATGATGTAATTAAATATAGGGGCTTGCCTCCATAGGGAACTTAACGATCCCGGTTTAAAATAAACCCTATTTTACTTTTCCATGTAAAGTAGGGGAAGAATTTCCAGTACATTAGAAGACCCATTGTCCTTAGGAGTCTTTATTAGGTGATTAGGTCCATTATAGGGTGGTGACTTCTATCTCTCGAGACAGTACATCATTTCTCAATGTCGTACCCGATCACCTTAATCATCTACAGATCTACATGGTGTCCAACTAGCTTATTTTTGTTTTCATTTAACTCATAGATGAAGACAAAAAAATAAACACCACAGTATTTATCTGGCGGCTCTATTGGTGATGGTTTCTCTCTCCATCTTTGGTAAATGATCATTGTCTCCAAGTATCAATAGTGGATTTGTACTTCATATGAACCCAATACTATCCTTATTTTCCATTGGCACTTAGTTTATTTCATTCTTAAGCTAAGCTAGCCAACATACTTTATGTTTTAGGATCTCACTCCATGTATGTCTTAAAACCCATGTTGGGTCTCCCAATAGGTGAAAATAAAATTTAATAAAAAGAGATAACTAATGACCTTTTCCTTACCATCTCCATGGTAAGGTAAAGTTCATTCTAAAAATAAAAGAAAAATAAATCCCTTTAAAAATATAGCTTTTGAAAAGCACTTATGAACATCTCCATTCAATATATCCAAATTTATTGAATGAAGATTTTATTTCTAATAAAAAATCAAAATCATCCTTTCAAAAAGCACTTATAAACATCTCCATTCAATATACCCAAATTTATTGAATGAAGATTTCATTTCCAATAAAAATCAAAATCATCCTTTCAAAAAGCACTTATGAACATCTCCATTCAATATACCCAAATTTATTAAATGAAGATTTCATTTCCAATAAAAATCAAAATCACCCTCTCAAAAAGTACTTCTGAACATCTCCATTCAATATAGCCAAAATTTATTGAATGAAGATTTCATTTTTAATTAAAATCAAAATCATCCTTTCAAAAAGCACTTATGAATACCCTCATTCAATATACCTAAATTTATTGAATGAAGATTTCGTTCCAAATGAAACCAAAATCATCTTTCAAAAATCACAAGTGAACATCCTCATTCAATATACCCAAATTTATTGAATGAAGATTTCATTTCCAAAATAGAATCAGAATCATCTTTCAAAATTCATAAATGAACATCTTCATTCAATATACTCAAATTTATTGAATGTAAATTTTATTTCCAAAATAAAATCAAAATCATCTTTTCAAAAATCACATATTCGAAAATGAATATCCTCATTCAATATATCCAAATTTATTGAATGAAGATTTCATTCTCAAATAAAATCACATCATAAAATTAAAACTCTATTTCAATATATCTTACATGTGTTGAAATTAGAGTTTCTCCCCTTTTCAAAAATTACAAACTTGAATATAAGCCTCTTCATTCAATATATCCAAACTTATTGAATGGAGAATTTTCCTTCAAACAAAATCACACCATTTGAAACTCCACTCAACACATTCTACATGCGTTAAGTGGGATTTTCCATCTTTCCAAAAAGCAATAAATCACACACAAAAGACTTCATCTTTGAAACATGAAACAAAATTGACTTCCATTTTACATACCCAAATTTGTTAAATGGAAATCTACTTTGCAAAAATCATAAAAATCAAAATACATTGGAATTCTATTTGACATACTCAAATTTGTCAAATGAGAGTTTCACTTTTCAAAAAGAAAAATAATTTGGATTCTATTTAACATACCACATTTGTTAAATGGAAACTCCTCTTTTCAAAAATCAAATACATTTGGATCTTTTATTTAGCATACCCAAATTTGCTAAGTTAAGATCCTCTTTTCAAATATCAAAACACAAAAATCAAACACATTTGGATCGTTTATTTGGCATACACAAATTTCCTAAGTAAAGATCCACTTTTCAAAAAACAAAACACAAAAGTTAAACATATTTGGATTCATTATTTAGCATATCCAAATTTTCTAAGTAA
The DNA here is from genome assembly GCA_021442155.1 of Cymbidium sinense. Classification (NCBI taxonomy): domain Eukaryota; kingdom Viridiplantae; phylum Streptophyta; class Magnoliopsida; order Asparagales; family Orchidaceae; genus Cymbidium; species Cymbidium sinense. The sequence goes on along the minus strand of CM038225.1, from coordinate 396,942 downwards.
AGATCCTCTTTTTAATATCACAAAAAAAAATCAAACACGTTTGGAATCTTTATTTAGCATACCCAAATTTGCTAAGTAAATATCCTCTTTTCAAAATCACAAAAATCAAACATGTTTGGATTCTTTATTTAGGATACCTAAATTTGCTAAATAAAGTTCCTCTTTTGAAAAATCAAAACAAAACAAAATAAATTTGTACTTTACTTAACACACTCAAATTTTCTAAGTAAAGATCCTCTTTTAAAAAAAAATCAAAACAAAATCAAATGCACATTTGGATTCTTTATTTAGCATACCTAAATTTTATAAGCAAAGATCCTCTTTTCAAATCAAAACCAAAATAAAACACATATTGATTTTATTTAGCATACCCAAATTTGATAAGCAAAGATCTTCTTTTCAAAAACAAAAAACATAAACAAAAAAAAATCAAAACAAAACCAAACACATTTGGGCTTTATTTAGCGTACCCAAATTTGCTAAGTAAAGATCCCATTTTTTTTTAAAATCAAAATCAAATTTGATTTGGAATTCATTTACCATACACAAATTTGCTAAGTAGATATTCCATTTCCAAATTCACACATGATTCACATCATAAGCAAACAAGTAAAAGAAGAAGATTATTTTCAGACACCTCATCTAGCATACTCAAATTTGCTAGTTGAGTAAATCCCAAAATCCCAAATCAAAAACAAAATCAATTGACCCTCTATTTAACATACTAAATTTTGTTAAATAAAGGGTCCTCAAATATGAAAATCAAATTCAAATATAAACCAATGGAAGCATAAAAAATTTCTTTGAAATAATTGAACCCATTTTCAACATACACAAATTTGTTGAAAATGGATTCTAAACTCAAAAATCTCTCCTTAAACAAAAAATCTCTCTTCCAAATTCAAAGAGCCACATTTAACATATTCAAATTGTTGAGTGTGGGTTCAAATTCTAAAATCAAATTTCTAAAAGTTAGCAGAATACAAGAGCAAAAAACTGATTTGATTTTGTTTTCAACAATTGTAGAATTTGAAGTCAGTTCTTGTCAGTTTTTACTCAGTTCAATTTAGTGTCATAAACTCTCACACTTTTCCTTTTGAGACAGATTTGGCCTTGGATTGGACCAGCCTCCCACGGACTAACTTTGCCCATTTCATTCACTTTGGTCATGGATTTAAAGGGGCCAGGATTACTTGTGAGGGGGTAGCCCTCACAATCGTTAGCAGGAGTGTAGTGACTGGGCAGAAGCTAGTCATCCATGTTGAGATGCTATCAGATTAAGAGTTTTCCTCACTGAAGAGGAAGGTTGTGGCAGTTCTCACAGCAATTGAAATGCCAATGCCAACACATTCAGTTGTTCTCGTTACTACTCAACATGGGCTAGTACCTGCTCACTGGCTCCTTCCAAGGGGAAGGTTATCCTGTCTTCAGGGGTAGTCTTCCCCACCTTTGAGATAGGGTCTAGTTTTCATGTTGCTCCTCCCACCAGGACCCAACACCACAACCGATGCCGCAAGATCAAGTGGCATCATGAGCGCATAACCAAGGAGTTGGAGGCAGTTTCTCAATTTGTAGTGAAGGAGTCACCCAGGATAGTTTCTTCTCTGATCACACAGAATAAGTTCCATCCTCTCTCCAGATCTTATGGAGAGGAAGATTTTAGGAGGATCTCAATGTCATCACCACCTACAGTATAGTATGAGGCTCCTACTAGAGATAGTAGGAGGTCATATGCCAACCTCAGTTCAGTTCTGTGCCAAGCTGGTGGGGCTCACAGATGATCCGAGTCCGGGGCCCAATTTGATTTATGGTCGATTATTCCTCACAGCATGGGTGAGCACATCCGACAGGAGAGGGCTAGAGAAATTCGTGTATTAGTACATGTCACCAGTAGAGAGAGGCGGAGGTACGCCAGGCAGTCAACAGCCTCAGCCCTTGTGGACTTTCTTGATCAGTACGCTACTCGTGTCAATCATACTGATAATATTCTACTAATAGGTACTACCCACCATGGAAAGAGAGCTCCTGCATCGAGAGAGTCGGTGGTGCCTCCACCACACTGCTTTACTCCATGTCCACCATCACCAGTACAAGTTCCATCTTCCAAAGTTCCATCAAAGGCCATGAAGGCAACATTTGGGAAAAGAAAGCCCCATTGGTGATCTGGCTACGGCCAAGAGATCCTATTTCATCTACACCATCGATTGAGGCGAGGCCAAGCTCTCCAGCTCGACCTCCTGCTCCAATTGCGATAAAGAGGGAATGGCAACCTCGAAGCATCGTAGTCATTCTATCACCATCACCACCATAGCAAATTGTGGAGATAGCATCAGTAGAGCGACAATGAGATTGTACCATTATCCCTATGGCTATAGATTCTCCCAAGACTACCACTCCACCCAGATCTAGTGACAGTTAGGAGCATGTATCCTCTAGTGAGCGTAGTCTTCACAAGATTACCTCTCCAATAGTAGGGGAGGTTAGATGTATTTCTATTCATGATAATGATCCTGCCAAGTAAGTAATACGTAACTGAACGTCTTGGATCGCTCCCTAGATGATATTGTAGCATAGTATCTTGTGGAGAAGAAGGAAATCCTAGGGAACGCCTGGTCTGACCTAGAGAAAGAAAAGGTTAGCTTTAATCCCAATGAAGATGATATATTAGAGGACTCAACGGAGATGCATATGGTTGATACCAGGGGTCTCTCCTTCGGGATCAGCATAGTTTGGAAGGTGTTGCGGCCGAGCATGATGATACAGCTTACTCGACCCAACATTTCCTTCAACAACTTAAACAAAAGGATGAACAAGTTGACAAGATGGGGAAGAGGCTTGAAGATTTATTAGCATCAGTTTTGGCACTGCAGAATCAAGCCCCAGTAGCTGATCTTACTATTGCAAAGATCAATCAGCCCAAATTATTACATGTCTTGGATCAAGCCAAGACTTCACCTCCAGTAGATAAGGGCAGCACCAGCTTGTATAGAAAGGTAGTAGATAATACCTCCATACAAGAAAAATATATTAAACTCATGGTTGCGCAGCAAGTGAAAGAAGCGTTGGTGTAAGCCTAAGGAGGAACATCAGTTCCAAAGGGTAGACCCTACACAGAGGAATTTAATGCCATCCAATATCCTAAGGGTTTTGTGTCTCCTTTCAAAAGCTTTGATGGCAGCGGGAACCCACGCTGCTGTTGACCTCATTTTTAGGATGAGCTCTCAACCCCTCCATCTTAGACATAGGACTTCTCTTAGACTTTAAGAGTTCTTTAGTCTTAAGGTACTTCTAGTGATTAGGTGAACACTCAACCTAGCACTAGAGACTTAGAAGAGTTAGCCATAGGAATAGGTTATGCCTTAGGGGTGTTAGGAAAATTTCGTACCCACATAACCCATTCCTCCTCACTTCCTCCCTTAAAGTCAAACTCAAATCAATTCCAACTTGATTAATTTTCTCCAAACTCATGTTAATTCCAACTCTAACTCAAACCTTAAATCAATTCAATGGATTTTCTCAAATCATGAATCAATTCCAAATAATTGAAACTTATGATTGTAGCCATGATTGAAAGTCCAAGTTCAAAAATATTTTCTAAGTCCTTTGATTCCTTCTTATAGACTTAGCTTAAATCAAATTTAAATCAATTCAAATTCAAAGAATTTTCTCACAACTCATTTATATTCTCATATATATTCACATATATAAAGAAATATAAATTCAAATCAATCAAACTAATTTCAAAATTCAAAAACCAAATCAAAAATATTTCCTAAGTCATTTTAATTCTATCATATGGACTTAGCCTAAATTAAATATAAATAAATTTAAATTCAAGGAATTTTCTCATAACCCATTCATATTCTCATTTATATTCACAAATATAAATTAAATTTAAATTTAAATATCCAAAAATAAATTCAAAAATCAAATCAAAATTCAATCAAAAAAATCCAACCTAATCCTTCAAGTCAAAATCTTGAACCTAGCCAAATCAATTTCAATCTAGCCAAACCCTTGATTTTTCTTCATGATTCAATCAATCCTACAATTATGAATCCAAATATAAACACAAACTCCAATCATCAAACCAAAACTAAATTCAAAAATCAAACTCAAGTCAAACCTTTTGAACTTGAAATTGTCAACTTCCTCAAAACCCATTTGACTTCAAATCACTTGCAAATGGATTTATATTTCAATCAGAAGTCCATATGTGAGTTCAATCAAGCTAAATAAAGCTTTGACCAAGCCATTTGACCTACTTAGGCCCACTTTATCCAAAGTGACCTAAAGTACCTCTTATGAGCCAAATTCTAATCTTAACAAAATTGGATTGAACTAAGCCCATCTAAGCTTCACATTGTGAGCAACAATCATCATAAGATGATCAATCACTTAAGTTGGATCAAACCTAGTCAAACTTAAGGGTTGACCAAGTCAACACTTAGCCAAAATAAAACCTAAACTAGCCAAAATCCACCATTAGCCAAATTGATTGAAATCATTAATCAAAACTCACATGACCAATATTTGAACTTGACCAAGTCATCATTTGAACCTAACCTAACCCAATTGGCCACTTGACCCAAGTTGACCCAACTTGACCTAAAAATTTAAAATGTATCAATAATTGATCTAAGCCAAATTGATTGAAACCAATGGGTCAAGTTCATTCCAAATCACTTGTCGAACTTGACCAAAACCCCAATTAGCCAACTAGACCCAACCTAGCCCAATTGACCTTGAACCCAACTTGACCTAAAAGGTCAAATTGAGAAAATCCAAATATAAACCAAATTGATTGAAAACAAAGATATCAATCCATTTCAAATGATCGACAAAACATAAACCAACCCATGACCTAACCCAAATAGGTCAAATGGGTCAAATTGGTCAACTTGACCCATTTGACCTAAATGAAATCAAATGAACCAAATTCAAATATAAATCAAATTGAATCAAACCAATGATACCAAAATATTTCAAATGGTCATATGAACTTGACCCAACCCTTAGTTTGACCCATTTTGATCTAAATGGGTCAACATGAGCCAAATCATATCAAACCAACTCCAAATTCAATGAAACTTGGCCTAACCCATTTTTCAATCATACCAAACATATTCAAACTGAAATCAAGGTCAAAAGACCATTTTACCCTACACCATAGGGTAACCTAAAATCAAAATCATTTGGAATTTGGTCAATTCCTTTTCATGGACACTTGACATCCTTTTAGTGGAGCAAATGGTCACTAATAGACATGGTGCACATGACCCATTGGGTTTGGGTCAGCCAAACCCAACCCAAGGTCAAAACTAACCCCCCCTATGGAAATGAGCATATGAGAATCTTTCCTCCACTCAATTCAAGCAGATGGCACTCCTCCACAGCCTCTCTCTGGCCAAACTGAATGAAACGCCACCCTAAACGGCCTAATAAACCCACTCAAAGAGGTCAATTAGATCAAAATAGCAAAGGTGCTTGCAGTCATCCGATCCTTCAAGGGGGAGATATACTCCCCCTAATTTCACTTGAATTCTATTCTCTCTTATATGATTGAAGCATAGGAACTCAAAGGAAGTGATTCCAAGCTCCCCCAAAGTTTCCTAGGCATTTTCCATTTCCCCATTTTTGGATTTCTTCAAACCGAAAATAGGGGAGCTCAAGTGAAATTCCAACTTAGCGAATACTCAAATTCAGTCCATTTCACTTTGCAAGCACCTTTCAATGGAGCTCTCCCAATCCTTCACACAAGTTCTCCAAGCAAGAGAAGAGTGCCCTTGATCAAGGCCGAGCCCAATTGAAGGAAAGCTTGGTCCATAGAAAGATTCACTCAACCAAACCTCCTCAAATTTTCAACAGGGCTTCGTCTCCACTAGACGAAGCTACCTCAAGGGACTCGAGCTCCAGTGATAGCCTTCGGTGAGGTATGCCCTCAACCCGAGCTTAAATTAGCCATGGTCTGGTCCTTTGTGAAAGAAATTCTCACCTTATGAGAATTTGACTGTTATATGTAATCTCTCTTGCATGATGATGGTGTGGGTTGAATTTAAGTTCAATCTGAGCTCAATCAAGCTCAAATCCTGCCATGGAAGGTGGACGACTCCCCTTTTCCATAGGAGAACTGAACGATGGATCATGGGCCATCCATTCGCATGTTTTGATTGGACATCTATGATCTAGATGCATAGGATCTCTGATGTAATCCTTTAATATCACAGGCTCGATCTCTGCCATCTGATCCTTGATCGGACGGATGGGGAGAAAGCACATAGCATCATCGCTGATGCAGTGCTACGATATGATAACTTAAGTTGTCTATCCTGTCACGCCACATTGAAAGTGTGTGCCGCGTCAGTCTCCACGTGGCGCCGACGGGATTAGCCATATAATTACAAGATTAATTATGGAATAATCACAAAAATTTAAAATATTCATAACTAATTATAGAAAAATAAGAAAAATACAAAATAAAAAGTATTGGAAAGGTAATTCAAAGAAGAATATTCTAAAATTAATTTCAATTGATTTTGAATAGTGATATTTTTTTGAATTAGGGTTTTATTAGAAATGTTATTACATTAATTACTCCCTAATTATTCCACTGATTAATTCTAAACTTTCTAGGGTTGATTAATGGGATGACCTCTACTTCCCATGATTTTTTTGAAATTTATTAATGGCTTAATTAGGGTAATTTCTTGGCTCATTCCTAATTACTCTTTTAATCCATTAAATGGGTAATTAACCTTTTAAATAGTGATAAACTCACCAATTAACTTTGCTAATTACCTTAGGATAGTGAGTGAACTTAGGGAATGAGATCAGGGGTTCTTTCCCATATCTTTTTCCCTAAGTTTATTCCATTTGGTTTAAAATCTAATTAATGTGCAAAATTAATTAAATACTTTAATCATTCAATAAAATGACTTAATCTATCAAAATTTTAAAATCAAAACATTCCAAGACTTAACTAATTCATCTTGGGTAAATGCTTAGGTGTTCAATAACCTAAGTAGTTAACACACTTAATTCACACCTTAATCAATCAAAACTTTAAAATCAAAACATTCCTAAGTGAATTGTTGATTTAAATTTTTTGTGTGATTTTATGTCATTCCATTGGCTCATAATTATGTGATTAAATTTATTAAAGTGGTGCAGGTAAGGGGTAATTAACACACTTAATTCACACCTTAACCTAAGCAAGGCATAAAATTGACCTAATCACCTAAAAATTGAACTTAAATAACTCACACATGGAGGAATGGGTTAGGACCAGCAAACTCATCTCACATTTCTTAAATTGCAATGAAACTCAAATAAAATTCAAACTCTCCTTAAAATAAATTTGATTTACTTTAAATAATCTTATTCATAGGATTATATTTAGGAATTAATTAGGGTGAATGAACTTACATTACTTTCATCACTTTATTTCTTTTCTAGCATGCTAAATGTGTATTCCATATGAAAATCATGCATTCATACTTTTTAAAAATCAAATTAAGAATGAATTATTTCCTTCATGTCAAATTGCATGTTTTGGCAAAAGTAAGAATATGTGGCTATTATCACTATTAAGTCTAAAATTATTTTCAAAACTTATAAATCAATTATCAAAAGTAAAAAAAGTATGCTGCTTATGATTATTTATGAGCTTGCATGTGAGTAGAAATATTAGTGTGGTTTTCTTTCTCCTTTCTTTTAGCATAGTTTTGAATATGATTTGGTAAAGTGTATAGTTCATTTGAAAAGAGTATAACACTTACTTAAATCCATTCCTATTCATAAATATGTCATTACTTAAGAGGGACATCCATACTTATGCATATAAATTGCATAAACAACCCAAACAAATAAATACAAACTTTTGCATCTTTCTTTTTCCATTCATTATTTTTGTACATGCATATGCATTTAAGGAAAGTGGTATATTAGTTTGGACAACCCTGGGGTTGTGAGACTTTAAGTAGCCCTAAGTACGTATTGTACCTTATCCATGGTGCTAATAATGATGCCTTACTCACTTATGCCTTTCATACATATAAATGTGCATGTAAAAAATGGATAAAAGAATCTCTCTTTTCTACTTAATGAAAATCATGCATTATAAAGCATCCAAATTTTCTTAAGTACTATCACTTAGCAGTCATCATGAAAGTGTGCTAAACATCCTCATTTGTATGTATAGATATGCTTAGGATGCATCCATATACATGTTATACATGTTGGGAAAGAAATAAAGTATTGTGTGTTTTGTGATATTAATTCACTTTACTAAATCTTAAAATGCCTCTCTTTTTGGATAAGTTTGTTTAGAGAAAATATAAATTTAGGATTAATCAAAACACATAATAAAACATTCAGTAAACAACAGTCAAACATGAATCCACTTTAAAATTTGCTTAAGGTAGGGAACAAAAGGGAAGTTCTCTTCTCTTTTCTCTCTCTTCACAACTTAGTAATTAATTGTAGGTCCATTAAAATCTAAATAAATCATTAAATAAAAATCAACTAAATCAATCAAACAACTTAAATGAAACCACCCTCTAAGTTAAACTCTTCACACTTAAGAAATGTGAACTTTAAAGCCTAGCTAAGCATACCACAAAAACCTTTTAAAGCACACACATTAGACTAAGTCACCATTTCTAGCTTTAGGTTAGGGCAGTTTATATTTTTATTACAATATCACTTAAGCACAATCCCCTACAAAAGATAATGATTAGACTAAATCATCCTACCATTCAGTCTATGCACATACACCCTAACATCCAGACTAAAATATTACATCACAAAATAAAATTGCTTTTATTGTGCAAGTGCTTATACCCCTAAGCATAATCCAAAATAGACCAGGTAGACTTGGTTATCCATGTGTGGAGTGTTAAGTACAATTTATATATATACATGCTTGGGATTGTATGGTTTTGTTTGGCTAATCTTTATTTTATAGGTATTAGTTAGATTTTCTTTTCCCATTTTTATATATTTTTGTAATTAGGATTTTGGAATGATTGTTATGGGGGATTAGGATGAACATTGGTTATAAGATTACATCTTATCCACCACATGAAGCCTTTGGAGCAACCACATTCCAACCATCCAAAAGAAGGAACTAAAAGAAAAAAGGAGAAAGAAGAAAGAAGAAAGAAGAAATGAAGAAATGAAGAATGAAGAATGAAGACCCCCATAACATGAATTTCTTGCCTAGTTGTAATCAATTCATTCGTAATCTAGGTTGTATATGGGTAGAGCCTGGCTACTCAATATATTTTTGGGTTTGTGTGATGGAGCCCGACCACAAATGGCCTTTACTCTTTTGTGCTAGTTTTATAAATTGATTGGTGTTTGTTTACTTGCACATTAAGATGGAATCTTTTCCTAGCTTCTTCCTTGCTTTAATGTATGGCATGGATGATTATTAGGCTCTTAGGAAAAAATAAATCTTCTGCCAAATTAATCAACTCAAAACTAAATAAATAAATAACTCATAACCTCACCTAAAGCTTAGGCTATAAATCAAGATAAAAAATTAGCAACCCCATTAACTGAATGTTGTCTTATTTTTATAACATCATGCATAAAAAGCATATTATTTCACTCTTGATTGGAGGGCTTTCACCTTTGCCAAAGAGTTTGGTTTGATCTATGAGAGCTATGGTAGAAATACACCTCCTTATCTTGCTGATTTCACCTATAATCTAATTTCTCATGCATTAGGCATAAAGAATCCTAAAGCCTGTGTCAAATTTATTGTCTAAAATGAAAATAAAATATATGAAAATTTTGCATTAGGCTTAAGTCATTAAAGCATGCCCTACATGATCTAATCTCTTAGGAAGCGTGTTTAAGGACTTACTTTCTTTTCTAAATAAATAACATCTTAGCTATCTTGCAAAAGCATTTGACTTGCCTACATATTTTAAAATCGTAAGAGGAGTTAATTGGCAGCCACCCCCAGGCAGTTGTAAGTCCACCAGTTGGGTGGTTTATCCTCTCTTGTGGAGGTAAACTAAATACCCATTTTTGCCTTAGATTTAGGTCGTGTTTTAACCCTCGCCAAAGCTCCCTAGATTTAGGTTCAGAGTTTATTACTTCCCTTTGCGGGCTACGAGCCTAAATTCTCACCTCTTAGGCATTTCTATGACCTTGCATCATAGAATTATAAGCCCTAACATTTCTATGACCTTAGATTTAGTATCAATAGTGAGTTTATGCTTTTGTATGAATCCAAGACTATCTTTCTTTTCGTTGATACTTAGCTTATTTCATCCTTAAGTTAAGCTAGCCAACATTTTTAGGTTTTAGGATCTCACCCCATGTTGGTCTTAAAACCCCCATAGGGTTCCCCAATGAGTGAAAATAAAAATTTAATAAAAATAAAATGATTAAAGACTTCCTCCTTACCATTCTTATGATAAGGAAATGTTCATTCTAAAAATCAAGATAAAATAAATCCTTCATAAAAGTCTTGCTTTTCAAAAGCACCTTTTTAGAATGCACCAAATAAAATATTTGCACTACATCTAACAATTTTTATAATTGTTACATGTAGAAACATTTCAAAAATAAAACCAACAACCATAATTTCCAAAAGCACAAATAAACTTCTTTACTCAATTTGTTTTGATGAAGACTTCATTTTCAAAAATAAAATTCCAACAATCCTAAACTTTCAAAAAGCACAAAATTTGAAGATGGGCCTATCCATCCAGTACATCCAAATGTGTTGGATGGATGTTACATCTTCAAGCAAAATCACAACTTTAAAATTCCACACAACACATTCCATATGTGTTGAGTTGAATTTTCACCCTTTCAAAAAGCACATATGAAACCTCTTCATTCAATATACCCACATCTATTGAGTGGAGGTTTCATTTCCAATCAAAATCAAAAATAGACTTTCAAAAAGCACATATGAACATCTCCATTCAATATACCCAAGTTTATTGAATGAAGATTTCATCTCCAAATAAAATAACATTATTTTGAAATGCCATTCCACATATGATTAGGATTTCCTTTCAACAATCAAACACAAAAAAGAACATCTTTTGAAAAATGAAACATAAGTGATTTCCCATCTTACATACCCAAATTTGTTAAATGGAAATCTCTCTTTTCAAAATCAACAAAAATAAAAATTTTCAAAATATATTTGGAATTACACTCTAGCATACCCCATTTGCTAAAGTGAAGTCTCCCTTTTTTCAAAACAAAATTTGAAAGACATCTTTGGAATTTCATTTAACATACTCAAATTTGTTAAGTGAAATCTCCATTTAACAAAAATTCAAAACACATTGGAACTTCATTCTAACATGCCACATTTGCTAAAGTGAAGTCTCCATTTTCAAAACAAAATCCAAAGCATGAAAATTTGAAACACATTTTTGGAATTTCATTTAGCATAGTCAAATTTGATAAGTGAAATCTCCATTTCACAAAATTTCAAAACACATTGGAACTTCATTCTAGTATACCACATTTGCTAAAGTGAAGTCTCCATTTTCAAAACAAAACCCAAAACACAAAAATTTGAAACACATTTTTGGAATTTCATTTAGCATAGTCGAATTTGCTAAGTGAAATCTCCATTTCATAAAATTTCAAAACACATTGGAACTTCATTCTAGCATACCATATTTGCTAAAGCGAAGTCAACATTTTCAAAATAAAACCAAAACATAAAAAATTTGAAACACATTTTTGGAATTTCATTTACTATACTCAAATTTGCTAAGTAAAATCTCCATTTCACAAAATTTAAAAAAAAACACGTTGGAACATCATTCTAGTGTACCACATTTGCTAAAGTGAAGTCTCTATTTTCAAAACAAATTCAAAACATGAAAATTTGAAACATATTTTTAGAATTTCATTTAGTATACTCAAACTTGCTAAGTGAAATCTCCATTTTTCAAAATTTCAAAATACATTGAGACTTCATTCTAGCATACCACATTTGCTAAAGTGAGGTCTCCATTTTCAAAATCAAAATCTCCAAAAACAAAAGAAACACATTAGGATTTCCTTAGCATACCTGAATTTGCTAAGAGTTCTATTTTCAAACTTTTTCAAAAATAAAACACACTTAGATTCTCCATTTCAGCACGCCCAAATTTGCTAATTAAAGTTTCCATTTTTTTTAAATCACAAATGATCCATAAAATAAAGCAAAGAAGGAAAAAGAAGAAATCATTTTCAAACACCTCCCTAGCATACTTAAATTTGCAAAGTGAGTAGATTCCAAAAATCATAAATCCAAAATAAAATCAATTGACCATTGACTTTAACATACCCAAAGTTGTTAAATAAAGGGGCCTTAAAATCAAAAATCAAAATTCAAATATGAACCTATGGAAGCATCTCTCCAAAAATATTTGAACCTATTTTCAACATACCCAAAATTGTTGAAAATGGATTCTAAATTCAAAATTTTCTCTTCCCAATCAAATCACAAAATCTCTTCTAAATCTATTTGAGCCTGATTTAACACTTTCAAGATGTTGAGTATGGGTTCAAATTCTAAATTCAAATTCAAAATCAACAAAGCAAAAAAATCTAATTCAAGTTTATTTTCTACATTGCAGTTACAGTCATCTTCAGTCAATTTTTTCGATCTTAGTTTAGTACAGCTTTATTCAATGAAAGCGCCTAAGTATGTGTTCACTTTTTCCCATGGGATGGATCAGGCCTTAGATCAAGCCAGTCTTCCCCGCTCTGATTATGCCCACGTCATCCACTTTGGATGAGGCTTTAGGGGGCCTAGATTACTTATGAGGGGACCTCCCTCATCATGTGGTAATACAGTGGTGAGCAGGCGATCATTCAAGTTCACAGGTTGTCAAATTTTGAGATTCCCTCGATGCAGAGGAAGCTTGTGGTGGTTCCCACAGTAGCAATGTTAGTGCCGGTGCTATCATGGTTCCCGTGCTACCCAGGTTAGACTAGCACTCAGCACCATCAAGGCTCCCCTGATCCCATGGATTGTCTCCCCTGCTTTTAACATTAGGTCTAGCTCTTACTCTGCTTGCCCTACCATGACCCAAAGGAGAAATAAGAACTGCATGATAAAGCGGTACCACACCCACATTGCTAGGGAGATGGAGGCATCCACATAGTCTATTGTTGAGGAGTTGCCCACATTGGTTTCCCCACTAGTTATAGCAAACCAGTTCCATCCTCTCTTTAGGTCTGACATAGAGGTTGTCGGGAGGATTTCTGCATCATCACCTCCACCAGCGGTTCAGTTCCATCCACCAGTCAATGAGGGGAGGAGGTCATATTCCGATGATATGTTACACCAAGTAGGCTACGAGATCGAGTCAGGGCTCGGTTTGATAGATCCATTATAATGTGGGGAAGCATATTAGATAGGAGAGCTGGCGACATATCTTAGTTCATCACCGGAGGAGAGGTTTCGGTAGTTAGCGGCCTCTGCATTTATTGATTTTTCTGATCGGTGCACTACCCATGTCAATCATACCGACAACATTCTGCTCACAGGGACTACTCATCATAAGAGGAGAGCTCTTGTTCAGAGAGAGTCAGTGGTGTCTCCACCACACCTCTCTATCTCCCGTCCATCATCTCCGATCCAAGTTCCAACATCTCCAGTTCCACCAAAGGCCATGAAGGCCGCATCCAGGGAGAAGAGAATCTCATTGGTGATTTGGCTATGATTGAGAGATCCCGTCCTATCTACATCACCTACTGTGGCGAGGTTGAGCTCTCTTGCTCGACCTTCTGCCCTAGTAGTGGTGAAGAAGGAGTGGCAACCTCAGAGCATAGTAGTCGTCCCTTCACCACCATCATCGCAGCAGGATATAGAGATGGTTGTAGCAGTTATCGAAGGAGAGGGTGATAGTTTAGCCACACATATGATGATATACCCTCCTAAGAGTGTCACCCCATGTAGATTTAGTGATAATCAGGATGTATTTCTTCCAGCAAGTATAGCCCTCATAGGGTTAACTCTCCAACAGTTGGGGAGATCTAGTTCCTCACAGTGCATGATAGTGATCCCACCACCGGTCAGCCAAAGTCATTTGTGCTAGTTCAGATGGATCATTCTCTAGAGGATATAGTAGTCCATTATCTTATGGAGAAGAAAGAAATCCTAGGATATGCGATGAGGAGAAGATCACTTTGATCCCAATGAAGATGATTTATTGGGGTAGGAGTTTTCATGATAGACACGGGGATCCCTCTTTGAGAGTAGCGGTATGAAGGTGTTGAGGCGGCGGGAAGACATCTACTCCAACACCTCCTTCAATAGATAAAGTAGAAGAATGAAAAAATAGATATGATGGAGAAGAGGCTCAAAGATCTACTTGAAGCTATCTTAGCACTTCAAAACCAAGCCCTGGCAGTTCATCCTACTATAGTTGAGACCAATCGGCCAGAGTTGGTGCATGTCTTGGATCCAGCCAAGACTTTACCTCCAGTAGAGCAAGGTAGCACTAACATGTATAGGAAGGTAGTGGACAGTACCTCCATATAGGAAAAAGATATCAAGAGCATGGTTGAGCAACAGGTGAGAGGAGCATTGGCTCAAGCTCAAGGAGGATCATCAGTTCCAAAGAGTAGACCCTACCTAGAGGAATTTGATGTAATCCAATATCCAAAGGGTTTCATGTCACCTTCTTTCAAGAGTTTTGATGGCAATGGGAACCCGAGGCAGCACATTGTGCATTTCAGAGCTAGTTGTTGCAATGCTGATGGCAGTGACACTTTACTCTTCCATCTCTTCATCAGTAGCTTAGCAGGTATAGCATTTGATTGGTACGCTAAACTTTCTAATAGTTTAGTGAAGATTTTTGCTGAGTTGGAGCAACTCTTTATTAAGAAGTTTGCTGGAGCTCAGCAAAGGGTCACTATTGGTGATCTCGTTGTGGCTCAACAAAATCATAGTGAGTCCCTTGTTAATTACATTCTCAGATGGAATAATTTTAGTATGAAATACAAACCACAATTGTCTGAACAGCATGCCATCAAGATTCTATTTAAGAATATCCATAGTCAGGTCACTTTCATGCTAAAAGGTTTCACCATTAAAACTTTTGAGAAATTAATCAACAAAGAGGCTAGCTTGCAAGGATAAGTTAAACAGTTACCTTCTCCAGATCTATCAACAAAGCCAAAGCTACATAAGGTATATGAGAAGAAGCTCGGGGCAGTGATAGTAGTGAATAAGGGGAAACAGCCAGCCAAAGAGCAGCTTAAGAGACCTCGTGCTCCACAGCCATCACTTTTGCCTCCTCTACCACCCAGAGCGACCCTACCGGTCCACCAGTGTCCCTGATGCCTCCTTCTTAGCCACATCAATACAATCCATGCTGCCGGTGGTATGGTCTACCTACTCTTTTGGATAAACTTAATAAGTCTTATTCATTTAAGAGGAAGGTAATCAGAAAGATCTTTAATCCTCTTAAAGAAGCCTAATTTTTAGCTACCCGGACCTAGGAGATCGAAGAAAGTGGGCAAAAGAAATGATCCTAACTTTTGCCCCTACCACCGTATGCTAGGTTATATTTTGGAAGATTGATTCACATTTAAGGACTAGCTTAAATAAGTCTTATTCATTTAAGAGGAAGGTAATCAGAAAGATCTTTATGCCTCTTAAAGAAACCTAATTTTTAGCTACCCAGACCTAGGAGATCGAAGAAAGTGGGCAAAAGCAATGATCCTAACTTTTTCCCCTACCACCATATGCTAGGCCATATTTTGGAAGATTGCTTCACATTTAAGGAATAGCTTAAACATAGCTTCAAAACAGGTGCTATAATCATCCTGAAGGAATACCTTGTGGAACAACCATCCAGTTCCAGTAGGGTAATCCTTGGGGGTACTTGCAATCCTTCTAAAACCAAAGAAGGTTAAGATATCTCCTTATCTAAAACCTCTAAGAAAATTATCTTGATGATCAAGACACTTTCCTTACATGTGCTTGAGCCAGCTCAAACCTCCAACATCAAGGAAGGTTTCCAAGTTACTAGAGCCAACTAAAGGAAAGGGGAGCTTAGAGCTATGTGCTAGCAGGATAGTCAGTAGTGTAACCACGGTCGAGTCACCTCTAGTCCATTTGTACTACATTAGCATACCTCTATTTCAGCTAGCTCTTGTTCTAGTAGGCTTCTTGTATCGGTGGATGAGGGCATTAAATCCCTCACCTCTCTTACTTTACTTGATATTTACTATTTACCTCCAATCAAATCCAAAAAATTGAAGAATAAAGTAGTTTAAATTATATATGTGTCACTTCTGATGGGTTGTTTGAATCTATTCCTAATGATAACTCTTCAAGTCTAAATAATAACTATAATACTTCAGATCTTTCTCTTTCTAATTTAGAGTTAAATTTTCTAACTCTGGATACTACAAGTTTGCCTCTTGAGATAGACTTGGAATCATTCGATTCTGAGGGTCCCATAGGAGAAGTTGTAGGTGAGCGACGATGCGGTAGAATCTTCCATTACCCCACCACAGAGGTTACTAAGTCAACCTCCATATTGGCAGGTTCTACTTCCTAGGCACCTCAAGATGGGGAAATAAGTCATTGGTTCAAAGGATCAAGAAGCCCCTTTACAAGATGCTCCACCTTTGGATATGCTTATGGAGGATCAACCCAAGGTTGACTACAATGTCCTCTCTCACCTAAGAAAGTTGTCATCTATGCTAAGCATATAAGGTCATTATCTTATCCAAAGAGATGAGAGAATCACTAATCAAGGCTCTCCTTGATCTTGAGATATGCTTAGCTTAGATGCCGCTATTAGAGAGGAGACACATTATTCCAGAGAAGCTCAGGGGATCACCTTCACAGCTGAAGACCTTCTTCTGGGGGACATGGAGTGCAATCGTCCCCTCTACATTATAGTAGACATGGGCGGATTAGACTTAGAGTTCTCATCGATGCATGATGAACATTATGATGAATCTAAGACCCTTGAGGATCGACATCTCCACACTCACGGGAGATGGGATGATGTTGAGAGGATTCAATGAATAAGGCGGGCTTTAGGTTCCATAGTGTTACCTTTGGAGATAGGTGACGGCTGATATATAATTGATTCAAATACATCATTCACTGCTTTGCTTGGTAGGCCTTATATACAACAGAACAATATGATTCCATCCTCTCTTTATCAGTGCATCAAGTTTCAAAGAGATGGGATTGAATATCACATCAAAGGAGGTGAAAAGCCGTTTTCAGTTAGAGAGGTTGAGATATATGAGGATGCGACCTACTATCTTTCTCAAAACACCCTTCCTTGTGAACTTGGATAAATTTAAATTCAAAAGAAAAAAATGAAGAAAAAAATAAAAGAAAAAGAAAAGAAAAATGAAAATCCAAGTGAACAAGAAAGGGAAATTGAAGAGGAAATAGAGTCACATGTCACATTCCACCCACAGTTCATTCCATCATATGGACATGTGGGTTGGATGACTTGACCTCCACCAGTGAGGTTCAGGGTGGAAGACTCACGGTTGTCCATCAACCAACGGTTATGTTCATATGAGTACCCTTACTATTCACATAGACTTGGAATCCAACTCAGAGGATGAGTCTAATGTGATTAGTATACCAGCCAACCCCTCTCAGAGGGTTTCATTGGAAGTGATACTTAAGTGGGACAGTGATGAAGATCGAGCCTCCAGACAAAGCAAAGTATTCGAATAAAATGTATGTAAAACTAGCAAGCAATAGTTAGGAACCTTAGATCTAACCTCACTTTCATCTTAGAAAATTAAAGGTTTAGTAGTTAAGCAAGCCCCTAAGTCTTCCAGTGATATGAAGCTCAGGAGATTCTTTTTAGGATCATCCTCCTCAAGCCCTGAAGTTGATGTAGAGCTTGAAGAAAATTCATACAAATATTTAATGGAATTATCTTTTGATTGGTACTCACCTTGTATTATTAATCTTACAAATAAGGGTTTGATTCCTTAGTCATGGCCTAAGCACAGGTCGAAGGCAGAGATGCACAATCAAGATCAGGACTAGGATTCGATACAATGGGTCCTGTCGATGATGATGATTAATGTTTAGTTGTCACCAACCATTTGGAGTCTGATAGGTTCTTTTCACTCCAAACTAACTCTTATGAGGATGTGTGTTTAGAAATCTTAGATGATCCAGATGATCTCCAAATCAAAGATACACTGCCAGAATTTGAAGAGGAGATCCATTCAATAATTGACAAGCTTAAAGAAATCAACCTTGGGACAAAAGGAAATCCACGCCTGGCATACATCAGTTGTCATCTGATTCCTACTGAAGCAAACTATCTACCCATTAAGAAACATTACTTAGCTTTGATCTTTGGTCCCAAGAGCTACGATACTATATGCTTTCTCATAAAGTGAACTTGATTTCCAGAATCAATCTACTGTAGTATCTCATGACACGGCCAACACTATCTGGACATTTGGCATGCTAGTCCATGATTCTCTCATAATTTGATATCACATTCATACCCCTTTGTGCGGTAAAAGGATAAGCACTAGCAGATTTCTAGCGCACACCCATCTTGATTCTGTTAGTGATGATCACCAAATATGAACTTAGGGAAGGTTGATAACTACCAATGGAAGATGTATTTTGATGGTGCAGCTTCTTTTCATAAAGGGGAAGCACTATGATCTACTCTTCTGAGAAAGGTAAGGGTAAGAATAGTTCTCTTAACTCCAGACCGTGATGCGATGAAATTCTCATACTATCTTTCCAATCCCTGCACCAACAATGAAGCCAAGTATGAGGCTTTGATTGTCAGTCTGAAGTAAGTTATCACAATGTGTGTCAAGAGCATCAACATTTTTGGGGATTCTTAGTTGGTTATCAATCAGATTGTCGGGTCCTATAAGGTTCTCAAACCTAAGCCTCATCACTACCATGAGTATACCATGAAGTTGTTGGCCCAAATCCCTGAAGTCATAATCTATCAAGTTCCCCAAGTAGAGAATGCAGTAGCAGATACTTGGACCAAGCTTGCCAAAGAATTGGTGTGTCCAGAAGATGAGTCCATTCCAATAAAGGTTCAAAATATACAAGTCATATCACTTATTGATGTTAAACCCATCGAGAGACTTTCTCTTGAATGGGAAGTTGTCATTGCCTATAAGGACAAGGAGCTGGCTCAGAGGCAACCATTCATAGACTATTTGAACACCGATAAACTACCTCAAAGAAAGTCATAAGCCCATTAGATGAAATAGAGAGCTCTCTCCTATGCTCTCGTTGATGGCACATTGTACCAAAAATCCTTTGATCAGATGTGGTTACATTATTTAGATAAACATGAAGCCCATGGCATTGTAACTGAGGTACATTCAGGTCTATGTGGAGTGCATCAATCTGGTCCAAAGATGAAGATGAATATCAAGAGACTATGATACTACTGGCCTTCAATGATTACAGACTGTATGGATGTAGCTAGAAGATGTCATCAATGTCAGGTACACGATGTGGTCCTACATGAACCACCCAACATTCTACACCCTACATTGGCTTCATGGCCATTTAAGTGTTGGGGTACCGATATTGTGGGTTTGATCGATCCTCCTTCTTCCAAGGATCATCAGTTCATCTTAACTGCCACCAACTACTTTTCCAAGTGGGTGAATTTAATCTCACTCAGAGAGGATACATCTCTGCATGTGCTTCAATTCTTCAGGAACCATATCATATATAGGTTCAGGGTGCCTCGACGAATTATATCAGGTAATGGTACTACATTCAAAAGCACCAACATTGACATCTTTGCCAGAAGACACAGTATTGATTGGACATACTCCACCATCTACTACCCCAAAGAAAATAGTTTAGCAGAAGCATTTAACAAAACTCTCATCTAAATACTAAAGAAGACTCTTGATGATAATAAGCGGCAGTAGAATGAGCAGTTGGTTGAAGCCTTGTGGGCCTACCGCACCACATACCGAACTCCAACTCAATCTATCCCATTTTTCTTAGTGTATGGGTCCAAAGCCATTCTACCTTTAGAAGTTCAACTCCCATCACTAAGTATAGCATTGGGTAGCAAGATCACTATAGAGCATAATGCAAAGTTGCTGTTAGAAGAGCTTGAAGGTTTGGAGGAGAGTCTCCTACGGGCGTGCCAAAACCTCAAGTTGTACAAGGCCAAAATGATTTAAGCTCACAACAAGCTGGTCCGCCTTAGGTCTTTCCAAGTAAGAAAACTTGTGTTAGTCCTAAGGAGACCAATTGTTGCCCGTCGAAATATGGGAGGTAAGTTTGAACCCACTTGGGAAGGCCCCTATGTCATAGAGAAGGCCTACCAAGGAGGATCTTACCAGCTTATTGATTATAAAGGGGAACACCTGATGCTTCCAATTAATGGGATTTATTTAAAAAAATATTACCCATAAAATATGTTTGAAAACATTTATCAACAAAAGAACAAAACTCTAATTCCATTTCATCAAAATCTTCCCTTCTTTCTAAGCGTTGTTTGCTTATCTTGCGAATATGCGATGACTTGTTTAGGATAAGTGTAAGAGAACTCGAGAGGCATCCTATCTTTCTTTCTCAACACAAGCATAATTAAACACAATTCCCTGACGCTATTGGAATAGGTGTGACAGAACCCAAGAGGCATCCTATTTTGATTAGCACAACTAAGTTAGGTGTAAGAGAACCCGAACAGCATCCTTTCTTAGTGGGAAATCCTGATCACCATCAATGGCATCATTTCATCAAAACCACCAGTGTGTTTTAAGTTAGGTGTAAGAGAACCCAAGCGGCATCCTATTCCCTTTAACACAAGCACAAAAATAAACACATATCTTTTATCTCGAGCTACTTTGATGTGGGAGCAAGCCCCCTTTGGTACTCACTCATTAGTTTGCTCTTCGTCACATGTTGCCATAGTCACCCTGGTCATTTGTTGGAGGATGTGAGTCCCCATGCTTTCTTCTAACTTGATCATTCAAACCAATGAGCACCTTGTTAGTATGGTAGACTTCACTACGGTAAAATATCTCATGTTGACTATGTTCAAGAAGATGTGAGTCCCCATGCTTTCTTCTTGAGCTAATCATCATGATATAACTAGGTCTAGTATATTTGAGGTTTAGGATAAGTCCCCTAGAGGCTCCTTTCATCTTGACTACATTTGAGTTCGTATAAGTCCTGGCATTCATAGTTGCCCAGGTAGGATGCTTTGTCGGCGAGCGGACTATCCGAGTTTCACTATAGGAGGATCTGAGTCCCCAAACTTTCTTCCTAGGCTGATTGTTGCAAACTGATAGGCGCCTTAGGTTGGATGATGTTCGCTATGCTGACAACGACTCACCCGGTGGGTACACCACTCTTGGAAAATATGAGTCCCCGAGCTTTCTCCCTGAGTTGGCCATCGAATATCTATTTGATATATGACTAGCCATGTCATCTTCTCCAGGGTTTTGGATTAAGCCCTTAATAGCCCCTCTCCCTATGGGCATTCTATTTGGATCACATCCTTTACAACCCCATTTAGACACTACCCAGATTACTCTTGGATTGGACATTCCCCCTTTCCCAGTAGCCACCTCTGTGGTTGGAGAATTTGTTCAGATGCAGATTCTCCCAGAAATAAGTCTAGCTATAAGCTCCTTCTTAGTTTAATCCCTCGTGAACCAATAAGGTCCACAATAAATATACTAAATAAATAAACAAATATATTCATTTGTGGATTAGGAATTCAAGCCCCAAAGGGCCCATTTTCCCAAGCACGCATCATATCTTTAGGGCAGTGTTAGTAGAACTCCCTAAAGGAATTGCCTGACTACTTGAGTTGAGATAATCCTCAGGTTGGTACTCTCCCCATAGTCACCCTTAGGTTGGGTTCAATTAATTTTGCCATAAGCAGGTTAACCCGACAGTCATTCTGCTTTGGAAGATGTAAGACTATGATGTATTCTTTCTGGAATGATTATCGTAAATCGACAGGAAGCCCTAGGTCGAGATTGATTTATTTTCCAAAGCAATTGATCACCCTAGTGGTTTTTTGTAGTGGAAGATGTAAATCCCCAACCTTTCTCCCCTTCATTGATCATTACAAATCATAAGGTACTCCTTTGGTCGTATAGTTCTCCCATCAGCCTGGAATCTACTCCCTTTGGTTCAGTAAATTTGAGATAGGTTTAGGCTGATATAAGCTCTTCTCAGTGTGATCCATCGCAAACCAACGAAATCCATCAAAATAAAAAAATGAAATTAATTTTTACTATCCTCGAGCTGATTTAAGTCCCCAAGTGGCATTCACTCAATAGTCAGCCCTAGGACGGGTTTGATTTGTTGCCTTGCCAACCGATCACCCCAATGATTCCTTATTTTAGAAGATGTGAGTCCTCATGCTTTCTTCCTAACTTGACCATTGCACACCGAAAGGCATCCCTCTGGTTGGTTAGTCCTACCTTATTGTTGGTAGATCCCTTTGGATTGGTAAATCTGAGTTAACCCAAGGTCATCATGGCCCCCACTCAGTACAGTCCATCACAAATCTATGGGACCCAACAAATAAATTTAAAATGAAATTAATTTTTGACTATTTTTGAGCTGATTTAAGTCCCCCAGCGACATTCACTCAATAGTCAGCCCTAGGTTGGGTTCAATGTGTTACCTTGCCAGTAGATCACCCCAGCAACTGGTTCTTACTTTGGAGGATGTAAGTCTACTACACTTTCTTCCTAGTATAGTTGCTGCACTCCGAAAGGCATTCCCTTTGGTTGGTTAGTCCTACTATGTGTTTAGTAGACTACCCCTTTGGATCAATAAATCTATGCTAGGTCTAGGCCTCTGTGGCTCCTACTCAGTGCGATCCCTTGCAAATCAACAAGGTTCATCCCAAATCCCAAATCTAAAAAAATTTGAAACAAATTCAACCTCCTCCCTCAATGGACTCAAACAATAAATAAAATAAATTCAACAAAATAAATAAAATTATCCTCCCTCATTGGAGTTAATCAAATCAAAATAATCAAAACAAATTAAACACATCAAATCAATTTCTCCCTAGTGAGACTCAAATCAAACCTCTCATCCCCTTGTGGAAGATTTGAACCTGTTTCCCTAGTGGAAGGTTCACATACTCTATCCCTAGTGAATTCCCCCTTTCCTCTCTTATGTCTTTGGCATAAGTAGTGTCACATTGCACTAAGCTCTGGATTCCTTCTACACTTTGGGTTAGGAGTAGATCGTCTCTGTTAGTGCTTGTGATCGTTTGATGTTATTGATCATTTCAGTCAATACCAATATGTGTGTTGTTCCTTGTTAGTCACACCACACCTATTGGGCGCCCTTTGTTGATCTCATTTTTAGGATGGGCTCTCAACCCCTCCATCTTAGACATAGGACTTCTCTTAGACTTTAAGAGTTCTTTAGTCTTAAGATATTTCTAATGATTAGGTGAAAACTCAACCTAGCACTAGAGACTTAGAAGAATTAGCCATAGGAATAGATTATGCCTTAGGGGTGTTAGAAAAATTTGCCTACCCTATAGCTTAACCCAAATTCCTCACTTCTTCTATTCAAGTCAAACTCAAATTAATTCCAATTTGATTGATTTTTTCCAAACTCATATTAATTCCAATTCTAACTCAAACCTTGAATCAATTCAATGGATTTTCTCAAATCATGAATCAATTCCAAATAATTGAAACTTATGATTAAAGTCCATGATTGAAATTTGAAGATCAAAAATATTTCCTGAGTCCTTTGATTCCCTCTCATGGACTTAGCCTAAATCACTTCAAATTTAAAGAATTTTCTCACAACCCATTTATATTCTCATTTATATCCACATATAAATGAAATATAAATTCAAATCAATCAAACTAAATTTCAAAATTCAAAACCAAATCAAAAATATTTCTTAAGTCATTTTGATTCTATCTTATGGACTTAGCCTCAATCAAATCTAAATAAATTTAAATTCATGGAATTTTCTCATAACCCATTCATATTCTCATTTATATTTACAAATATAAATGAAATAGAAATTTAAATATCCAAAAATAAATTCAAAAATCTAATCCAAATTGAATCAAAAAATTCCAACCTAAGCCTTCAAGTCAAAATCTTGAACCTAGCCAGATCAATTTCAAATCAAGTCAAATCCTTGATTTTTTTTCATGATTCAATCAATCCTACAATCATGAATCCAAATATAAACACAAACTCCAATCATCAAACCCAAACTAAATTCAAAAATCAAACCCAAGTCAAACTCATGTTCACCCCTTTAAACTTGAAATTGTCAAATTCCTCAAAACCCATTTGACTTCAAATCACTTGCAAATGGATTTATATTTCAACCATAAGTCCATATGTGAGTTCAATCAAACTCAAATAAAGCTTTGACCAAGTCATTTGACTTACTTAGGCCCACTTTACCCAAAGTGATCTAAAGTACCCCTTATGAGCTAAATTCTAATCTTAACCAAATTGGATTGAACTAAGCCCATCTAAGCCTCACATTTTGAGCAACAATCATCATAAGATGATCAATCACTCAAGTTGGATCAAACCAAGTCAAACATAAGGGTTGACCAAGTGAACCCCTAGCCAAAATGAAACCTAAACTAGCCAAAATCCATAATAAGCCAAATTGATTGAAACCATTCATCAAAAATTATTCATGACCAATGTTTGAACTTGACCAAGTCATCATTTGAGCCTAACCTAACCCAATTAGCCACTTAACCCAAGTTGACCCAACTTGACCTAAAAAGTCAAAATGTGTCAAAACTTCATCTAAGACAAATTGATTGAAACCAATGGGTCAAGTTCATTCTAAATCACTTATTAAACTTGACCAAAACTATTGGCCTAAACCCAACTAGCTAATTGACCTTAACTTGACCTAAAAGGTCAAATTGAGCTAAATCTAAATATAAGCCAAATTGATTAGAAACAAAGATACTAATCCATTTCAAAAGATCAACCAAATATAAACCAACCCATGACCTAACCCAAATAGGTCAAATGGCTCAAATTGGTCAACTTGACCCATTTAACTTAAATGAAATCAAATGAATCAAATTAAAATATAAATCAAATTGAACCAAACCAATCATGCCAAAATATTTTAAATGGTCATATGAACCTGACCCAACCCTTGGTTTTACCCAATTTGATCAATTGGTCAACTTGACCCAAGTTGACCCATTTTGACCTAAATGGGTCAACATGAGTCAAATTATATCAAACCAACTCCAAATTCAATGAAACTTGGCCTAACCCATTTTTCAATCATACCAAACATATTCAAACTAAAATTAAGGTCAAAAGACCTTTTTACCCCTAGGCCATAGCGTAACATAAAATCAAAACCACTTAGAATTTGCTCAATTCCATTTCATGGATACTTGGCATCCTCTTAGTGGACCAAATGGTCACTAATAGATATGGTGCACATGACCCATTTGGTTTGGGTCTGCCAAACCCAACCCAAGGTCAAAATCGACCACCCCCTTGGAAATGAGCACATGGGAATTTTCCCTCCACCCATTTCAAGCACATGGCACTCCTCCACTACCTCTCTTTGGCCAAACAGAATGCAATGCCACCTTAAATAGCCTAACAAACTCACTCAAGGAGGTCAATTGGATCAAAACGTTAAAGGAGCTTGCGACCATCTGATCCTTTAACGGGGAGATATACCTCCCCTAATTTCACTTGAATTCTATTCTCTCTTATTCGATTGAAGCATATGAACTCAAAAGTAGTGATTCCATGCTCCCACAAAGTTTCTTAGGCATTTTCCATTTCCACATTTTCGAACTTCTTCTAACCAAAAATAGGGGAGCTCAAGTGAAATTCCAACTTAGCCCAATACTCAAATTCAGTCCAATTCACTTTTGAACAAGCTCACCAAGCCTTCACAAAGTTCTCCAAGCAAGAGAAGAGTGCTGATCAAGAGCCCAAAAGGAGAGAGCTTGGTCCATAGGAAGATCCACTCAACCAAACCACCTCAAATCTTCAACGGGCTTTGTCTCCACTAGATGAAGCAAGGGACTTGAGAGAGCGGTATGCCCTCAATCCGAGCTAAAATTAGCCATGGTCTGGTCCTTTATGAAAGAAATTCTCACCTCATCAGAATTTGACCATTAGATGTAATCTCCCTTACATGGTGATGGTGTGGGTTAAATTTGAGTTTAATCCGAGCTTAATCGACCTCGGATCATGCCATGGAAGGTGGACGACTCCCCTTTCTATCAGGAAAACTCAGGGATGGATAATGGGCCATCCATCCGCACATTTTGGATGGACCATGATGGAGGATCTGATTTAATCCTTAACCATGGGCTCATCTCCCGTCCATCCTTGATTGATGGGGAAAGCACATTGCACCGCTGATCGCTACATATGACAACTTATGGTCTATCCCATTATAATGGAAAGCGTATGCCGACCTCCACGATGATGAGATTAGCCATATAATTAAGTGATTAATTATGAAATAATCATTGAAACATCAAATATTCATAACTAATTGTAGAAAAATCAGAGAAATACAAAATATAAACATTGAAAAGGTAATTCAAAGAGGAATATTCTAAAATTAATTTCACTTGATTTTGAATAGTAATATTTTCTAAATTAAGATTTTATTGGGAATGTAATTACATTAATTACTCCCTAATTATTCCACTGCTTAATTCCAAACTTCTTAGATTGATTAATGGGATTACCTCTGTTTCCTATGATTTTCTTGGAATTAATTAATGGCTTAATTAGGATAATTGCTTGGCTCATTCTTAATTACTCCTTAATCCATTAAATGGTTAATTAACCTTTTAAATAGTAATAAATTCACCAATTAACTTTGCTAATTACCTTAGGATAGTGAGTGAACTTAGAGAATGAGATTAGGAGTTCTTTCTCATATCTTTTTCCCTAAGTTTATTTCATTTGGTTTAAAATCTAATTAAAATGCAAAATTAATTAAATAATTTAATCATTCAATAAAATGGCTTAATTAATCAAAATTTTTAAATTAAAATATTCCAGAACTTAACTAATTCATCTTAGATAGATGCTTAGGTGTTCAATAACCTAAGTAGCATAAGGAAATCAAAATCCAACCCATATGTGTGGGAAGGGTTATGAAAGTACTTAAATTAAACTCTTTAGTTTAATTAATCACTAATTTTGAGCCAATTGCATTAGGCCCTTTCTTTCCTAAGTGCATTACTGATACAAATTCCTTGTATGGTTTTATGTCATACCATTGGCTCATAATTATGTGATTAAATATAATAAAGTGATGTAGGTAAGGGGTAATTAACACACTCAATTCACACCTTAACCTAACCAAGGCATAAAATTGACCTAATCACCTAAAAATTGAACTTAAATAGCTCACACATGGAGAATAGGTTAGGACCAAGAAACTCATCTCACATTTCTTAAATCCAAATCAAACTCAAATAAAATTCAAACTCTCCTTATAGCAAATTTGATTTACTTTAAATAATCTTATTCATAGGATTGCTTTAGAAATTAATTAGGGTGAATGAACTTGCATTATTTTCATCACTTTATTTCTTTCCTAGCATGTTAAATATGTATGTCATATGAAAATCATGCATTCATACTTTTTAAAAATCAAATTAAGAATGAAATATTTTCTTTATGTCAAATTGCATGTTTTGGCTAAAGTAAGAATATGAATGGCTATTATCACAATTAAATCTATAATTATTTTTAAAACTTATAAATCAATTATCAAAACTGAAAGGTATGCTACTTATGATTATTTATAAGCTTGCATGTGAGTAGAAATATAAAGATGTGCATAGTGTGGTTTTCCTTCTCCTTCCTTTTGGCATAGTTTTGATTAGAATTTGGTTAAGTGTATAGTTCATTTGAAAAGAACATAACATTTACTTAAATCCCTTCTTTTTCAATCCTACGTTATTACTTAAGAGGTACATCCATACTTATACATATAAATTGCATAAACCAATCAAACAAACAAATACAAACTTTTGCATCTTTCTTTTTACATTCATTTTTTTATACATGCATATGTATTTAAGGAAAGTGGTATATTAGTCTTGACAACCCTAAGGTTGCGAGGCTTTAAGTAGCCTTAAGTAGGTCTTATACCTTACACCCCTAGTGCTAACAATGGTGCCCTACTCACTTATGCCTTTCATACATATAAATGTGCATATGAAAAATGGATTAAAGAAACCCTCTTTTCTACTTAATGAAAATTATGCATTATAAAGCATCCAAATTTTTTTAAGTATTATTACTTAGCATTCATCATGAAAGTGTGCTAAACATCCTCATTTGTATGCATAGATATGCTTAGGATGCATCCATATGAATGTTATACATGTTGGGAAAAAAATAATTCACTTTACTTAATCTTAAAATGTCTCTCTTCTTGGATAGGTTTACTTAGAGAAAATATAAATTTAGGATTAATCAAAACACATAATAAAACATTCACTAAACAAAAGTCAAACATGAATCCACTTTAGAAATTACTTAAGGGGGAAGGAAAGGGAAATTCTCTTCTCTTTTCCCTCTCTTCACAACTTAGTAATTAATTGTAGGTCCATTCAAACATAATCAAATCATCAAATAAAAATCAACTAAATCAATCAAACAACTTAAATGAAACCACCCTCTAAGTTGAACTTTTCATACTTAAGAAATGTGAACTTTAAAGCCTAGCTAAGCATACCACACAAACCTTTTAAAGCACACACATTAGACTAAGTCACCATTTCTAGTTTTAGGTTAAGGTGGTGCATAGTTTGATGCTTTGCTTTTGTTTTGTGATGTAATATTTTAGTTTGGATGTTAGAGTGTGTGTGCGTAGACTTAATGGTAGGACAATTTAGTTTAATCATTATCTTATACATGGGATTGTGCCTAAAGGGCGTTATAATAAAAATATAAAATTGCTTTTGTTGTGCAGGTGCTCATACTCCTAAGCATAATCCAAAATAGACCAGGTGGACTTGGTTACCCATGTGTTGGGTGCTAAGTCCAATTTATATATATTCATGCTTGGGATTGTATGATTTTCTTTAGCTAATCTCAATTTTACAAGTGTTAGTTAGATTTAATTTTTCCCATTTTCATGTACTTTTGTAATTAGGATTTTGGAATGATTATTAGGGGGGATTAGGATGAACATTGGTTATAAGACTGTATCTCATGTAACACATGAAGCCTTTGGAGCAACCACATTCCAACCATCCAAAAGAAGGAACCAAAAGAAGAAAAGAGAAAGAACAAAGAAGAAAGAAGAAAAGAAGAATGAAGACCCCCATAACATGAATTTCTTGCTTAATTGTAATCAATTTATTTGTAATCTGGGTTGTATAAAGGTATAGATCAGCTATCCAATTTATTTTTGGGTTTGTGTGGTAGAGCCCGACCATAAAAGGCCTTTTATTCTTTTGTGCTAGTTTTATAAATTGATTGATGTTTGTTTAAGTTGTGCATTAAGATGACATCTTTTTCTAGTTTCTTCCTTGCTTGGATATATGGCATGGGTGATGATTAGGCTTTGAGGGAAAAATAAATGTTCTACTAAATTAATCAACTCAAAACTAAACAAAATAAATAACTCATAACCTCACCTAAAGCTTAGGCTATAAATCAAGATAAAAGAATTAGCAACCCCTTAGCTGAATGTTGTCTTATTTTTATAACATCATGCATAAAAAGTATATTGTTTCACTCTTGATTGGAGGGCTTCCACCTTTTTCGGAGAACTTGGTTTGATCTGTGAGAGCCATAGTTGAAATACAACTCCTTATCTTGCTAATTTTGGCCCAAAATCTAATTTATGAGGCATTATGCATAAAGAATCCTAAAGGTTGTGTCAAATTGATTGTCCAAAATGAAAATAAAATATATAAAAATTTTGCATTAGATTTAAGTCATTAAAGTATGCCCTATATGATCTAGTCTCTTAGGGAGTGGTTTAAGGACTTAGTCTCTTTTCTAAATAAACAATAGCTTAGCTATCTTGCAATAGAATTTGACTTGCCTACATATTTTAAAATCGTAGGAGGAGTTATTTGGCGCCACCCCAGCTGATAAGTCCAACAGAGATTTATCCTCTCTTGTGGAGGTAAACCAAATACCCATCTTTGCCTTAGATTTAGATCATGCTTTTGGCCCTTGCCAAAGCTCCCTAGATTTAGGTTCAGAGGTTGCTACTTCCCTTTGCGGGTTACGAGCATAAATCCTCACCTCTTAAAAATTTTTGTGACCTTGCATCATGGAATTATAAGCCCTAGCATTCTAATAAAAATTCAACTCAAACAAATTAATTTAATTTCAATAATATAAAGCCCAACCATAGGGCAGTTTTGGGTGCTTACTAGGTTTTCTAGTATCTTAAGCATCCCCCTACTTATTTTCATTTGGCTTCAGTAAGAACTCCCCCTTCTTGATCGATCCCACTTGACTTTCTAATAATAAACTAATCGATTGATAGTCCTACCTTTCAAAATCTTTGGAGACAATGGTCATTTACCTTAATCGAGAGTATTCCTAAGGAATCATGTTCCTTAGGATGTAATTAACTATGGGGGCTTACCCCTGTAGGAAATTTAAGAAACCCAGTTTAAAATAAATATTGCTTTACTTTTCCATGTAAAGTAGGAGAAGAATCTCTGGTATGTTCTGAATACCTATGGTTCTTAGGAGTTCTTATTGAGGTGATTAAGTCCATTGTATGGTGGTGACTTCTATCTCTCAAGATAGTACACCTTTCCTCAATGCCGTACCGAATCGCCTTAATAAGAACATCTGCAAGGAGTCCAACAAGGCATATTTTTTTTTCATTTACTCCCTTTTCAAAAAGGATAGATAAAGATTGAGAATATTTTTCATCACAGCTGCACATAGTGCATTTCAGGGCCAACTGTTGCAACATTGGTGGCATCGATGCATTACTATTCCATATTTTTATTAGCAGCTTAGCAAGCATAGCTTTTGATTGGTACGTTGAACTACCCAATAGTTCAGTGAAGACTTTTGTTGAGTTGGAGCAACTCTTCATTAAGAGGTTTGATGGATCTCAACAAAGGGTGACTGTGGGCAATCTCGTTGTAACACAATAATATTCCGGTGAGTCCCTTGTTGACTATATTCATAGATGGCACAATTTGAGTAGGAAATGTGAACCGCAGCTATCTGAATAGCATGCCATTGAAATTCTACTAAAGAATATTCATGACCCGGTCACCTTCATGCTCAAAGGTTTTACCATCAAGATATTTGAGAAGCAAATCAAAAAAGCAACTAATCTATAAGGAGAGGCCAAACAGCTGCCTTTTCAAGACCAACCATCAAAGCCAAAGCTACAGAAGGCCTATGAGAAGAAGCTAGGGGCAGTAGTATCATTAGACAAGGGGAAGTAGCTAGCTAAAGAGTAGTATAAGAGACCTCGTGCTCCACAACCATCACTTACACCTCCTCTACCACTGCTTAGGCCATCCTACTGGTCACCACAACAGTCTCCATGACCATCACAGCCTTCTCCTTAGCCATACTCATAGCAGTGGTACACATACCTGCCATCAAGTAGCTACCATCCACCTACTCTTTTGGATAAATTAAACAAACCTTATTCATTTAAGATGGAGGTAGTCAGAAAAATCTTTATGAACCTCTTAAGGAAACCTAATTTTTAGCTACCCGAGCCTAGAAAGCCTGAGGAAGTGGACAGGAGCAATGATCCTAACTTTTGTCCATACCACCGCATGTTAGGTCATGTTTTGAAGGATTGCTTTACATTCAAGGACTAGCTTTAGCATAACTACAAGACAGGTGCTATAGTTATCTCAAAGGAATACCTATTAAAATAACCATCCAGTTCTATTAGGGAAATCCTTGGGGATACATGAGATCCTCTCAAAACCAAAGAAGGTTGGGATATCTCCTTATCCTGAACATCTAAAAAGATTATTTAAAAATCAAAAAAATTTCCTTGGAGGTGCCTGAGGCAGCTCGAACCTTCAACATCAAGGAAGGTTCGTAAGTTGCCAAATACAACTTGGGGAAAGTCAGAGCTCAGCAACAGCAACAACAACCCACACCTGCCTGAGATAGCTAAGTAGTGTAACCACTAACTGAGCCTAACCTCCATTCCACCGTTGTAGCTACTACTTCAGCTAACACTTCTACTTCAGTTAGCTCTTCTTCTCGTAGACATCTTATATCAGTAGATGAGGACATCAAATCCCTCACCCCACTTACTTTACTAGATTTCTACTATGTACCTCCTTCTAAATCTAAGAAATTGAGGAATAAAGTAACATCTATGTCACTTCTGATGGGTTGTCTAATTCTACTCTTATAGAAAACTCTTCAAGTCTAAATAATAATTATAATAACTCTGATCTTTACTTTTCTAATTCAGAGATGGACTTTCCTTCTCTAAATAATATGGGTTCCCCTCTTAAGATTTTGAGGGTCCTATAGGAGAAGTTATATGTGAGCCTAACGAACAGGTAGAATCTTCCACTAAACTATCACAAGAGATCACTGAAGTTAACCTCTATAGTGGCAAGGTTCTACCTCCGAGGGCAGTAGCTCAAAATAAGAGAAAATAAGTCATCGATACCAACGAGCAAGAAGCCCCTCCACAGGATGCTCTACCCATGGATATGCTTATGGAGGATTAGCCCAAAGTTGATTATAATGTACTCGCTCACCTAAGAAAGTTGCCAGCTAAACTAAACATCTATGATGCCCTCATCTTATCCAAAGAGATGAGGGAATCATTAATCAAGGCTCTTCTTGATCCAGAGATATGCTTAGCTCAGCTGATCATTGTTGGAGATGAGGCACATTATGCAAGAGAAGCCCAAGGATTCACATTCACCGATGAAGTCCTTCTTCTAGGGGACATGGAGCATAACCGTTCCCTCTACATCACAATGGATATGGGCAAATTCATACTTTCTAGGATTTTGGTTGATCCAAGTGCATTTGTGAATATTATGTTTCAAAGCCCCTTGCCTATTTGAAGATTAACATCTCTACACTCCGAAGAGATTGGATGATGTTGAGAGGATTCAATGAACAAGGTGAGAGGGTTTTAGGATCCATAGTGTTACCTTTAGAAATAGGTGACTGGAAGACTGAAGCTAAGTTCTATATATTGATTCAAATACATCATTCACTATTTTGCTTGGTAGACCTTGGATATACCAGAATAAGATGATTCCATCTTCCTTCCATCAATGCATCAAGTTCCTAAAGGATGGAATCGAATACTGTGTCAAAGGAGATAAAAAGATATTTCAGTTAGAGAGGTTGAGATATATGAAGATGTGACCAACTATCTTCCTCAAAATCAAAATATTTATTCTTACAAACTTGGTCAAAATTCAAATACAAAAGAAAAATAAAAAGAATAAAAATAAAAAGAAATATAAAAAGAAAAATAAAAAGGAAAATACAAGTACACGAGAAAAGAACAATAAGGAAGAGGTAGAGCTGCATGTCACATTCCACCCACAGTTCGTCCCACCGTATGAAGATATGGGTAGAATGACTCGACCTCCACCAGGCAGAGGCAGAGGTAGAGGAAGATACAGAGGCAATTCCAGGAGCAGAAGACCCCTTGGCCGGCATCCAACCAATAGGGACTATGTTCCAGTTCATAGGAGTACTCCTGCTATTCACATAGACTTGGAATCCAGCTCGGAGGATGAGTCTCATGTGATTAGCATACCAGCCAACCCCTCTCAACGAGTTTCATTAGAGGTGACACTCGAGTCAGATAGTGATAAACACTAACCCTCCAAGCAAAGCATGAATGTATTCAAATCAAAATTATGTAAAACCATCAGGCAGCAGTTGGGAACTTTAGTTCTAACCTCACTTTCCTCTCAAAAAGCTAAAGGTTTGGTAGTTAAGGAAGCCCTTAGGTCTTTCGTAGATGTTAAGCCAAAGAGATTTCTGTTGGGATCATCATCCTCAAGTCCAAAAGCTAATGTAGAACTTGAGGATAATTCATATAAAGATTTAATGGAATTACCTTTTCATTGGTACTCGCCTTGTGTTCTTAATTTTGCAAAGAAAAGTTTGATTCCTTAAACATGGTCCAAGCATAGGTCAGAGTATTTCGAGAAGTTATGGAGCAATAGAGGTAGAGATGCACAATTAAGATCAAGACTAAAATTTGGTATGGTGGGTCTAGTTGATGATGATGATTACTGCTTAGTTATAACCAATCATTTGGAGTCTGATAAGTTCTTCTCAAACCACACTAACTCTTATGAGGAAGAGTGTTTATAAACTTTAGATGATCTAGATGATCTTCAAATCAAAGATGCATCTCTAAAATTTGAAGAGAAAATCCATTCAATAATCGATTAGCTTAAAGAAATCAACATCGGGATAGAAGAAGATCTACACCCTACATACATTAGTTCCTTGCTGAATGAAGAAGAAACTAATGACATAGTTAGGCTATTGACTGAGTTTAAGGATTACTTTGCATGGAGTTATGAAGAGATGCCTGGATTAACTCCTGACATAGCAGTCTACAAACTAGCAATAGACCCTAATGCTAACCCTATCAAGCAAGTTCCTAGACTCATGTGATTAGAAATCGAACAATAGGTCATTTCTGAAGTCAAGAAATTGATCGATACTAGCTTCATCATAGAAGAAAAATACCCTACTTGGTTAGCCAGTGTCGTGCCAGTTAAGAAGAATAATAGCCAAATTCGCATATGCATCGATTTCAGGGACTTAAATAAGGCATGTCTTAAGGATGAATTTTCTCTTCCTATACCAGAATTAAGAGTGGACATCACCTCATCACATGTAGTATTCTCCTTCATGGATGGGTCATCTGGCTACAACCAAATCAGGATGGCCTCGGGATGAAAGAAACACTACTTTTTGAACCCCGATCGGAATCTATTATTATAAGGTCATGCCTTTTAGCCTTAAAAATTTCTGTGTTACATACTAATAGTTCATAACTCAAATCTTCAATGAACTGATTCATCATCAAGTTGAATGTTATGTTGATGATCTAGTAGTTAAAAGAAAAGAAAAGGAAGACCATCTGTTTGACTTGAGAGTAATTTTTGAACGATTAAGATAATTCAACCTCAAAATGAACCCCCTGAAGTGTGCATTCAGAATAGCTTCATGGAAGTTCCTTGGGTTTATTGTCCGACACCGAGGAATAGAGATAGAGCCAAAAAAGATCAAAGTTATCTTACAAATGCCACCCACTAAAATTCTAACCCAACTCAAATCATTCTAAGGGTGGTTAGCGTATCTAAGGTGCTTTATCTCTAATCTATCAGGATGCAAGCCATTTTTAGCACTTGTCAAAAAAGGTGCTAAGTTCAAGTGGGATGACAATTGTCAGCATACTTTTGAAGATATCAAGTAAGATTTTGGTGAAGTCTAGCAGCAGCCTATCTGCAAGTCGCTGATTATCTACCGTGCATTGGATGACTCTCATTTTTGTTGGCCTGCCAATGAAGAAGGGAAGGAAAATGTTCTCTACTATCTCAGCTGTCATCTGATCCCTGCTGAAGTAAACTACCCACCTATTATGAAATATTACTTAGCTCTAATCTTTGCATCTCAAAAGCTATGGCACTATATGCTTTCTCATAAGGTTGACTTGATTTCAAGAATCAATCCACCACAGTATCTCATGACATAGCCAACACTATCCGAACGGTTGGCATGTTGTTCCATGATTCTCTCAAAGTTGGATATTACATATGTACCCCTTCGTCCAGTGAAAGGACAAGCACTAGCATATTTCTTAGCAGCACACTCACTTCCTGTTGATTCTCCACTTTATGATGATCTCGTTGATGAACAAATCATGAACTTAGGGGAGGTTAACAATCACCATTAGGATGTATTTTGACGGTGCAGCTTCCTTTCAAAAAGGAGAAGAACCACGATCTACTCTTCGAAGAAAGGTATAGGTAGGAATAGTTCTCTTAACTCCAAACTGTGATGTGATGAGATTCTTATACTATCTCTCTAATCTATACACCAATAATGAAGCTGAGTATGAGGTTTTGATTGATGGTCTAGAGTCAGCCATTACAGTGTGTGTCAAGAGCATCAACATTTATAGGGATTCTCAGCTGGTCATCAACCAGAATGATGGGTCCTATAAGGTTCTAAAACCTAAGCTTCATCACTACCACGAGTACACCATGAAGCTATTGGCCCAAACCTCTGAGGGCACCATCTACAAGGTCCCTACAGGAGAGAATGCAGTAGCAGATACTTTAGCCAAACTCGCCAAGGAATTGGCATGTCCAGAAGATGAGTCCATTCCAATAAGGGTCCAAAATATATAAGTCTTATCCCTTATTAATGCTGAACTTGTCAAGAGACTTTCTCTTGAAGGGGAGATTACTGTTGCCAAAAAGATGAGGGGTTGGATTGGAGGCATCCATTCATGGACTATTTAACTAGAGGCAAACTACCTCAAGAGAAATCACAAGCCCATAAAATGGCATAGAGAGCTCTCTCCTATGCTCTTGTGGATGGCACCTTATACCGACGGTCTTTCGATCAAATGTGGTACGTTGTTTAGACAAACACGAAGCCGGTAGGATCGTGACCGAGGTGCATTCAGGTCTATGCGGAGCGCATCAATCTAGTCCAAAGATGAAAGCAAAGATCAAAAGACTAGGATACTACTAGCCTTCAATGATTACAGACTACATGAATGTGGCTAGGAGATGCCATCAGTGTCAAGTACACGGTGTGGTCTTACATCAACCACCCAATAATCTACATCCTATATTAGCCTCATGGCCATTTTAGTGTTAGGGTGCTGACATTGTGGGTCCGATCAATCCTCCTTCTTCCAAGGGTCATCGATTCATCTTAACTGCCACCGACTACTTTCCAAGTGGGTGAAGGCAATCCCATTAAGAGAGGTCACAGCTCAGCATGTGCTCCAATTTTTTAGAAATCATATTGTATATAGGTTCGGGGTGCCTTGACAAATTATATCTGATAATGATACTACATTCAAGAGCACCAAGATCAATAGCTTCACCAGAAGACACGGAATAGATTGAAGATACTCCACCATCTACTACCCCAGGGACAATGGCCTAGCAGAAGGATTCAACATAACTCCCATCTAGATACTAAAGAAGACACTTGATGACAATAAGCAACAGTGGCATGAGTAGTTAATTGAAGCCTTGTGAGCATACCGCACCACATACAGAACTCCAACTTAATCTACTTATTTCTCCTTAGTATATGGGTCTGAAGCTGTTCTACCATTGGAAGTCCAGCTCCCATCACTAAGGATAGCAGTGGGTAGTAAAATCACTACAGAGCAGAATTTCAAGTTGCAGTTAGAAAAGCTCGAAGGTTTGGAGGAGAGATGCCTACGAGCGTGCCAGAACCTCGAGTTGTACAAAGCCAAAATGATTCAAGCTCACAACAAGCTGATCCAACCTAGAGCATTTCAGGTATGAGAGCTTATTTTAGTTCTAAGGAGACCAATGATTTTCCATCAAAAGATGGGAGGCAAGTTTGAACTCACTTGGGAAGGCCTTTTGTCATAGAGAAGGTCTACCAGGGAGGATCTTATCAGCTTATTGATTGTAAAGGAGAACACTCAATGCTTCCAATTAATGGGCCCTATTTGAAAAAATATTTCCCATAAAATCATGTTTGAAAATAATTCTATCTTCAAAAGTTTCATTCCAATTCAACAAAATATTCTCTTCTTTTGAAGTATTGTTTACTTGCTTGCGAATCCGCCATGACATGTTTAGGATAGGTGTGAGAACCCAAGAGGCATCTTATCCTTCTTTCACAACATGAACACAAATTAAACATGATTCCCCAGCACTACTAGAATAGGTGTAAGAGAATCCAAGAAGAATTCTATTTCGACTAGCACAACTAAGTTAGGTATAAGAGAACCCAAGCGACATCCTTTCTTGGTGGAATCTCAACTTCCATTCATGGCACCATTTTATTGAATTCCTCAGCATGTTTAGGCTAGGTGTAAGAGAACCCAAGAGGCATCCTATTCCCACAAACATAAACACAATAACAAACACATATCTTTTATCTCTAGTTATTTTGATGTGGGAGCAAGCCCCCTGTGCCACTCACTCATTAGCTGCTCTAGGTCGGGTTGACACACTACCTTGCTAGTCTGTCACCCCAATGGTCACTTATCGGATGGATGTGAGTCCCCACGCTTTTTTTCTGACTTGACCATTGCAAACTGATGAGTGTCTTGTTAGTTTGGTTGGCTTCACTGCGCAGCCAGTAAGCTACCTCATGTTGACTTTGTTTAAGAGAATACAAACCTATATTTTTTCTTCTTAAACTAGCCATCATGCATTGACTAGGTCAAGTATATTTAAGGTTTAGGGTAAGTCCCCCAATGGTTTCTTTCCTCTCGACTACTTTTGAGTTGATATAAGAGCCCCAATGGCATTCACTCAGTAGTCGCCCTTGGTTGGATAGCACCTGTCGAGCCGAAGACAGGCTATTCCACCAATCAATTTTGCTATAGGAGGATGTGAGTCCCCGATGCTTTCTTCTTAAGATGTTTGTTATAAATTGATGGGATCCTTAGGTTGGTTGATGGTTGCTATGCTAACAGTAACTCACCCGGTGGATACACCACTATTGGCAGATGTGAGTTCCTGAGCTTTCTCCTTGAGTTTACCACCGAATACCTATAGATATTATCTTCTCCATGATTTTGGATAAAGCCCTTTGTGGCCCCTCTCCCTACAGGAACTCTACTTGGATCACATCCTTTGTGACCCCATTTAGACACTACTCGGGTTACTCTTGGATTGGACAGTCCCCCTTTCTTAGTAACCACCCCTATGGTTGGAGAATTTGTTTAACGGATGCATAGATTCTCTATTGGTTTCACAAATTTGAGATAGGTCTAGGCTGATATAAGCTCCTTCTTAATATGATCCCTCACAAATCAATGGGATCCGTGATAAACAAATAAAATAAACAAACAAATTATACGCTTGTGGATTAGGAATTCAAGCCCCCAATGGCCCCTTTCCCAAGCAAGCATCCTATCTTTAGGACAGTGTCAACAGAACTCTCTATAGGAATATCTTGACTACTCTTGAGTAGAGATAAGTCCCTGAGTCAACACTCTCTCAGTAGTCACCCTTAGGTCAGGCTCAATCTATTTTTCACAAATAGGTTACCCCGACAGTCATTCTGCTTTGGAAGGTGTGGGTCTACTATGCATTCTTTCTAGCATTACTGTCGCAAACCGATGGGCAGTCCTAGGTAAGGTTGACATGTTACCTCACTAATGTGTCACCCCAGTGGCCTTCTATATAAGAAAGATGTGAGTCCCCAAGCTTTCTTCCTTGAATTATCCACTGCAAACCGAAAGGCACCCCTTTGGTTGGATAGTGCTCCCCTCGGCCTGAAACTACTCCCTCTGGATTGGTAAATCTGAAGTTAGGTCAAGGCCAACACGGCCCCTACTTAGTGTATTCCATCACAAACTGATGGGATCCATCAAATATAATTAAAAAATGAAATTAACTTTGACTACCTTTGAGCTGATGTAATTCCCCTAGTAGGATTCACTAAGTAGTCAGCCCTAGGTCGGGTTGGCATGTTACCTTGCTAATATGTCACCCCAGTGATATTTTGTTCAGGAAGATATGACTCCTCATGCTTTTATCCCTGAATAAACCATTGCAAACCAAAAGGCAACCCCTTTGGTTGGATAGTCCTACTCTGTGACTGGTAGACTATCCTTTTGGATTGGTAAATCTGAGATAGGTCTGGGCTGGCATAAGCTCCTTCTGAATATGACCCATCGCAAAATCGACAGGGTCCATCTCAAAAATCTAAAACTTAAAATCTAAAATAAAATCAACCCTCCTCCCTCAGTGGAGTCAACTAAACAAATAAAACAAACTTAATCAACCTCTCTCAGTGGAGTCAATCAAACAAATAAATCAATCTACTTCTCCTCGGTGAGATGCAAATCATTCCAGTTCCCCTAGTGGAACCACTTCAATCCAACCTGAACTTGCTCCCTGTTGACCTCATTTTTGGAGTGATCTCTCAACTTCTCCATCTTAGACATAGGACTCCTCTTACACATTAAGAGTTCTTAGTCTTAAGTCATTTCTAGTGATTAAGTGAACACTAACCTTACCCTAGAGACTTAGAAGAGTTAGCCATAGGAATAGGTTATACCTTAGGGGTATTAAGAAAACTTGTCTACCCTATAGGTTAAACCAAATTCCTACTTTCTTCTTTCAAGTCAAACTTCAAATCCAAACCAACTCCAAAAATCCAAATCTACTTCAAACTCAAATCAATTTCGAACTTAAATGATTTTTCTCAAATCATTTAAATCAATTCCAACATAATTGATTTTCTCAAATTCAAATTAAATTCCAACTTAAATGATTTTTTCTCAAATCTTTTAAATTAATTCCAACTTAATTGATTTTCTCAAATTCAAATCAATTCCAAAATCCAAATCATGAATCAATTCCAAATGATTGAAATCCATGATCAATTCTAAATCTAAAATCTTTCCTAAGCCATTTTGATTTCATCTTATGGACTTAGCCCAAATCAAATCAAAACCATTTCAAACTCAAAAGATTTTCTCATAATCCATTTATATCTTCATTTATATTCACATATATAAATGAAATATAAATTTAAATTATCAAACCAAGCTCAAAACTCAAATCCAAATTCAATCAAAATCCAACCTATGCTTTTTCAAGTCAAATTCTTGAACTTACCCAAATCAAACTCAAATCAATCCAAACCTTGGATTTTCTCTTCAAACAATCAAATCCTTCAAACCAAATATAAACACAAACTCCAATCACTAAACCAAAATCAAACTAATTCAAGTCAAACTCATACTCACCCCTTTTGACTTAAAATTATCAAATGAATCGAAACAAATTTGACTCCACATGTTATATTTCAATCATAAGACCATATGTGAGTTCAACCAAACTTGAATCAAGCCTTAATCAAGCCAATTGACTCACTTAGGCTCACTTATCCCAAAGTGACCTAAAGCACCTTTTTGAGCCAAACTTTAATCCAACCCAAATTAGATTAAA
The DNA here is from genome assembly GCA_021442155.1 of Cymbidium sinense. NCBI lineage: Eukaryota > Viridiplantae > Streptophyta > Magnoliopsida > Asparagales > Orchidaceae > Cymbidium > Cymbidium sinense. The sequence continues at coordinate 355,800 of CM038225.1, read as the reverse complement.
CTAAGCCCACCTAAGCCTCATATTGTGAGCAACAATCATCTTAAGATGATCAATCACTCAAATTGGGTCAAACCAAGTCAAACTTAGCCTTTGACTAAGTCAACACTTAACCCAAATGAAACCTAAACTAGCCAAAATCCATCATATACCAAATTGATTGAAACCATTGATCTAAACTGATCCACCATCAATGATTGAACTTGATCAAGCAATCAATTGAGCCAAACCTAGCCCAATTGGCCACTTCACCCAAGTTGATCCAACTAGACCTAAAAAGCCAAAATGGGTCAAATCTTGATCTAATCCAAATTGATTGCAACTAATGGGTCAAATTCATAAGTCACTTGTTGAACTTGAACAAAGCCTCAATTGGCCAACTAGACCCAACCTAGCCCAATTGATCATGAACCCAACTTGACCTAAATGGTCAAATCAAGCCAAAATTAATTGAAACAAAATATTGCAATACATTTCAAATGTTCAACCAAGCCTAAACCAACCCATGACCTAACCTAATTATATGTCAAATTCAACTTTGACCTAAGTGAACTCAAATGAACCAAATCCAAATATAAACCAAATTGAACCAAACCAATGATACCAAAACATTTCAAATGATCATATGAACTTGACTTAACCCTTGGTTTTATCCAATTTGACCAATTGGTCAACTTGACCCAAGTTGACCCATTTTGATCTAAATAGGTCAACTTGAGCCAAATCATATCAAATAAACTCCAAATTCATTGAAAATTGGCACAACCCATTTTTCCATCATTCCAAATATGCCAAAATAAAAATCAAATCTAAATGACCACTTTACCCCTCAATCAAAGGGTAACCAATGATCAAATTCACTTAGAATTTGATCATATTCCAACTCAAGACCACTTGGCATTTTTCTAGTAGACCATTTGGACACCAAAGAGGGCGGTGCACATGACCCATTGGGTTTGGGTCAGCCAAACCCAACCCAAGGCCAAAACTAACCCATCCACTCAAAATTCTCCACATGGAATCCCTCCTACACTCATTTAACACATGTGCCTCCATACTCCTCCTCACTACTGAATCACATAACTCTACTAAATAACCCATTCGATTCCATCAATTGATCCAAAATGGCAAAGAATCTCTCAGCCATCTGATCCAAGTAGGGGGAGATATACTCCCTTTCATTTCCACTTAATTCATATTCCATGCATTCGATTGAGCTCAGAGGATCAAAGGCAAGCTTCTCCAAGTTTTCCAAGCACTCTCAAACTCAATTGAATTTCCTTCTCTCAATTTTTCTTAAGCCAAAAATAGGAGAGGTGTGAAAAATTCCAAACTTACTCAATTCTCAACGTAAGTCCAATTCATCTTACAAGCAACATCAAGGCACTAAGTCGAGCTCATCCAAAGTAAATCCCAAGCATCCAAGCCACAGGAATGGGGAGTTCGATCGAAGCCGCAAGCCATTGAAGCAATCTTTGGTCAATTGGAAGATCCACTACAAATTGAACTCTCAAACCTTCAACAGGGATTCATCTCCACTAGACGAAGTACCTCTACTATTGGAAGTGTTGATGATAGCCTCTAGTGAGGTATGAATCAAAATTGAGCCTAGGTTGAAAAATCTTTGGTCCTTTCTGAAGGGAATTATAATCCCATTGAAATTCAACTATTGGATATCTTTCTCTCTGGTTCTATATGTTTGGTTGAATCTAACTGAGCTCAAGTGAGCCCTCAATCGAGAGGCTCTCCTCTCCTTGAAGTGAATATCATGGATCCATCCGGCATGTTTTGGATGGGCGGTCAAATAAAATCTCTTATTTATCCCTTCAAAACTGTATGTTTAATCCTAACCATCTGATCCTTGATCGGATGGCCCAGAGGAAAGCGCGTAGCGCTGCCGGCAAATGCGGCTTCCAAAGTAAATCCCAAAGCATGCCACGTGGAAACCACACATCGTTACAGTAGCCCATGTGGTGCTGACGGGATTAGTTATATAATTAGCTTATTTAATTACCATTTAATCACTAAAACTTCCTAAATTTATAATTAAATGTAAAAAAATCCAAAAAATGCAAACTCAACTTCGTTTTAAAGATAATTCAGAGGGGAATCCAATAAAACTATTTCTAATTAGCTTTGAATAGTGTATTTTCCTTAATTAGGGTATAATTGAAAACCTAATAACCTTGATTACTCCCTAATGACTTCATTTATTAATTCCAAACTTCTCCATATTTAGTGGGATGACTTCTACCTCCCCTAATTTCCTTAGAATTTATTAATAAGTTAATTAGGGAAATTAATTTATGAACCCTTAATCACCCTCTTAATGTTATTAAAGATAATTAAGCATGTGAACAGTGAGTTAATTTCTTAATTAAAATAATTAAATATTCTTTAAGTGAATAGAAGGTTTATGGAATGATTTTGGGATATTTTCCCTAAGCTATTCCCTAAATGCCCTTTCCTCCTTAATTCAAACATAATTAAGGATTAATCCACTAATGATCTTCTTAATTATCTTAATTAAACTTTCAAAATTAACCTAAAATTAATCAATCTTGATCTTGGGTAGACCCTTAGGTGTTCAAAAGCCTAACGTAAGCTTAAGGAAATCATAATCCAACTCACATGTGTGGGATGTTTATGAAAGTATTTAACTATACCCTTTAGTTTAATTAATCAATAATTATGAGTCAATTACATTAGGCCCTGTGGTGAAATTTTTAAGAATTTTTAAGATGTATACTTCCATCTTCACTTTATGTAGAGTAAAATGAAGATAAAAATATACTATTTTTATGCAATTTTGACACCACGTAGATCTGTAGATATTCTTATTGAGGGTGATCGGTATGACATTGAGGAGAGGTGTACTATCTTAAAGATAGAAGTCACCACCCTACAATGGACCTAATCACCTCAACAAGGACTCCTAATGACAATGGTTCTGCATGTGTACCAATGATTCTTCGCCCACTTTACATGAAAAACTAAAGTAAAGTTTATTTTAAACTGGGTTTATTAAATTCCCTATAGGGGCAAGCCCCCATAGTTAATTGCATCTTAAGAGATGAAATCCCTTATGAGTACTCTTGATTAAGGTAAATGATCATTATCTCCAAAGATTTTGAAAAGGTAGGACCATCAATTGATTGGTTTGTTTTGTAAGATCAAATGGGATTAATCAAAGAGAGGGAGTTATTATTGAAGCCAAAGAAAGATAATTAGGAGATTCTCATGACGCTAAGAAACCTAACGGGCATCCCAAACTATCTTGTGATTGGGATTTACAGTTTTGAAATTGAATTATTCATTTGAATTGACATTTTATTAGAAGTTTAGGGCTTATAATTCCATAATACAAGGTTATGAAAATGCATAAGAGGTGAAGATTTATGCTATGGCTAATAGAAGGGAGAAGCAACCTTAGAACCTAAATCTACGGAGCTTTAGCGAGGGCCAAAATCACAACCTAAATCTAAGGCGACAATAAGTATTTAGTTTTTCTCCACAAGAGAGGATAAACCACCCGACTGCTTGGACTTACAATCGCCTGGGGTTGGCCGCCAACTAAATCCTTCTATGGTTTTAAATTCATGTAGGCAAGTCATATGCTTTATGCAAGATAACTAGGTTATTATTTATTTAGAAAGAGACTAAGTTCTTAAACTCACTCCCTAAAGAGATCAGATCATGTAAGGGCATGTTTCAAATGACCTAAATCTAATGTAAATCTTGTTAAATGTTATTTTTATTTTTTGATAATCATTTGACTCATGCTTATAGGATTCATATGCCAGATGCATGAGAAGTAAGATTATTGGACAAAATTAGTGAGAAGAGAGGAGGTGTGTTTCCACCATGGCTCTCAACAGTCAAGCCAAATTTTTTTGGCAAAATTGAAATCCCTCCAATTAAGAGTAAAATAAATATGCATTTGTGCATGATGTTGTAAAAGAAATACTCATCTAGCTAAGGGGTTTCTAGTTCTTTTATCTAGATTTTTAGCTTAAGCTTTAGATGAGGTTATGAATTCTTTATTTTAATTTTGAATTGATTAATTTGGTAGAAGATTTATTTTTTCCTAAGAGCCTAATCCACATCCAGGCCATACATCAAGCAAGAAAGAAACTAAAAAAAGGATGTCATCTTAATGCACAAGTTAAATAAATCATCAATCAATTTATAAAGCTAACGCAAAAAATAAGAGGCCATTTATGGTTGGGGCACCACCAAAAAAATAAATTGAGTAGCTCTACCTTTATACACAGATTACAAATGAATTTAACAATCAAGCAAGGAATTCATTGTTATGTCTTCAAGCTTCATTTCTTCATTTTTTATTTCTTCTTTCTTCTTTGGTTCCTTCTTTTGGATGGTTGGAAGGTGGTTGCTCCAAAGGCTTCATATTATGCATAAGATTAGATCTTATGACCAATGCTCATCCTAATCCCCCATAACAAACATTCCAAAATTCTAATTACAAAAATACATGAAAAGAAAAAGTAAATCTAGCTAACACCTGTAAAATAGAGGTTAGCTAAACAAACCATACAAATCCCAAGCATGTATATTGAACTTAGTACCCCACACATGGATAACCAAGTCCACCCGGCCTATTGGATTATGCTTAGGGGTATGAGCACCTACATAGTAAAAGCAGTTATATTTTGTTTACAGCGCTCCATTAAGCACAATCCCCTATAGAAAATAATGATTAGACTAAATCATCCTACCATTCATTCTACGAACATTCACCCTAACGTCTAGACTAAAACATATATCATAAAATAAAAGCAAACATCAAACTATGCATCGCCCTAAAGTAAAGTTAGAAGTAATGACTTAGTCTAATGTGTGTGTTTTAGAAGGTTTGTGTGGTATGCTTAGCTATGGTTTTCAGGTTTGAATTTTCTAAGTGTGAAGGTGTTCAACTTAGATGGGTGGTTTCATTTAAGTGTTTATAGTTGATTTGGGTTGATTTTATTTCATGATTTGATTTGGTTTGAATGAATCATACAATAAATTACTAAGTTTTAAAGAGAGGGAAAAGAGAAGAGAACTTCTCTTTCCTTTCCTACCTTAAGTAATTTTTAAAGTGGATTCATGTTTTTAGTTTAGTTTGGTGAATGTTTTATTATGTATTTTAATTAATCCTAAGTTTAGATGAACTCTAAACAAACCTATTCAAAAGAAAGGCATTTTAAGATTAAGTAAAGTGAATTAAAATCACAAAACACACATCACTTAATTTGTTTCCAAACATGTATAACATTTATATGAATGAACCCTAAGCATATATATACATACAAATGGAGATAAATAGCATACTTTATAATAAATTCTAAGTGAATTACTTAAGAAAATTTGAATGCTTATGATGCATGATTTTCATTATGTGGGAGAGAGGTTTTCTTATCCATTCTTCACAGGCACACATGTATGTATGAAAGGCATAAGTGAGTATGATGCTATTGTTAACCAGGGGTGTAAGGTACAAAACCTACTTAGGGCTACTTAAAGCCTCGCAGCCCTGGGGTTTTCCAGACTAATATACCACTTTCCTTAAATACAAGCATATGTACAAAAGAAATGAAGGAAAAAAGAAAAATGCAATAGTTTGTACTAGATTGTTTATTTTGTTTATGCAATTTATATGTACAAGTGTAGATATCCTTCTTAAGTAATAGCATAAGAATGAATAGGAAATATAATTAGGCAAGTGTTAAGTTCTTTTCAAATGAATTAAACACTTTACCAAATCCTATTCAAAACTATACTAAAATAGGGGAGAAGGAAAACTACACTAAGCACATCCTAATATTTTACTCACATGCAAGTTTATAAATAAAATATAAGTAACACACATTTAGTTTTCATAATTGATTCATATATTTTTAAAATAATTTGAATTTAATAGTGATAATAGTCACTCATATTTCTATTTTAGCCAAAACATGCAATTCGACATACAAAAAATATTTCACTTTCATTTTGATGTTTGAAAAGAATGAATGCATGTAATTCATATGACATGCACATTTAACATGTTGGGAAGGAACTAAAATGATGAAAGCAAATAAACACATTCACCCTAATTAATGTTTAAAGATAATCTTATGAAATAAGAAAGCTTAAAGCAAATCAAATTATTTTTGAAGAAGGTTTAGTTTTGTTTTGAATTTGATTTAATTTGAGAAATGTGAGGTGACTTTGCTGTTCCTAACCCATTCCCACATATGTTGGTTATTTTAGTTTAATTTTTAGATGATTCTATGATTTTTTATATGTTGCTTAGGTTAAGGTATGAATTAAGCATGTTAATTACCCCTTACCTATACCACCTTAGCATAGTTAATCAAATAATTATGAGCCAATGAGATGACATAAAATCTCATAAGAAATTTAAATTTGTAATACACTTAAGAAGAAAAGGGCCTAATGCAATTTGGCTCATGATTAATGATTAATTAAACTAATGGGTTTTAACTTAAGTAATTTCATAACCTCCCCTCACACATGTGAGTTGAGTTTTGATTTTCTTAATGTACTTAGGCTCTTGAACACTTAAGCATCTACCTAAAATAGATTAATTGAGTTCTAAAAAGTTTTAGAATTTTATGAAATTAATTAAAGGGGTAATTAGTGAATCAACTATTAATTAAGGATGGATTAAGGAAGAAAAAGGGGGTTTCAGGAATATCTTAAGGAAAGTATCCCAAAACTATTTCCTAAATCTCACATTCACTTAATAAAAACTTAATTGACCTAATCAAAGGGTTAAACCACTAATTATGCCCTTAATTAAGCCTAATTATATTAAGGGAGTGATTAAGGAATGAACTAGCAATTCTCCTAATTAAAGCATTAACAAATCCCAAGAAAATTAGGGCAGGTAGGAGTCATCCCACTAATCAAGCACAAAAAGTTTGGAATTAATCAGAGTAATTAAAGAGTAATTAGTAAATTAACATTCCCAATTAAACCCAAATTCAGAGAAAAGAACTATTCAAAATCAGTTAAAATTAATTTTAAAATAATCTATGTTCAATTATCTTTCATATGCAATTTATTTTATATTTTTCTGATATTTCTATACTTAGATATGAATTTAGGATGATTTGGTAATTAATTAGAAATTAAATAATCATTAATCATATTATTAATCATGTTGGCACCACGTGTGCTGCTAACGCGGCATGCACTTTACACATGGCATGACTGGATTGGGTACTTAACCCATCACATCATAGTGATGCATGGCAGCGGCGCTATGCTCTTTCTCCTCAACCGTCCGATCAAGGATCAGACAGGTGAGATTAAAGTCATAGATCTAAGGGAGGAAATTATGGATGTTAGGTGTTTTAATCTCAGCCGTCCAGCAAAAATGCATGGATGGATGGCCAGAGATTCATCCATCCTGCTCTCTATGAGCAAAGGGATCCCTCCATCTTTGCGATCATGATCCGAGCTCGATTGAGCTCGAATTGGAATGAAAATTAACCCATACCATCTCAGCATGAGTACAAGCACATCTAATGGCTAGATCAAGCTAGGATTGAAATCTACTTCACAAAAGACCAACATACATTGAACTTAAGCTCGAAAATAAGGCATACCTCATCGAAGGTGATCACCGGTGCTCGAATCCCTTGGAAGCTTGTCGGTTGAGAAGCTTTTGAAAGTTTGAGCTCTTGAAATTGAGTGGATGCTTCTTAAACCTCCTCTTGCCTTGACCTCAGCCTTGATTGAATTAGATCCTCCCTTGCCTTTGGAGCTTGGGAAAGAGCTTGGGCATTTTTGACTTGGTCCTCTGATGGATCTTGAAGAAGGAATTGGGTTGATGTTGAGTGTGGAGTAAATTCCAATTTTTATCAAGCTCCCCTATTTTCAAGTGATGAAAACTGAGAATGGAGATTTCAAATCCTCCCTAGGAAGCTTGGGAAGACTCTCTAAGACTTGCTCTGAGTTCCTATGCTTCAATCGACTAAGGGAGAGTGAAGTTTGAATTAAAGTAGGGGGAGTATATCTCCCCCTTGAGAAATCAGACTGCTGAGAAGGATTGTTCCATTTTGATCCAATTGAGCTCATTGAATCAGTTTGTTAGGCTATTAGATGAGTCATTGCATTTAGTTTTAGCTAGGGAAGAAGTGGGCGAGGTGTCCATGTGCTTGAATGAGTGTAAGGAGGATTTCCATGTGGCCATTTCAATGGGAGTGGTCGGTTTGGCCATTGGGCTAAGTTGGACTGACCTAAACTCATTGGGTTGTGTGCACTACACTCCCTAGTGTTCACTTGATCCACTAAGAGAGTGCTAGGTGTTAATGGAGAGGATTTGACCAAATTCCAAATGGATTTGGCCAAAATTTACCCTATGGCCTAGGGGTAAAATGGTCATTTAACCTTGATTTCAGTTCGGGTATGATTGATATGATGAGAAAATAAGTTGTCCATGTTTCATTGGATTTGGAGTTGTTTGATGTCATTTGCCTTATGTTGACCCATTTAGGTCAAAATGAGTCAACTTATGTCAACTTGACCAAATGGTTAAATTGGGTCAAACCAAGAGTTGGTTTAAGTTCATATGACCATTTGAAATATTTTGGTGGCTTTTGTTTGATTCAATTTTTTTAGGTTTGAATTTATTTCATTTGATTTCATTTGGGTCGAATGGGTCAAGTTGACCAATTTAACCCATTTGACCTATTTGAGCTAGGTCATGTGTAGGTTTAGGTTTGATTGGTCATATGAAAGGGATTGGTATCTTTGTTTCCAATCAATTTTGGTAAAATTTGAATTTGGCTCAATTTGACCCTTTAGGTCAAGTTGGGTTCATGGTCAATTGGGCTAGGTTGGGTCTAATCAGCCAATTGGGGCTTTGGTCAAGTTCAATAATCATTTTGAAATAAACTTGACCCATTAATTTCAATTAATTTGGCTTTGATCAAGTTTTGATATATTTTGACTTTTTAGGTAAAGTTAGGCCAACTTGGGTCAAGTAGTCAATTGGGCTAGGTTAGGTTCAAATGTTGACTTGGTCAAGTTCAAACATTGATCATGAATGAACATAGATCATTGGTTTCAATCAATTTATCCTATGGTGAATTTTAGCTATGTTGGGTTTCATTTTGGCTAAGTGTTGACTTGGTTAACCCTTAGGTTTGACTTAGTTTGACCCCATTTGAGTGATTGATCATCTCATGATGATTGTTGATCATGATGAGAGATTTAGGTGAGCTTAGTTCAATCCAATTTGGTTAGGATTAGAATTTGGCTCATAAGGGTACTTTAGGTCACTTTGGGTCAAGTGAACCTAAGTGGGTCAAATGTCTTAGTCAAAGCTTGATTTTAGTTAAATTGAACTCACATAGAGACTTATGATTGAAATATAAATCTATTTGCAAGGGGTTTAAAGTTAAATGGGTTTTGATTCATTTGACAATTTCAAGTACAAAAGGTAAACATGAAATAAACTTTGGCTTGAATTTTGAATTGAGTTTTGATTCGGAGATTGAAGTTTGTATTTATATTTGGATTCATGATTGAAGAATTGATTGAAAAATGAAGAAAAATCAAGAGTTTGGCTTGATTTGAAGTTGATTTGGCTAAGTTCAAGAATTTGACTTGAAAGACTTAGGTTGTATTTTAATTGAATTTGAGTTTAATTTTTGGAGTTGGTTATAGTTGTTTAAATATATATTTCATTTATATATGTGAATATAAATGAGAATACAAATGGGTTATGAGAAAATTTCAGGAATTTGAAGTGATTTGAACATAATCTAGGCTAAGTCCTTAAGAGAAAATCAAAGTGACTTAGGAAAGATTTGAGAATTTGGATTTGACTTTTGGGTTTAGCTTGATTGATTTGAATTTATATTTCATTTATATATGTGAATTTAAATAAGAATATAAATGATTTATGAAAAAATTTCATGAATTTGAATTGATTTAAAGATGATTTATAAGTCCTTAGAGGGATTAAGGACTTAGGATTTTGAATTAGGAATTTGAATTTTGGATTTGATTTGACTAATTTGAATTTATATATCATTTATATATGTGAATATAAATGAGAATATAAATGAGTAATGTGAAAATTTTACGAATTTGAATTGATTTAAAGATGATTTAAGCTAAGTCCTTAACAGGGGATTAAAGGACTTAAGAAGGGTTTTGAATTTGGAATTTGAATGATTTGAATTTATATTTGATTTATATATGTGAATATAAATGAGAATATAAATGAGTTATGAGAAAATTTTATGAATTTGAATTGGTTTAAAGATGATTTAGGCTAAGTCCTTAAGAGCAGATTAAAGGACTTAAGAAGGATTTCGAATTAGGAATTTGAATTTGGAATTTGGAATTTGAATTTTGGATTTATACTTCATTTATATATGTGAATATAAATGAGAATATAAATTAATTATGAGAAAATTTCATGAATTTAAATTGATTTAAAGATGATTTAGGCTTAGCCCTTAAGAGGGGATTAAAGGGCTTAGGAAGGATTTCAAATTAGGAATTTGAATTTAGAATTTGAATTTTTGATTTATATTTCATTTATATATGTGAATATAAATGAGAATATAGATGAGTTATGAAAAAATTTCATGAATTTGAATTAATTTAAAGATAATTTAGGTTAAGTCCTTAAGAGAGGATTAAAGGACTTAATAAGGATTTCGAATTAAGAATTTGAATTTGGAATTTGGAATTTGAATTTTGGATTTCAATCATGGATTTCAATCATGGGATTTAATCATGTGGCATTGATTTGAGTTTGGAGAAAATCAATTAGGCTGGAATTGATTTAGGTTTGATGTTGATTTGATTTGGAGTTTGACTTGAAGGAAGGAAGTGAGAATGGTTCAAGTTATAGAGTGAGCAAATTTTCCTAACACCCAAAGGCATGATCTATTTGGCTAACTCTTAAGCCTCTAGATTAGGTTGAGTGTCCTCTAATCTAGATGTGTCTTAAGACTAAATCTCTTAAAGTATAAGAGTCCTATGTAGATGGAGGGTGGAGAACTCATTCTAAAAAATGAGGTCAACAAGGACGTGGTGTGGCCATAGGAACAACAGTATTGGTGTTTTTCAACAATAATGAACGATCACAAGCACTAACAGAGATGATCTACTCCTAGCCCAAGGTGTAGAAAAAATCCAAAGCTTAGTGCAATGTGGCTCTACTTATGTTAAGGACATAAGAGAGGGAAAAATGGATCCATTAGGGATAGAGTATGTGAACCTTCCACTAGTTAAGTAGGTTCAAGTCATCCACAAGGGGATAAGAGGTTTGATTTGATTTGAGTCTTGCTGGGGAGAAATTTGATTTGATTAATTAAGTCCCATTGGGGAAGAGGGTTCAATTTGTTTCAATTTTTAGATTTGGATTTTTTTGAGATGGACCATGTTGGTTTGCGATGGGACTGCGAGAGCCAGGCTGACCTAATTCAGATTTATCAATCCAAAGGGATTATCTACTAAACACATAGTAGGACTAGCCAATCGAAGGGATGCCTTTCAGTATGCAGCAACTGTACTAGGAAAAAAGTGTAGTAGACTTACATCCTCTAAAGTAGGGACCAGTTGCTGGGATAATCTATTAGAGGCAAATTGAAAACCTACTATTGAGTGAATGCCACTGGGGGACTTAACTCAAATATAGTCAAGATTAATTTCATTTTATTTATTTTTTTTTTATGGATTCTGTTGGTTTGTGATGGTTCACACTGAGAAGGAGCTTATATCAGCCTAGACCTATCTCAGATTTATTTAACCAAAAGGAAGAGCTTCCCGGTCGATGGGAGAACTATCCAACCAAAGGAGTGCCTTTCAATTTGCAATGATCAATCCAAGGGAAGAAAGCTCAGGGACTCACACCTTCCACTATAAAAGACCACTGGGGTGATCGGTTACTTTGGGCAATAAATCAAACCCAACCTAGGGCTACCCGTCAGTTTGTGATAATCATGCTAGAAAGAATGCATCATAGTCTTATGTCTTCCAAAGCAGAATGACTATCAGGGTAACCTGGTTGTGGAAAAATAGATTGAACCGACTAAGGGTGGAGTGAGTACTGAGGGGTTTTCTTCGAGTCGCAATTCTTATAGGGAGTTCTGTCCAAGATAAGATGTCTGCTTGGGAAAAGGGGCCCTTTGGGGGATTGAATTTCTAATCCATAAGTGAATTCAATTTATTTATTTTGTTTAGTTTATTTATTATGGACCCTATTAATTTGCGAGGGATCAAACTAAGAAGGAGCTTATATCAGCCTAGACCTATCTCAGATTTACTGAACCAAGGAAGAATATGCACATCCGTTGAACAAATTCTCCAACCACAGGGGTGGCTACTAGGAATGAGGGAATGTCCAATCTAAGAGTAACCTGGATAGTGTCTAAATGGGGTCACAAAGGACGTGACCCAAATTGAATGCCTGCAAGGAATGGGGCCACTAAGGGCTTAATCCAAAATCCTGAAGAAGATGACATGGCTAGTCATATATCAAATAAATATTCGGTGGCCAACTCAAGGAGAAAGCATGAGGACTCACTTCTGCCAAGAATGGTGTATCTACCGAGTGAGTCATTATCAACATAGAGAAAATCAACCAACCTAAGGTGTCTGTCAATTTGCAACAATCAGCCTAGGAAGAAAGCTTTGGGACTCACGTCATTCTATAGCAAAACTAATTGATGGGATAGTCTGTCTTTGGCTCGACAGGTGCCATCCGACCTAGGGCGACTACTGAGTGAATGCCATTGGAGGACTTATATCACTCAAATGTGTCAGAGGAAAGGAGTCTGGAGACTTATCCTCAAATATACTCACCTAGTCGATGCATGATAGCTAGTTCAAGAAAAAAGCTTAGGGACTCACATCTTCTTAAATAAAGTCAACATGAGGTAGCTTATTGGCTGCGCAGTCAAGCCTACAAAACTAACAAGGTGCTCATTAGTTTGCAATGGTCAAGTCAGGAAGAAAGTGTGAGGACTCATATCTTCTAAACAAGTGACCACTAGGTGAGATAATAGCGAGGTAGCATGTACACCCTACCTAGAGCAGCTAATGAGTGAGTGTCATAAGGGGCTTGCTCCTACATCAAAGTAACCTGAGATAAAATATTTGTATTTATTTTTGTGCTTGTGTTAAAGAAAATTAGACACCTCTTGGGTTCTCTTACACCTACCTTAAACACGCTGAGGATTTTGATGGAATGATTCCACGGATGGCAACCGAGAATTCCCACTAAGAAAGAATGTTGCTTTGGTTCTCTTACACCTAACTTAGTTGCGCTAATCAAAATAGGATGCCTCTCAAATTCTTTTACACCTATTCTAATAGCACCGGGAGATTGTGTTTTTATTGTGAAAGAGGGATAGGATGCCACTAGGGGACTCTTACACCTACCCTAAACACGTCACAGCGGATTCACAAGACAAGCAAACAACACTTTGAAAAAAAAGAAAATTTTGATGAAATTGAATCAATTTTTTGTTGATTAATAGAATTATTTTCAAACATTATTTTTTTATGGGTAATATTTCTTCAAATAGAGCCCATTAATTGGAAGCATCGGGTGTTCCCCTTTACAATCAATGAGCTGATAAGATCCTCCTTGGTAGGCCTTCTCTATGACATAGGGGCCTTCCCAAGTGGGTTCAAACTTGCCTCCCATCTTTCAAAGGGCAACAATTGGTCTTCTTAGGATTAACACAAATTCTCCTACTCGGAAAGACCTAGGGCGGACCCGACTTGTGAGCTTGAATCATTTTGGCCTTGTATAACTCGAGGTTCTGGCGCACCCGTAAGCGACTCTCCTCCAAACCTTTGAGCTCTTCTAACTGCAACTTTGCATTCTTCTCTATAGTTATCTTTCTACCCAATGTTATCCTTAGTCATGGGAGTTGAACTTCTAAAGGTAGAACAGCTTTGGACCCATACACTAAGGAAAATGGGGTAGATTGAGTTGGAGTTCAGTATGTGGTGCGGTAAGCCCACAAGGCTTCAACCAACTGTTCATTCCACTGCTGCTTATTATGATAAAGAGACTTCTTCAGTATCTAGATAAGAATTTTTTTAAATGGTTTTTCTAAGCCATTTTCTCTAGGGTAGTAGATGGTGGAGTATCTCCATTCTATACTGTATCTTCTTGCGAAGCTGTTGATCTTAGTACTTTTGAATGCAGTACCATTATCAGATATAATTCTTCAAGGCACCCCGAACCTATATACGATATGGTTCCTAAAAAATTGAAGCACATGCTGAGCTGTGACATCTTTGAGTGCGATTGCCTCCGCCCACTTGAAAAATTAGTCGATGGTAGCTAAGATGAACTGGTTACCTTTGGAAGAAGGAGGATCGATCAAACCCACAATGTCAGTACCCCAACACTCGAATGGCCATGAGGCCAATGTAGGGTGTAGAATGTTGGGTGGTTGGTGGAGGACCACATCATGCACTTGACACTGATAACATCTCCAAGCTACACCCATACAGTCTGTAATCATCGAAGGCCAGTAGTATCCTAGTCTCTTGATCTTTATCTTCATCTTCGGACTGGATTGGTGCACTCCGCATAGGCCTGAATGTACCTTGGTTACATTGCCACAGGCTTCGTGCTTGTCTAAATAATGCAACCACATATGGTCAAAGGACCAGTGGTATAAGGTGCCATCAATGAGAGCATAGGAGAGAGCTCTATGTTTCACCTGATGGGCTTGTGACTTTTCTTGAGGTAGTTTTCCAGTGTTTAAATAGTCTATGAATGGTTGCCTCTAATCAAGCTCTTTGTCCATTTTGGCAATAGTAAGCTCCCCTTAAAGAGAAAGTCTCTCAATGAGTTCAGCATCAATAAGGGATAGGACTAGTCTATTTTGGATCCTTATTGAAATGGACTCATCTTCCGGACATGCCAATTCTTTGGCAAGTTTGGCCAAAGCATCTGCTACTGCGTTCTCTACTCGGGGAACCTTGTAGATGGTGACCTCAAGAATTTGTGCCAACAGCTTCATGGTGTACTCGTGGTAATGATGAAGCTTGGGTTTGAGGACCTTGTAGGACCAGGCAATCTGATTGATGACCAACTAAGAATCTCCAAAGATGTTGATGTTCTTGACACTGATAGTGATGGCTAACACCATACTGGCAATCAAAGTCACATACTCAGCTTCATTATTGGTGCAGGGGTTGGAAATATAGTATGAGAATCTTATCACATCACGGTCTGGAGTTAAGAGAATTATTCCTACCCCTGCCTTTCTTGGAAGAGTAGATCATGGTGCTTCCCCTTTATGAAAAGAAGCTGCACCATCAAAATATATCTCCCATCGGCAGTTGTCAACCTCTCCTAAGTTCATGATTTGTTTATTGGGGAGATCTTCACTAAGCAGAGAATCAGTAGGAAGTGGGTGTGATGCTATGAAATCCTCTAGTGCTTATCCTTTTACCGCACAAAGGGGTATGAATGTGATATCAAACTGTGAGAGAATCATAGACCATCATGCCAAATGCCTGGATATCATTGGCCATGTCATGAGATACTATAGTGGATTGATTCTGGAGATCAAGTTCACCTTATGAGAAAGCATGTAGTGACGTAGCTTTTGAGAGGCAAAGATCAAAGCTAGGCAATATTTCTCAATAGGTGGATAGTTTGCTTCAACAAAAATAAGTCGATGATTGAGGTAGTAGAGAGCGTTCTCCTTTCCTTCGTTGTTTGCTTGGGTCAACAGAGCACCGAGAGAGTCATCCAATGCAGCAATGTAGAGGATGAGTGGTCTGCCCATGATAGGGGCTGCCAGAACTGGCAGTTTCACCAAATATTACTTGATGTCTTCAAAAGCATGCTGGCACTTATCATCCCACTTGAACTTGGCATCCTTTTTGATAAGTGCTGAAAATGGCTTGCATCTCCCCAATAAGTTGGAAATAAAGCATCTTAGATACGCCAACCATCCTTAGAAGGATCTGAGTTGAGTTAAACTCTTAAGAGGTGGTATTTTTGAGATAGCTTTAATCTTTTCTGGATCTATTTCTGTTCCCAGGTGTCAGACAATAAACCCAACAAATTTTTCTAAAGCTACTCTGAATGCACACTTCAAGAGATTCATTTTGAGGTTATATCAACTTAACCATTTAAAAACTTCTCTCAAGTCAAAGAGGTGGTCTTCCTTTTCTCTTCTCTTGACTACTATATCATCGACATAGCACTCAACCTGATGATGGATGAGTTCATTGAAGATTTGAGTCATGTCGTTGGTAGCACCGACATTTTAAGGGTGAAAGGCATGACCTATAATAGAAGATTGATGGTTGAAAATTAGTGTTTCTTTTATCTTCAAAAGACATCTTGATTTGGTTATAGCCAAATGACCCATCTATGAAAGAAAACACTCATGAGATGAGGTGATGTCCACCATTAATTCTAGTATAGGAAGAGAAAACTCATCCTTAGGACATGCCTTGTTTAAGTCCTTGAAATCGATGCAAATATAAATTTGTTCATCCTTCTTATTAACTGGTATGACACTAGCTAACCAGGTAGGGTATTTTTCTTCTATGATGAAACCAGCATCGATCAGTTTCTTGACTTCGAAAATGACCTATTGTTCAATTTTTAATCATATGTGTTTAGGAGCTTGCTTGATAGGGGTAGCGTTAGGATCTATTGCTAGCTTGTGGACTGTTATGTCAGGAGATAATCTGGGCATCTCTTCATAACTCCATGTAAGCGGTCTTAAACTCAATAGCCTAACTAAGTCATTGGTTTCTTCTTCATTGATACCGATGTACATCGGTGGATTTTCTTTTGTCCCAAGGTTGATTTCTTTAAGCTTGTCAATTGTTGAATGGATCTCCTCTTCAAATTCTGGAGGTGCATCCTTGATTTGGAGATCATCTGGATCATTTGAGATTTTTAAACACACATTCTCATAAGAGTTGGTGTTTTGTGAAAAGAACCTATTAGACTCCAAATGATTGGTAACAACTAAGCAGTAATTATCATCATCGACTGGACCCACCGTACCGAATCCTAGTCCTACTCTTGATTGTGCTTCTCTGCCTGTATTATTCCACAGCTTTTCAAAGTACTCTGACCTATGTCTGGACCATGTGTGAGGAACCAAACCTTTCTATATAAGATTATGAGCACAAAGTGAGTAAAAGTCAAACAGTAATTCCATTAATTCTTTAAATGAATCCTTCTCAAGTTCTACATCAACATCAGGACTTAAGGAGTATGATCCCAAAAAGAATCTCTTTGGCTTCATATCACTAGAAGACTTAGGGGCTTCCTTAACTACCAAGACCTTCAACTTTTTGAGATGAATGTGAGGTTAGAGCTAAGGTTCCCAGTTGCTGTCTAATAGTCTCAGATAAACCTTATTTGAATACCTTACTTTGTTTGGAGGCCCGATCTTCATCTTTGTTTGGATCAAAAGTCACATCCAATGGAACCCGTTGAGAGGGGTTAGCTTGTATACTAATCACATTAGACTCATCCTTCGAGTTGGATTCTAAGTCTATGTGAATAGTAGGGATACTCCTATGAACGAAAACATAACCTCTGTTGGCTGATGACCAACCTGGGGGTCTTCTACTACTGGAACTACCTCTGTTTCTACCTCTGCCTCTGCCTAGTGGAGGTTGAGTCATCCTACCCACATGTCCATATGATGGAATGGACTGTGGGTGGAATGTGATATGCAGATCTATTTTTTTCTTCAATTCCCCATTCTTGTTCACTTGGATTTTCATTTTTCTTTTCTTTTTCCTTTGCCTTTTCTTTTTCTTCATTTTCTTTTTCTTTTGAATTTGAGTTTTATCTATGTTCATGAGAAAGGGTGTTTTGAGGAAGATAGTAGGCTGCATCTTCATAAACCTCAACCTCTCTGACTAAAAATGGCTTCTCCTCACCATTGATAAGGTATTCAATCCCATCATTTCTGAACTTGATGCACTGATGGAGGGAGGATGGAATTATCTTATTCTGATGTATCCAAGGCCTACCGAGTAAAGTAGTGCATAAAGTATATGAATCAATGGTATAAAACTTGGCTTCAGTCCTCCAGTCACCTATCTCCAAAGGTAACACTATGGAACCAAAAGCCCGCTCACCTTGTTCATTGAATCCTCTCAACATCATCTGATCTCCTCGAAGTGTGGAGATGTCGATCCTCAAATTGGCAAAGGTCTTTAGACCCATAATGTTCACCAATGCACCTAGGTCATTAAGAACTTTGGCAAGTCTGAATTTGCCCATGTCAACTATGATGTAGAGGGAATGGTTGTGCTCCAAGTCCCCTGAAGAAGGTCTTCATCTGTGAAAGTGATCCCCTGGGCTTCTTTTGTGTAATGTGCCTCCTCACTAATAGCGATCAGCTGAGCTAAGCATATCTCAAGATCAAGGAGAGCCTTGATTAATGATTCCCTCATCTCTTTTGATAAGACAAGGGCATCGTATATGCTTAGCTTAGATGAAAACTTTCTTTGATGAAAGAGGACATTGTAGTCCACCTTGGGCTGATCCTCCATAAGCATATCCAAGGGTGGAGCATTCTGTTGAGGAGCTTCTCGATCCTCTGTACCAATGACTTATTTCCCTCTATCTTGAGGTACTGCCCTAGGAGGTAGAACCTTGCCACTATGGAGGTTGACTTTGGTGATCTCTTTTGGCAGGGTAATGGAAGGTTCTACCTGCACATCAGGCTCACAAATAGCTTCTCCTATGGGACCCTAGGAATCAGATGATTCCAAGTCTATCTCAAGAGGTGAACCTGTAGCATTCAGAGTAGGAAAGTTTAACCCTAAATCAGAAAGAGGAAGATCAGAATTGTTATAGTTATTTTGACTTGAAGAGTTATTATTAAGAGTAGAAGTAGATAACCCATCAGAAGTAGCACAGATGTAATTCAAGCTAGCTTTATTCTTCAATTTCTTGGATTTTATAGGTGGTACAATGTAGAAATTAATTAAAGTAAGTGGGGTAAGGGATTTTATGCTCTTATCTGCTGATACAAGAGTTCTACTAGTAGAAGAAGAAGAACTAGTTGAAGTAGAGGAAGTCACCAATGTGGTACCTGCAACGATAGACTAGAGGCTGGACTCGGTTAGTGGTTATACTAGTGAGCTATCTCGGGCTGGCACATGCTGCTGCTGAGCTCCCCCTTTTACGAGTTGGCATTGGCAACTCGTAAACCTTCCTTGAAGTTAGAGGTTTGAGCTGACTCAGGCACCAGCAAGAAAAGTTATTTGATCTTCTGAACAATCTTTCTAGAGATTTTGGATAAATAGATATCCCAACCTTCTTTGGTTTTGCAAGGATCACAAGTATCCTCAAGGATTACCCTAATAGAACTAGATGGTTGTTTCACAAGGTATTCCTTTAGGATAAATATAGCATCAGTCTTGAAGCTATGTTCAAGCCAGGCCTTAAATGTGAAGCAATCCTCTAAAACATGACCTAGCATACGATGGTAGGGGAAAAAGTTAGGATCATGGCTTTTGCCCACTTCCTCCGATCTCCTAGGCTCCGGTAGCTAAAAATCAGACTTCTTTAAGAGATTCTTAAAGATAATCCTGATTACCTCCCTCTTAAATGAATAAGATTTGTTAAGCTTATCTAAAAGAGTAGGTGGATCATAACTATATTACGGTGCAATGTGTGCCGCTGTTGTTGATGATATGGCTGAAGAGACAGCGGTGCTAGCCATGGAGGCTACTATGAAGGCCGGTAAGGCTACCTCGGTGGTGGTAGAGCAGATGGAAGAGAAGGATGATGAGGTCGTGGTCTCTTAGACTGATCTATAGCAAGTTGCTTTTCCTTACCCATCTGTTGTCACTGCCCTGGGCTTCTTCTCATAGACCTTCTATGGGCAACTGTTTGGCCTCTCCTTGTAGACTAGCTGTCTTGTTGATTAGCTTCTTAAAGGTTTTGATGGTGAAGCCCTTAAGCATGAAGGAGACCGAGCCATGGATATTCTTTAGAAGAATCTCAATGGCATGCTACTCAGACAGCTACAACTTTTATTTCATACTCAAGTTACGCCATCTGAGAATATAGTCAACAAGGGACTCACCTAGGTGTTGTTGAGCTACAACGAGATTGCCAATAGTAACCCTTTGTTGAGCTCCAGCAAATCTCTTAATAAAGAGTTGCTCCAACTCAACAAATATCTTTACTGAATCGTTGGGAAGTTCAGCATACCAATCAAAAGCTATCCCTGTTAGGCTACTGACGAAGAGGCGGAATAGCAAAGCGTCACTGCCAACGGTGTTGCAATAAGTGCTCTTGAAGTGTGCAATATGTTGCCTCGGGTTTCTATTACCATCAAAACTCTTGAAGGAAGGTGGCATGAAACCCTTGGGATATTGGATTGCATCAAATTCCTCTGGCTAGGGCCTACCCTTTGGAATTGATGATCTTCCCCAGGCTTGAGCCAATGCTTCCTTCACCTGCTGCTCAACCATAGACTTGATATCTTTCTCCTGTATGGAGGTGCTTTCCACCACCTTCCTAAACATGTTAGTGATACCTTGCTCGATGGGAGGTAAGGTCTTGGGCAGGTAACTACTAATTCATCCTGTAGTAGGATGAACTGTTGGAGCTTATTTCAGAAGTACTGAGACTACAACTAACAAGTCCTCAAGCTACCTCGTCATCCTATCTATTTGTTCATCTTTCTACTTTAACTGATATCGAAGGTGTTGGGTTGATTAGGTTGTGTCTTCTTGCTCAATCTCATCACCTTTCATAGCTTACTGCTCTCTAAGGAGGGATCCCCTGGTATCTACCATGCAAACTCCTGTTGAGTCTCCCAATAAATCATTTTTATTGGGATCAAATTTGATCTTCTCCTCATCAGACCAGCCATACTCCATAATTTCTTTCTTTTCTATAAGATAATGTGCCACTATGTCCTCAAGAGAATGGTTAATTTGAATGGGCACAAATAATTTTGGCTGATCGGTGTGATCGCTATCATGTGCTGAGAGGCCCCAAACCTCCCCTACTATTGGAGAATCAATCCTATGAGGACTGTACTCTCTCCTGACTTCCATAGACTCTTAAAAAGGTGACACTCCTAGGAGGTTCTACTATCATGGGTGCAATTGGACTATCATCTGCTCCCTCTACAATAGCTACAACCATCTCTATATCTTGCTAAACTAGTGGTGTTGGTGAAGGGACGCCACTATGCTTCGAGGTCGCCATTCCTTTCGCACCACCAGAAGGTCGAGCAGGAGAGCTCGGCCTCACCATAGTAGGTGGTGTAGATGGAACAGGATCCCTCGGTCATAGCCTGATCAACAATGGAGTACATACTCCCCGGATATGGCCTTCATGGCCTTTGACGGAACTGCAAATGCTGCAATATGAATGGGTGACAGTGGATGGGGGGTAGAGCGGTGTGGTGGAGACACCACTGACTCTTTC
This sequence comes from Cymbidium sinense, assembly GCA_021442155.1. Taxonomy (NCBI): domain Eukaryota; kingdom Viridiplantae; phylum Streptophyta; class Magnoliopsida; order Asparagales; family Orchidaceae; genus Cymbidium; species Cymbidium sinense. Next base: position 334,352 of record CM038225.1, on the reverse strand, counting down.
GGGACAGGGACCCTCTTCCTATGATGGGTCATTCCTGTAAGCAAAATACTATCTATGTGATCGATGTGGGTAGCGCACCGATCAGAGAAATCAATGAGTGTGGAGGCTGGCTACCACCAAACCTCCTCTCTCGGTAGTGATGCACTATAGTGCCTCTCGCCCTCTCGCCATAGGTGTTTCCCCTTTGAGGATAGAGATCTCAAATCGAATTGATCTCCAAACTCAAAATGTCCGTAAGCTTCGCCAACCTGTAGAGGCAGGAGGCCGGCCTCTGACCTCCCTCCCTCAGCTAAACAAAGGTGAAGTATGGATCCTCCTAGCATCCTCTCTGTCAGACCCAGAGAGAGGATGAAATGGGTTCATTGTAACCAGCGGGGAAATCAGAGTAGGCACCTCCTCCACAACTGACCGTGTAGTAGCCTCCATCTCCCAACTATCAATAGTGGGTTCATACTTTGGTATGAATCCAATACTATATTTCGTTCTGTTGATCCTTAGCTTATTTCATCCTTAAGTTAAGTTAGCCAACATCTTTAGGTTTTAGGACCTCACCCCGTGTTGGTCTTAAAACCCCCGTTGGGTTCTCTAATTGGTAAAAATAAAAAGATCTAATAAAAATAAAATATTTAAAGACTTCCCCCTTATCTTTTCTATGGTAAGGAAAGGTTCATTCTAAAATAATAAAGACAAAATAAATCTTTATCAAAAATCATGCTTTTCAAAAAGCACTCTTTCAAAAATGCACATAATAAAATATTTTGCACAAACTTTATTCCTAAATCACCATCATCTAACAATATTTATGGTTGTTTTATGTAAGATCATCTTTACAAAAATAAGATTCCAACAATTACATTTTCTAAAAATACAAATAAGTTTCTTCACTCAAATCATTTTTTTTTTTTTTGGTGAAGACCTCAATTTTTTTTTAAAATAAAATTCCAACAATAATATTTTCAAAAGCATAAAATTTGAAGATGGGCCTTTCCATTCAATACATTCAAATGTGTTGAATGGATATTACCTTTTCAAGTCAAATCATAACTTTGAACATCCACCTAATACATTCCACATGTGTTAGGTTGGGATTTTCATATTTTCAAAAAAAAAGCACATATGAACCTCTCCATTCAATACCCACACTTATTGAATGGAAGTTTTATTTTCAAAGAAAACTAAATTTCCCAAAAGCACATATGAACATCTCCATTCAATATATCCAAATTTATTGAATGAAGATTTCATTCCCAAATAAAAATAACATCATTTGGAAATCCCACAAACATATTCCATATATGATTAAGTTGGAATTCCCTCTTTCAAAAAAGCAATAATCACACACAAAACAAAATTTTCACATTGCAAAAATAGGATTGACTTCCATTCCTACATACCCAAATTTGTTAGATGGAAGTCTTCTTTTTGAAAATCAAAACTTAACAATCATATTTTCAAAATTCAAAACACATTTGGAACTTCATTTAGCACACTCAAATTTTGCTAAGTCTCCAAATTGAAAATAAAAAATTTCAAAACACATTTGGAACTTCATTTTAGCATACCAAATTTGCTAAAGTGAAGTCTCCACTTTTTTAAATAAATTTTCAAACACATTTTGGAACTTCATTCTAGCATGCCCCATTTGCTAAGGTGGAGTCTCCCTTTTCAAAAAAAAAATTGAAACACCTTTGAAATTTCATTTAGCATACTCAAATTTGCTAAATGAAATTTCTACTTCACAAAATTTCCAAAAACACTTGAAATTTTACTCTTTAGCATACCAAACTTTGCTAAAGTGAAGCTTCCATTTTCAAAATAAAATCAAAACAAAAAAATTTTAAACACATATTTTGGAATTTCATTTAGCATAATCAAATTTGCTAAGTGAAATTTCCATTTCGCAAAATTAAGTGGAACTTCATTCTTTTAGCATACCATATTTTCTAAAGTGAAGTCTCCACTTTTAGTGAAAAATAAATCAAAAATAAAAAGAAACACATTAGGATTTCCTTAGCATTCCCAAATTTGCTAAGGATCCTATTTTTCAAAAGAATCAAAATATCCAATACAAATGAAACACTTTAGGATTTTCTTAGCATACTCAATTTCTAAGAATTCTATTTTCAAAAATCTTTCAAAAATAAAACACACTTGGGTTCTTCACTTAGCATACCCAAATTTGCTAAGTGAAATTTCAATTTTCAAAATCACCAATAATTCACAAGACAAAAGCAAATTAAAAGAAAAAGAAGAAACAATTATTTTCAAACACCTCATTTAGCATACCCAAATTTGCTAAGTGAGTGAATTCCAAAATATCAAATGAAAAATAAAACCAATTGACCCTTACTTTAACATGCTCAAATTTATTAAAGGAAAGGGTCCTCAAATCAAAATCTAATTTCAAACATGAACCTATGAAAGCATCTTTCTAAAAATATTTGAACAAATTTTCAACATACCTAAATTTATTTAAATTAGATTCATATTCTAAAATTCCTCTTTCCAATCAAATCTCTAAATCTTCTCTAAATCCATTTGAACCCCACTTAACACTTCCAAGATGTTGGACGTGGGTTCAAATTTTAAATTCAAATTCAGAAGTCAACAAATAGAAATTTGATCCAAGTTTGTTTCCAACATTAGATTCTCAACATTAGTCTCAGTTGCAGCTGCAGTTCAGTTTTCAATTTTCAGTTGACTATAATGGCAGCTTCACAGAAGTATGTATTTACTTTCCCCACGGCATGGACTTGGCTTTTGGATCAGGCCAATCTCTCCTAAGCTTATTACACCCATCTCATCCAGTTCAGTAGAGGTTTCGAGGGGGCAAGGTTTACCAATGAGGGCACTCCCCTCACAACTGTCAGCAAGACAACAGTGGTCAGGCAAAAGCCGGTCATTCAGATTAATTTTCCATCAGACTCTGATATCCCCTCTATGAAGAAGAAAATAGTGATAGCATCAGCATCAGCACCAATCTTTGTGTGTCCTATGGTTTCTCGTGCTACCCCTGTAAGGGCTAGCATCCACTCATTATCACCATCTAAGGGTAAGGCTCCTCTAATCCCAGAGATTGCCTCCCCAACTTTTAAGGTTGGGTCTAGTTCTTACTCCACTCACCCTACTAGGACTCAGAGGAGGAACAAAAACTGCATGATTAAGCGATACCATACACAATAACATGAGAGAGCTAATAATTAATCTTTTTCCTCTAAGTAAGAAACTTGATTTTTAAGTAAGAAATGTATACAATGACCATAAAAATAGATAGAGGAGTTTGACCAAATATTTCGTCATATATTGAACTAATGTTTACCATGAATTGGATCATAAGAGTTGACTCTAAAAGCTACTCACTCAAGATAATTAAAAGGGTGATTAAAATAAAAATCCTTAAATTGTGCTCTCTAAAATTTGAATATCATAACAAGAAGGTTGAAGCTTAAACTGAGTTAATCTATGATTCATAAAAATGATTAAAAATATAATATCTACTAAACTATTTATTTATCAACCAAAATATGAAGTACAGAGAGTAAATATCATAATTATAATTGAGGCAATTAAAAAATCTTGATGTGAACAAAATATTTTTTAATTTTCTTAAAATTAGAGCTTTTTAAAAAAATAATTTGATTATTCTTGGATATGCCTTCTCACTTGTGATGATAGATAAGTTATGATAACATTACAATAAAACATAAATAATTATGACAACATTCTTACTATATGACTATTCTAATCTCCTCTATTTAATTGATAATCTATATATTGCTCTTATAAATAACAATTTAGGTTTTCTTGATAAATCAAATGGTCAATCTATTTCTTCATATGAATACATCTTTCTATTGAATGTTCTCTTGAATGATAAAAATAGTAACATTAAGATTAGTCTTTGTTATTAAACTTTTTTAATGATTTTGGCCACCTGAGGTTCTCTGCATTCTAGATTCCATTAGAATATTTTTCTTAAATGTGTTTACGAGGAGTAATAAGTAACTCATAATGTTAAATTTAGTGAGAAAAATGCCTCTAATCTCTTAAATAATCTTACTTATTCATGGAGATATTTATATAACTTCATCTTGATTGCTCTTATATTATTAGAGTATTACTTAAATTACTTTGAATGGGCAATGATCCCCTTATCAATAGTTAATTATCCCTATATTTATTAAATAAGGTCAGCATAAGATCTATAATCTCTAATAATAATAATGATAAGAAAGACTCAGGGTGGAGGCCTCTAAGAAAAATATATCATAATAGTTCATAATCTACCCTTGAATTTTGAGAAGCCTCTAAATTGAATCTTTGAAATTATTCCTTAAGAGTTTCTCTCTTATATTTTTGAATTCCAAAATGATAAGAGTAATTCTTGATGATCTTCTGATTTGCAATAAAATTGCTATACAAAAAGCCTTCAAGGTCAACAAAGGTGTGTATAATTTTAATAGAAAGAATAGAATTAAGTGTAAGACTTAAAGTTCATTTTTTATGTATTTAACATGTAAAATTTTATATTTAACTATATAATAATTTAATCTTTAAATTAAATTTAAAATATCATAAATATCAAATATTAAATATAAAAAATTAAATATTAAATATGTAAAATATACAAATTTAAATTTATATATCCCTTAATAACAAAAATAGAAGAAATATGTTTGTTTTCTTACAGAAATATGCATGAAAATTTATCCTAGATAAAAATTCCACTACTTCAATTAAGGAATTCTTTTTAAAGATCCCATGATTGATATTTATTCAAAAATTACGTTTGTTTAAGATTCAAATAAGGTAGAAACCATGTTAAAAAAATTTAAAACATGTTCTCTTCAACCATATTCCAACCATCAAACTTACTTTGAATAAAGTTTAAACTTTGTTCAAAGTTGGACCAAATATGGATATCAAAGAATGAATCTTGCTTGAATATGGTATAAAATATTTTTAAAGGAGATTTGAGCATGGTTCAAAAATAGTTTGAATACATTGGACATGATTCTATTGGGTTTCAATAATTACTATAACAATTAATGAAGTGCAATTACAACAATAATAACACAATAAATTATAAGTTAGCTATAATAACATGAAATTTGGGAACTTTAGCATAATATAGAGCTATCATAACAACAGCTTAAGAGATAGATAAAATAGAGAGTAAAATAAAAGTCATGATTAGTACATCCAAATGATAAATTTTACATCAAGACATTTCTAAATAATGACATTATAAAAAGAATTACTATAAAGTTCTTACAATTATGAAGGGAGAGTATAACTTAAAATGTTTTGATGGCAGTGGCATCTGGTTTTAGGAGTTACTCAATTATAGTCTTACCATATCGACCACAACTATATTGTGCAACATTCTTTTCTCCTTTTGAAGGCTTTTTATTTTTCTTTGGACGGCCACTGGCTTCACTAATATGGATAGCACAATGAGTCTATTTATTTCATTTAGAATCTCTCAATAACCTCATTTATATTTGAAAAGATATTTTCAATGTAAGCAGCTAATCATGTTTTTGGCATATGAAATTTTTAATATAAGTTATTGTAAATTAGATCTCAATTTCTAGCTACAACCAATGCATGTTTATGTGGGTGACCTATAATATTAATTTTTTTGTATGCATATGTCCTACCTACAAATCAATATCACAATTAAGATTCAAGGTTGTGTAGTGTAAATTAATTAATGGCACAAACAACAAAACCTCAAACCTTATTTAAGAGTTTCCTAAATACTTCAAATATTTCCTTTACCAAGTCAATTTTTATGTATTTAAAGTAATTATGTGTCTCCTAAAGTATTATTATTATTGTAGTATGTGTATCAGGAACTCTAATAAAGTAATTAATGAGTTGGAGAATCCACTTTTGATAATATCATTGAAGCCGGATCTACATATGATATTTATTGATTTAGAGAAAGCTTATGATAAAGTTCAAAGAGAAGTCTTTTGGAGAGTTCTAGAAAAGAAAGGAGTTAATATTGGTTATATTCAAGTCATTAAAGATATGTATACTATAGTTATTACTTGTGTCCAAACACAACGAGGATTAATACAATATTTTTCTATTTCAATTGGATTACATTAAGAATCAGCTTTAAGCCCTTATCTTTTTTGCTTTAGTTATGGATGTCCTTACTAGGCATTTGCAGGAAGATGTACCTTGGTGTATGCTTTTTGTTGATGGCATTCTTCTTGTTGATAAGACTAAAGAGGGAGTCCAAGAAAAATTTGAATTATGGAGGTCAACCTTAAAGTGTAAAGTTTTGCATTTGAGTGGATCTAAAATTGAATATATGGAGTATAATTTTAGTTGTAGAAGTTATGGCGGTGGTGTTGTGGCATTAGGTGATCAAGTCATTAAAAAGAGTAAGCAATATAGATATCTCAACTTTATTGTTCAGAATGATAGTAAAATAGATGGGGATATTATTAGAAGAATTCAAGTTGGATGGTTGAGTGGAGGAATGCATCCACCCTATTGTGTGATAGAAAAGTAACGCTTAGACTTAAGGAAAAATTTTATAAGATGTTGGTGGTGTTGTGGCATTAGGTGATCAAGTCATTAAAAAGAGTATGCAATTTAGATATCTCAGGTTTATTGTTCAAAATGATAGCAAAATAGATGGGGATATTATTAGAAGAATTCAAGTTGGATGGTCGAGTGGAGTAATGCATCCACCCTATTGTGTGATAGAAAAGTAGCACTTAGACTTAAGGAAAATTTTTATAAGACGTTGGTAAGAATTTCAATGATTTATGGTATAGAATATTGGCCAGTAAAAGAGAAGCATAAAACTAAGTTAAGTGTTGCAAAGATGAGGATGCTCAAGTGGATGAATGGCCTTACTCTTAGAGATAAAATGTGAAATGAGTATGCTTGAGAAAATGTTGGAGTAGCTCTAGTGGCAGATAAGAAAAAAGAGAGTCGTCTTATATGATTTCTGCATAAAACGTCGATTGTCCAACGACCGAGTTAGGAGGGTAGATGTATTAGATTTGCCTTATGTTAAGAAAAATAGAGGTAGACCTAAAAAAAACTTGGTTAAAGTGTATAAAAATGACTTTAGCTTATTAGAATTAAATAAAAACTTGTATAACACAATAGAGAAGAAGGATTCATATAGTCGACCCCACATAGTGGGATAAAAGCTTGTTGTTGTTGTTGTCGTTGCTATTGTTGTAATTATCACAATTGCTACTAGATAGATCTGAGTATTAGCATCTTACATCATCACTACAAACAAAGTGCCACCATAATGTGCATTTGAAAATGTTCACCCATTAAATCAACAACCATTAAATTGAAGATACTTTCAAGCACGGATGCTTATAAGACATGAGCTATATATATCTTTAGTATATCATGGATAATTATTTTTAGCCCCAAAGTATAGGAAGTATCTAAATATCCCAGCCTACTCACTAGATTCAAGTATATTATAAATTGGAGTTATAATCTCTACTTCATGTTTTAGTCTGAAGCATTAATGGAGCCACTATTTTCCATAGGTTGTATGGTTATAATTTTATCTACTCCTACAATTAGTATGTCAACAACATCACCGATGTTTACATGTGTTATGCCCATACAATCATCTACAATTATGATAAATGGCGAACCGATCGATCTTGCATCATCCACATTTGGAAAAAAAATTATAGTTAAAATCTTATTATGAGCCTGTGCACACACACACAAATATATATATATTGTACTGTCAATCATTTGCTTTCTTATTTCATTTTTCAAAAAAATGTCCAGATCATTCTTCTCCATATAATACAAGAATGTTAACACTTGATTTACTTTTATATATCCTTTTCATTCTTCTCCATATAATACAAGAATGTTAATACTTGATTTACTTTTATAAAATAATTGATAAGAATATGATTTTACTATTATTCAAATAATATTTGAATCATGATTAAACATAGCTTAAACAAGTTCAAATATGATATGAATAATGTTGTTTAGTCATTACTCGAATCATATTCCAATATGATTTAAACCTTTTTCGAATAATGATCAAATACTATTTAAATACGGTATTTTAATAAGGTTTGATCATATGTTCAAGGGAGTCTAAAAATGTTCAATCATTATTCAAACATGAGGGCAGTTTGAATAAAGTTCCAAGATACAAGAAAAATTCACCTTTATTTTAGTGTCTCTTCTAAATGACCTAACATATGATTCATACACTTAAAAAAATAACACCCATGGTTGTTCAAGTTTTCGGTAAATTAAAAAAAAATAATCTAAAATTTCTTTCACTCCTTCGTATAGTAAAGATGAGCCCAAAGTGAAGATTTCATGAGTTTATATAGTAAATAGTTAATTATCAAATATTAGTTATCAATCTCTTTTAAAAATATTTGTAGCCTCCATTATAGACTTTTATGATGTTCTCCATTTAAGATATTATGATAGCCTCCATTATAGCCACCAATTTAGACTTTGTCATAAGCATAATTAAAGACTTTATGGAAAGAGATTTTTTTTTTTGTATAATTTAAAATTTAACTTAACACTTAACACATATTTTTATACAAAATAAAGTTTTGGATTTTTTTTAAAAGATAAACAATAGATATATTTCTATAATTTCTGTTAATAAATGTCAATAGACTTTTTTTTTAATTTTTTACCACTTTATTTTATAGATGTTGTATATAGAATTTAGGGTATAAGTGAGCCAAATCGTTATTTGTTACCACTTCATTTTTTTTTGTTTAATTATTAACCACTAGATTTATTACTATGTTATTTTAACATAGTTCTAACTCAATTAATTTAATTATGATTGATACATCCTCAGAAAATTAATCTGATCAAGCATGAATCTGAGGCATTTTGAAATGCTTGATCTAATCGGATTTCAGAAGCTTAGTCAATCGAGTCTCGATGAGACAAACATAGCAACATCAAGCGTAGTCGATCAGAACCGAATCGGCGAGATCAAACCGAGCATGAAAATGGATCACGATACGCCAAATGGTCACCAAAGCGACATATTTATAGTCGGATCGGCGTCGTCAAGGCAGATCCAACGAATCCAAGATCACCCAATTCGGGCATCATTAAGGCACCCGGATCATCAAAATACGCGTCTGTCGAGAGGATCTTGGGAGCGTCAGATGGGAGTGGTTATGGGAGTGGTTGGAGTTTTTCCTGGGCACGCCACTCCATCTCCCAAAATCTATAAATGAAACTTCATTCTCACCTTAAAGGGGAGAATCGATTTGAAGGAGAGAACTCGAGAACCAGGTACCTTGGCCGACGATCCCACCGCGTGGTGCTAAAGATCGGAGCTCGCCTAGGAGATCACCCAGGAATAGAAAAGACCGATTCTTGCTCCTTTCTCACGAAGATCAAGAGGTTGCTCGAGAAGGATTCTGCTTTTTTGGAAACTTCTCCCTTGGGTTGGAGTTTGGATATTGTATTTTCGCTCGAATATTGTTTAGCGCTTCAACTAATGAAAGCGGGGACTGTATCTTTGAACACATAGTGAAAGTTCTGGTGCGAAGGCGTGGTTTTCCATGGGTATTCCACGTATAACCGTGTTATCATATCTTGTGTGTTGGATAATTTTTGGGCTACGACGAAGATCTCGCATCTACCGGAAGAAAATTCTCTAGCACGCAACAATGATTATTATAAGTTTGATGATTAATTAATTTATGATACATTAATGAAAAATAATTGATTGGTTAATGTTTAATTAATTTAATAAACATAAACTTAATGATTTATTAACATAATGAATTAATAATTAATTAATAAAAATGAATTTATTGTCTATTTATTAATTAGTATGACACAATTTTTAAAGATTAGTTAGCTTAATTAATAGTTAAATAATGGTTAACATAATTTAAATATTAAAAAATTAAAATTAATTAAATTAGTTCTAGTAATTACATTATTGATATAAAATATTAAATTCAATATAAACAAACATACTTAAATCTTGAAATAATTTGCTTATCTAAATTAATAAATTAAATAAACTTGAGTAAATTATTATTATTTTCATGTAAATTGATTAGATAAAAATTACAATTTAATTAATTTATTGGATTATTAATTAATGATTAATTTAGATCGAGTAACTATAATTAGTAATATTTTCTTAAATAAATTATATCTAAATAGATTAGTTAAAAAGTAAATTAATTAAATAATTAATGTTACTTAATTGCAATTAATAATTGTAAAAATTGATTGCATAGAAATTATTATTTTAAATACTTAATGAGTTACTATTTAAATATCAATTAAAATATTATCTTATATTAATCAAAAATTAATTAATCTAATTATCATTTGAATATCTTAAATAAATATGATAAATATAATCTTGACATAATTAATATTAAATTTTATTTTAACTAACTAATTTAAATCCTTAAATAAATGGTCAATTAATTAGACTTTAACTGAATTTAATTTTTACTAACTTAATTATTTTTTGAGATATAACTATTTTAAATTTACTAAATCTGAATTTAGAAGATTTACTGAATCCTACTTTAATTATAAATCATATATGCTCTCTCGGACCGAGAGTCCACCACTTTTCTCTTTAGAAGTCTACGTGTTGTTTATTTCTTCTCGACGTCTTCAACTATTGTAAGTCTCAAATGTGAAAAGTGGATGGTTGTGTTAGGCAGTCGATAGTGCGGTATTTATTTTTGGAATGTGGGACATCACGTGGATCGTAGAGGAGTACTTATTGAAGTGATTATGTACGACATTAAAGAATGATGTACTATCTCAAAAAATAGAAATCATCACCATATAATGGACCTAATCACCTAATAAGAACTCCTAAGACATGATAGGTATTCGAATATACCAGAGATCTTTCTCCTACTTTACATAGAAAAGTAAAGTAGGATTTAAATTAAGCTGGGTTCGTTAAGTTCTCTTTGGATGCAAGCCTCAATAGTTAATTACATCCTAAGAGATGAAATCCCTTAAGAATATTCTCGATTAAAGTAGAAATTAAAGTCTCCAAAGATTTCAAGGCTAGGCTATCAATAAATTGGTTATATTTGAAAAATCAATTGGGAAAAATTTAAGGAGAAGACTTATTTTTGGAAGCCAAAGGGAGGAAGTAGGAAATGCTCATAATACTAGGAGGCCCAGTGAGATTTCAATCTATCTTATAGTTGGCCTTTATAGATTTGAAGTTGAAGAGATTTATATATTTTGAGTTAAAATTTTCTTAAATTACTAGGGCTTATAACCTGGTAACATAAAGTTGTGAAAATGCATAAGAGGTGATTATTTATGTTTGTAGCCTGAAGGAAACAGATACCTTAGATCATGAATCTAGGGAGCTTTAGCAAGAGCTAAAGTACAATCTAAATCTAAGCGAAGATGGGTATAAGGTCTACCTCTACAAGAGAGAGTAAACCACCTGACTGTTGGGTTTACAACTATCATGAGTGGCCGCCAGCTAACTCTTCATATGCTTTAAATCAATGTCATCTGGTCATATGAAATTGCAAGATAGTTGGGTTGTTATTGATTTAGAAAGAGACTAAAGTTCTTAAACTCATTTTATAAGAGACTAGAGCATGAGTGGTATAAGTAATAACTTAATCTACAAATATAAAATCTTTTCAAATTTTATTTCAATTTTGACACTTCATTTTGACAAATGCTTTAAGATTTTTGTATGTCTAAATGCATGATGAAATGAATTTTTGGCTAAATCAAAAGAGAAGATGGTGAAGCTTTATTAGCAGGAGTTACTCTCATAGGTCAAGCGATTCCCATGCGTGTAAGGACGGAGGCCCTCATTTTGCAAGAGTGAAAGAATATGTATGCATGTAATTTGACATACAACCATACAACTAAGGGGTTGCTAAATCTTTTAATTATCTTGATTTTCATCCTAGGCTTTCATTGTGAGGTTATGAGTTATTTAAAACTTTAGTTATGAGTTGTAGTTGAGTAAAAGATTTATTTTTCTCTAAGAGCCTAATCACATCCAGACCACATATTGAAACATCAATCATGAAGAAACTATGAAAAAGGCATGTCATTTCTAATGCACAAGCTAAACATAACATCAAATATTTTATAGCTCCACAAAAGAATAACAGACCAGTGTGATCGGGTACCACCGTACAACCTGAAAAGAGATAATGGGTAGCAAAGCTATACCCTTATACAACCTGAAATATAAAATAATAATTACAATTACAATGAATGAGTGTTATGGGGGTCTTCTTTTCTTCATTCTTTCTGTCTTCATGTCTTCATTTCTCCATTTGATTTGGTATACTTCAAGGCATCACATTGCACTTTGGGACTAAGCCTTCTAGCTAATGCTCATCCTAATCTCTCATAACAATAATCCTAATTTCTAATGCAACATTACATTCAAAGTAGAAAAAGTAAATCTAACTACACCTACAAAATAAGTGTTAGCTGAGCATACACCCAAACAATTATATCATAATTTAGACTTAGCACCCTACATATGGGTAACCAAGTTCACCTGTCCTAACTTAGATTATGCTTAGGAGCTTAAGCAACCTGCAAAGAGAGCATTTATATTTATTTTTAAGCAGCCCTTTAAGTATAATTCCTTGCAAAAAGTATGTTAGGCTGACCACAACCTACCATCCAATCTACGAAGCATGCACCCTAACATCTAATTTAAAATATTACATCATAAAACAAAACATACACCAAACATACACCGTCCTGACTTAGGACTGGAAGTGGTGACTTAGCTCTAATGTGTGTGTTAAGACTTATATGATATGTCTTACTAGGCATTAAGGTTATATTTTTCTAAGTGTGAAAGAGATTTAATTTAACCATAAAGAATGATTTCACTTCAAGTTGTTTAATTGATTTGAGAATTTTAATTTTTGTTTTATTTAGTTTGTGACATATACTTAATAACTAAGTGTTATAAAGAGAGAAAAGAGAATTGCTCTCTTTCATCCCTACCCCGAGCCACTTTCTAAAGCATATTAATTTGATTTAGTTCTCTTTAGTGAATGGCTTATTAAATGATTTAATTAACCATAAGTTTAGGTTCACTTTAAATGATCCTATTCAATATGAAAGACATCTTAAGATTAATTTAATCAAATTATTATCACATGACATATATCAAACTATTCTCTTTCATCAGATGTAACATGCATATGATTTAATCTTAAGTATATCTATACATGCAACATATTTTAGCACACTTAAATGATGAATGTAGATGTGTATATTTAAGATTTATATTCTTTCATTTGATTAAATTATTTAACCATATTAATTTAAAGCTCTATCCAAATTCTTATACAAAAATACATGAGAAAGAAGCTCCAAATTACATGATTAATTAATTCAACAACTTAATCGTTCATGAATGCATGGATTTTTTATAAAATAATGAGGGGTTCTAATTCTATAATTAAGTACACACACACATGTATAAGAGACATAAGCTAGTACAAGCCATTGATAACTAGGGAAGTGAGGTATTCAGATGACCTCCTTGGGGCTAACTAAAGCCTCATATTCCTAGGATATCCAAACTAAGCACTTGCTTTTTTTTCAAATACATATAGATGCATACATAAATAAAGGAAGAAAAACCATGTAAAGATTGTATTTTTAGTTGATTGAAATATTTATGCATATGGGTTAAAGTTCCACCCAAATTTTAATGGAGGAATACATGTAAATAAAATCAAATAAGTATGTGTCGCTATTAACCAAGGAAGTGAGGTAATCAAAATGACCTCCTTGGGGCTAACTAAAGCCTCGTGTTCCTGGGATGTCTAGACTATATACTTATTAGCATTTAAATACATGTAAAACCACACATGAATTAAAGAAAAGAAAACCTCATTCCATATACTTAAGGTGTAATCATATACATCTCTTATGTATTTATAACTAGCATCACAACCTATGTTATTACTCATTTATAAGCTTTTGAAAATACATTTGGATTTAATAGTGATAATAGTCACACATTTATTAAATTAAATTAACACACGCAAGCTTAACATAAAGGAAAACTATTTGATTTAATTAATTTTGAAAAGATGAATGTATGATTTCAAGTGATATACAATATTTAACATGATTGGAAATGAATAAATAAATATAAAACATGATTTCATTCAATTAAATTAATTCTTAAGGACAATCATATCAAATAATACCATTTTAAATAAACCAAAACTTTTTATGTATCATTTTTTGAATTCATATTTGATTTGGTTTAAGAAATGTGAAAAAATATTTGTTGATCCTAATCTATTCCCATATTTTTGAATTAACTTGGTTTAATAAAAAAAGTAATTAAGTTAATTTTATGGATTAATTAGATTGTAATATTCATTAAATCCATTAATTAACCATTTCATATATCATATATTTACCCAAATAATTGTAGCGTGATATGCATCAAAAATTATGATCCTAAGCTAATGCAATTGATTCACATGAGTGCTAAGGGACTTACTATTATAATTCTCTCTAGAGTGATTTTGGATTTTATGATTGATTTCAATTTAATTAGTGATTTGGATTTAAATCAATTAATTAAGCCTTGATTAATTTGATTAATAAAATGAACTTAGGGAAATAGATTATGAAGGAGGCCCTAACCTTATCCCATGGGTCTATTCACTGTTGAACAAATATTAACCACTTAATCAATTGATTGTTGTTCATGGGATTAATTAACCATTATCTAGATTATGAGAGTAATTAGGGCTCGATTAATCAATTTTCCTAATTAAGTAAGCAATAAATTCTAAAAAAATTAGAGGAGGTAGAGGTTATCCTTCTAAACAATCTCAAAAATTATGGGATTAATCACTTGGGTGCTTAGAGAGTAATTAGACTAATTAAATTTTTAGTTAAATCTTAATTAAGCTATATTTACTATTCAAATTAATTAAGAATATTTGTATTAAATTATTATCAGAAATACCTTTAAAATAAATATTTATTTGCATTTTTTTGAATTTTTCTATAATTTATGGCGAATTATGAAAGTTTTAGTGATTAAAAATACATTTAATTAGCCTTAATTAACCTTAATCCCATCAGCACCACGTGGCACGCTAACACGGCGCACTTTCCACGTGGGGCCGCGGGATTGATTTTTTAAGTAGTCACATCCGCAGGTTGAGTCAGCCGATGGCGGGACGCGGTTTCTTGTGCGCCATCCATCTAAGATCGGAATGGCTATGATTAATCCCACGGTCCTTGAAGGATTAATCGGATGAATAGAGAGTGATTTGATCAGGATCGTCCGTTCCAATCACGTAGAACATACGGCCCATAATCTATCTCCTCCCGAGCGGTGAGAGATAGAGACCGTACATCATTCGTCACTTGATCCGAGCTCACTCGAGCTCTGATCAAGCTCAAATCGACCCCACACTATCAGAGAAGCAAAATGGAGAGATCCAATGGTGGAAATATCATGGCAAACAACTTTTCTTCACAAAATGACCAAACCATTTCTACCTAGGGGTCGATTTCAATGACATACCTCACCGGAGCTAAGATCTGCAGTTTCAATCGATTGAGGAAGTTTCGTCTGGTAGAGATGAAGCCATGTTGAGCGGCACAAGCTTTGATTTGGTGTGGTTTGCTCGGAAGGCCAATGCACGAGACATAGGTGGTCGGCTTTGATCGAAGTCAGTCGTCCGGTGGTCGGAGGGGTCGGGGGATGATTTGTTCTTACTCGTCGTGCTCTAAGGAAGGTGTGTGCAAAGTTAATTACACTTTGGTGGTGATTTGAGCAAATGGGAATCAAAGGTGGTGTGCCCTATTTTGGTTTTCCTTAAAATCAAGAAGAGGAGAAATGTGAGCACTTGGAAACTTGGAAAATGGCTCTAGGATGTGCATCTCTAGTTGCTAGGGTTGTGAGGAGTGCAAGTGTATGAATTTGAGTGAGAATGAGGGGGGGTGTGGATGCCCCCTCATTTCTTAGATCAGATGACCATGGATGATTTTGCCATTTTGATCAAGTGGCTGCCAAGGGGAGCTTGAATTGGGCAGAGAACCATCCTAGGTGGCTTGGCCTTAGTGGAGGAAGGAGTGGAGGTCGCTACCAAGGGGGTAATGGGAATCCTTGAGCTTTCCAAGTGTGTCAATTAGAATGGGGAGGTAGTTTCACCTCCCATGGGTCAACCACTCCGGTCGGTGAACAATGTCCAAGTGAGCAATTGATGAGTGTCAAGTGGGCAAGGAAGATGAATGACTATTTACATGGGTGTTTTGTCGCATACCCTTAGCTCAAGGGTAGAGTGGTCATTTGGTATTGGATTTGATTTGGGCAGATTTGAAATGATTCAGATGTAGGTTGAGCCAAATTTCATATGATTTGGAGTTCATTTGGTTAGGTTTGACTCAATTTGACATATTTTAGTCAAATTAGGTCAAAACGGGTTAGTTTGACCAATTGGTCAAATTGGGTCAAACCAAGGGTTGGGTCAAGTTCATATGATCATTTGGAGTGTGTTGGTATTAATGGTTTAGGTTTGATTTTGGCTTATTTGAGTTCATTTGGGTCAAATGGGTCAAGTTGACCAATTTGATCCAATTGACTAAATTGGCTTGGGTCATAGCTTGGTTTGGGTTTGGTTGATCATTTGGAATATATTATGAGCTTTGCTTCAGTTTAATTTGGATTTGATTTGGTTTTATGTTGACTTGACCCTTTTGGTCAAGTTAGGTTCAATAGGTCATTTGGGTCTAGTGGGTCAATTGGGATCAATTGAGGTTTTGGTCAAGTTCAACATTCAATTTGAAATGAACTTGAGCCAATAACTGTAATCAATTTGGATTTGATTTTGATTTCACCCATTTTGGCCATTTAGGTCAAATTGGGTTAACTTGGGTCAAGAGGACCAATTGAGCTAGGTTTGGCTCAATTGAAGGTCAAGTCATGTTTAAGTGTTGATTTTGTGTTTAGTATGAATCATGGGTTTCAATAGATTTGGCTTAGGTTACAATTTGGCTAGTTTAAATTCATATGAGTTAAATGGTTGACTTGGTCAAAAGGCTAGGTTGACTTGGTTTGACCCCATTTATATCAATTGATCATCCTAAGATGATCAACAATCATGTCATGAAGTTTAGATTGGCTTAATTCACTTTGATTTGGAGTGAATTGGATTTTGGTTCATGTAAGTCAAATTTGTCACTTTGGATCAAGTGAACCAATTGGATTTTGTTGGCTTGATTTTGGGTTGAGTTTGGTTTAGTTGAGTTTATATATGGATTTTGGATTTATATATAAATCCAATTGCAATTGGTTTGAGTTCAAATGAGTTTTGGTTCATTTGAATATTTCAAGTAAAATAGGCTAAGTTGGGTTTGACTTAGGTTGATTTTGGTTTGACTTGATGATTGTAGATTTCATTTATAATTGGATAGGTAATTGAAGGAATGATTGATTCAAGAGAAAATCCATTAGTTCTGGCTTGATTTGGATGTCGTTTGGTTGAGTCCAAATAATTGGCTCAAAGGGTTCAAATTTATGTGCTGATTTGATTTGGATTTAGTTTTAGCTATTTGATTATGGATTTGATTTATATTTAAGAAGATAATTGAAGATACAATTAATTTATAAAAAAAATCAATTGAGTTTGAAGGAGTTTTAGGGCAAATTTGGCTAAGTCCATGGTGGTAGGTCTAAAGGGCTTAGAAGGGGATTTGATTTGATTTGATTTGATTTGATTTAGTTTAATTTATTTTTGATGATTTGAGTGCAGATTTTAACTATATTTGTGAAGATGATTGAAAATATGATTGATTCATGAAGAAATCAATCAAGTTTGGATTGAATTGGATGAAAATTTGGCTAAATCCATGAAATCCAATCATAAGGCTTAAGCAAGATTTGATCAAGGGCTTCAATCATTTGATTTGGAATTTTGATTTGGATTTGAGTTTGAATCGAACTTGAGGTTTGGTTTGAAAATTGGGTTTGAATTGAATTTAGGAAGTTGTACATAGATTGGGTTTAGGCCATATGGTAGGTGATTTTCCTAAGTTCTTAGGACATGGCCTAATCCTATGATTAACCCTTCAAAGTCTCTAGGCTTAAGTTAAGTATTCACCTAATCACTATAAGTATCTTATGATTAAGGAAGTCTTAGTGTCTAGAAGACTTCTAAGTCTATGATGAGGAGATTGAGAACTTACTCCAAAAGTGAGGAGAATAAATATCCAACATAAAATTTGTCGAAATGATAATGATGTGAATCCCTTAAAACATTATGTTAATGCTGAAGCGTCCCATGAAAGTGACATGTTGTATGGCCTGAATACAGTGAAAAGTGTGCAAGGGTCATTGCATTGGCGCCCAGATGCAGTGTTAAATAAGCAAATGTTCTCACATTATGGACGGATGCAGGCAAAAAAGTTAGTCTACGGAATTATAATTAGGCTAGAAACTTAGAATATAGGTATTATTAGAGGTAAATTAATATAATTAATGGATATTATGATTCATAGAAAGATAAATATTTTATGTATTCAATAAATTAAATCAGTTGGGGAAAATGTTAAGGAGATTGATAGTTTATATTTTAAACTTTGGTATTCAATTAGGAGTCAGATTAGAAATGGTGTAAATATAATTATTAATTAAAGTTTGAAGGATAATATTATAAATATTAATAGGATTGAAAATATAACTATAACTTTAAAGATTGTTGTTGATATTAAATGTATCAATATTATAAGTGTTTATGCTCCTCAAGTAGGTTTGGATGTAGACTTAAAAGAAAATTTTTGAAATGACTTAGAAAGATTGATACAACATATACCTCTTAAAGAAAATATATTTATTGGAAGAGATTTAAATAGACATTTTGGTCGAGTGTTAAAAAATTTTAAAAGTATTCATGATGGCTATAAATTTGGAGTGACTAATGAAGAAGGTAGAGCTATATTAAATTTTGTTTTAGATTGTGATTTTGTAGTTGCTAATACATTAGTTAAGAAAAAGGATGAGCATATCACTAATTATAAGAATGGATCTAATAAAACATAGATTGATTATTTTCTGATAAGAAAAATAGATCGTTTAGATTGTAAAAATTGTAAGATCATTCCGAGTGAAAGTTTAAGTATCCAAGATTGAGTATTAGATTTAGATTTTTAGATAAAGAATTGAATGATAAAAATAAATCGAATTATTGTCCTAGGATTAGATGAGTGCACTTAAAAAATACTATTGAAAATATTTTTAAGTGAAAACTACAAGAGCTTAGAATTTGAGATGTTCATAAGAAAACTAATGTTATGTGAGAACAAAGTGATAAATAAAAGTAAGCAAATTATGAAAAATGTGTTTGGAGAGTTAAAAGAAAAAGCTTATTTCAGTAAAAATAGTTTGTGGTGAAGTTAAAATGTGTAAAAAAAGATAAGAAATAAGAAGCTTTGTTTTTAAACTTAGTTTAGATGTAAAAACTCAAAGAATTGGAAAAGATATAAAGTGACCATTAAAGAATTCTAAGAAAATAATCTGTGATGCAAAAAATTAGTTTTTATGATTTATGCAATAAATTGGATACCAAAGAAGGTGAAAGATGTATGTATAAGTTTATCAAACAAAGAGATATGAAAAGTAAAGATCTAGTTCAAGTGAGATGTATTAATGATGAAAATCATAAAGTACTTTTTTTGGAAAAAATATATTGAATATAGGTGGAGAAGTTAGTTTGCTAAACTTTTCAATGAATGCTCTGAGAATATGATTGATTTTAGCAACCTTAGTTTATAAACAAACATAGAAATTTTTATTTTTATCGTCATATTAGTAAATTTGCAGTTGAAGAAGCTTTAAATAAAATTAAGTGTGGAAAAATAATAGGATCTGATGATATTCTAATAAAAGTGTGAAAATTCTTTGGAGATTAAGAATTTTTTTTGCTTATGAATATTTTAATGTTATTTTAAAGACTAAAAAGATGCTAGATTAATGAATAAAGAGTTTGTTGGTTCTTATATTTATAAATAAAGGTAATGCATAAGAGTGTGCAAATTATAGATGAATTAAGTTAATGTGCCATACGTTAAAATCATGAGAGAGACTAGTTGAGCATAGGTTACCATGTGATATAAAAGTTTCTCAAAATCAGTTTGGTTTAATGCCGAGTAGATCTATTATGGATGCTACACATTTGTTGAGAGGTTTGATGGAGAAACATAGAGAAAGTAAGGAGGATCTATATAAGATATTTGTTGATTTAGAGAAAGCATCTGATAAAGTTCCAAGAGAAGCCCTTTAGAGAGTTCTAGAAAAGAAAAGAGTTAATCTTTGTTATATTCAAATCATTAAAGATATGTATACTAAGGCTATTACTTTGTCCAAACATAAGAAGGACTGACAAAATTTTTTTTTATTTCATTTGGATTACATGAAGGATCGGCTTTAAGCCCATATTTTTTTACTTTAGTTATGGACGTTTTTATTAGGCATTTATAGGAGGATGTACATTGGCATATGCTTTTTGTTGTTCGTCTTGTTGATACGACTAGAGAAGGTGTCTAAGAGAAACTTGAATTATGGAGGTTAATCTTATAGTCTAAAGGTTTTCATTTGAGTAGATATAAAACTCAATATATGTAGTGTAATTTTAGTTGTAGAAATTCTTATTGTGGCGTTGTGACATTGGGTGATCAATTAATTAAAAAGGGTGAACATTTCAGATATCTATGGTCATTTTTTTCAAAGTGATGAGGATTAGTAGAATTCAAGTTGGATGGTTGAAGTGGAGGAATGCATCAAATTTGTGTGATTCAAAAGTGCCACTTAGACTTAACAGAAAATTTTATAAAATGGTGCTAAGATCTGTAATAATTTATGGTGTAGAATTTTGGTTAGTAAAAGATACGCATAAAACTAAGTTTGGTAGAGATGATGATCTCATATGGATGAGTGGCTTTAATCTCAGAGATAAAATGTAAAATGAATATGTTTAGAAAAAGATTAGAGTAGATTTAGTGGCAGATAAGATTAGAGAGAGTCGCCTTAGATGATTTAGCCACATAAAATATCGTTCGTCCGATAACTCGATTAGGAGAGTAGATGTATTAGATTTGACTTATATTAAAAAAAAGGTGGAGGTGGACCTAAAAAGACTTGATTATGATATAAAAATAATAATTTTAATTTATTAAAATTAAATAAAATTTTGACATATAATAAGATAAAATGGAGAATAATATAACTGACCCCACATACTTCCATAAAAGCTTGTTGTTGATGTGTTCACCTCTTGTGGACAGTTTTATTGCTTGAAAAAAGAATACAGCGTAAAAAGAATGCAATGTAAAAGAAACATAGTTTATTTGAATTAAATTAGATTATTTTGGTTGAAAACTCTATAAATGTAAGAGTTTATTTTTTTTCTATTTAGTAAAATAAATATAGTATAAAGTATTTTTGAAGTTGTGGATAGCAGGTGACAGCGGGCGGCGATGAGTGGCGGTAGTCAGTAATGAGAGGTTGAGAGGGGATATGCGGTAGGCGGCGACGACCATAATACTTTATACTGCTTAATGTATTTAAAATATGCTCAAATCGAGCGAATTCAATATACACCAAAACATAATCCTTTCAATATATATTCTAAATATATTACATTATTTTAAAATTTTATTTTTCATCGTATCAAACACCAAAAAAAAAAAAAATAAATTTCTTGATTTATACTAACCCAAAATTCTCCTTTCCAAACAGCCGTTTATCTCCTCATTTAGCCCTTCCCTGCATCCTCGGCATTGCCCTAGCTTCCCCCCGTCCTACGCCATTCGCCGCACCCGCGCCTCCCAAACGCCAATTTTGTCTACTTTCCTCGCATCCCACACGGACTTTCGATCGCTAGTTTCTCTCCGGCGGCGGGCGGCGGATTTACTCCCGCTTGGCTGAGGGACCGATGGCTTTATCCGCCTCCGACGTTCAAACCATTTACTCACTCCTCTCCGACGCTATGAGCCCTGATGTGTCAGTACGAAATCCGGCTGAGTCCGCCCTATTCCAGTGCGAACGCCGCCCCGGATTCTGCTCATGTCTCCTAGTAAGCTTTCTACCCGTCTCATGTTGCTACCTCCTGTTTGTTGGTTTTTATGAATGGGTCGGTTTTTGGCATTCTTGAAAGCAATGGTAATGCAGGAAATCATCGTCGCCAGGGATTTGTCTTGCCGTTACGACATCCGTCTCTTGGCTTCCGTCTTCTTTAAGAACAACATACGTCGTTTCTGGAGGCAACGGTGAGATCTGTATTTCTCAAAAATCACTAGATTGATAATCCTGATGTTTTTGGAGATTGAATTTCTTATATCAACTTTTTTTCTTTTATGTCTTTACGAATACTACACACTCATACGCTAGTATCACATTAAGATATCATAGGGATACTTAATAATTTCCTTAACTTCTTTGTGTCAACGGCTCACTTAACTTCTTTGTGTCAACGGCTCACTGGTTTACCCTTTTGCTCTTTCTTGTCACTTAGATGTGTATGGGTTCTTGGAAAGTGATGAAAAATAATGTTAAGGAAGTAGAATTGTTGTATTGATGAAGGTGGAGTCATAAGGCGCAAATGCATGATTATATGGAGATTATCGTAAATGGGGACTTAACCATTTTAAAAAGGGGATTTAGAAGAAACTCCTTATATAGGCTAGATGAGGCAAGACAAAACCTTACTTGTATAGTCTTGACATTTATACGAAAGATCCATATTCAATTTCAAATATAGCCAGTTTTGTTCTATTAAAATTTTGATCAATAACATGATATGCTTTAGTAGATAGCTTGATGAATGTAATTAAACAATTGCAATTGTGATGTACATGGAATCTGTTTAAATGTTATTGTAATTTATGGAAGCTGAAAACTTAAATACTTATATCAGGAAAATTCTATGCCTTTTTCATGGTTCAATACTGAAAACTAGTCTGCATGATGAGTTTAACAGATCTGGCATAGAAAATAATTCATACGGCACCAAAAAGTTTGGCAGACATTCGATAGTTGAAGTGATGAAGTGCATTAAGAAATATGCTAATTAATAATGTTTCTTGCTTGTTGTATCTAGGAGTCATTTCCTTGTTGAACCGCTTATTATGAAGAAAAGTTATAAGAATATAAGTTGTCATATGAGCGAAGAAACACAAAACAAAGCCATTGTTTGTATTCTTTTTATTATTTAACTTAACATGGGAGTTTCTATAGACCATACATTTAGAATATATAACTCCGTATCTTTCATGGAAGCTGACGATCAAATATATTAATTGACAAACCTTTCGTTTGGTATGAGGATATATTTATTTTCAAGTCATGCCACTTTTCCAGTTATGGGTGAATTCATGTTTAGGGTTTATTCCTTTTATTTTTTTCTATTGTCAAGCCAATGTGATATCATATCTATTACTAGTTAACCTGTTTGAACAAATTGAAATTTCTGCATGTAGTGTTATCAGCAATGATGAGAAGGCACATCTTCGGAAAAAGTTGTTGTCAGATATCCGTGAAGAGAATTCTCAGGTAAATATTCTTTTTCATTTGCTTGGAGCGTTTGTTTTGAAACCAACATTCTAATTCTAACCCCTTTTCACATATTCAAAACTGAATATTTTCTATGATTGTTATCATGGTACCTTTTATTGGTTTTCAATGTTGAACACATGAGCATTAGCAGCAGTTTGGCTACTTTCCAACTGTGTTAAATTGTTTTTTGCTCGTGTTTTGTTATTCTACAGATAGCAGTTTACTTGGCTGATCTTGTCTCAAAAATTGCACGTATAGATTATCCAAAAGAATGGTAAGTTCTTGTATAAAGGTCTTTTCAGTTACCAGTACTAATAAATTGTGGTTCTTCAGCTTGTTTGACTATGATACCCTCCCTTAATCACTGTGTTATATCAAATTTTATGCGTTTTTTAATTTTTGAATTGCTCACTGGTTATTAAGTCTGCCTTAATATGGATATCAACATAATTTGCCCCTAGCCTGTATTTTGTTTACAATTCTGCTTTTCTGATGCTGAAGCTGTTCGCAAACAGTTTGAGATGTTGGTCATTTGTTGATTATAGCTTGTTATTAATTAATGCATTGCTTTAGCAGTTATAAAAATGGAATAGTGATATATATTTTACTGAATTGTGAAGTTATTGATAAACTTGAGGAAAATTATGTTTTGATTCATTCTTAATATTTGAGTGTCTAAATAAGATGATTTATTTAAATTTGGAGGAGATGAACCCCAAACATTCCTTTTGGAGGGAAGGGGAAATACCATTGGCCCTCATACTTAAAACGGGTTTGCTGGAGACATTACATGCAAATTACTTAAATCCTAACCATCTTTCCAGCATGATTTGTTGTCAGAGTCTAGTTCCTAGTACAGAGACCTTGTTATTGAGCTTTGTTGGCCTTCCCAGTGACACTTCCTGTTTTTGTTCTTAAATGGCCTTCTTTTCGGCATCTAAATGTGTGTTCCAATGCAATTTGTTTGTTCTATATGTGATTGTTAACTGTTTTCTGTAATGTTTATGCCAGCATTCGAAACCTTTTCATGAATCAAGAAAGAATGAGATGGTGTAAGTTGATTCTAATTACTATGATATCAAGCTAGGAATGTAGAAAGTCTGTGGGTGTTGGGGTTGAAAGAGGTGGAGCAAGTGAAATAAAAGAAAAAAGAGAGCTTGAAATGAAGCAGTTGCACACAAAAAAGACACAAGAAGATTTTTACGTGATTTGACAATTTGCTTTCATCCACGACCGCATTAGGATCTTACTATTTTTCTTTCTCTGACAAGGAGTTTGTGCGAACTCAAAATTTGGTATAAAATATGCCCCTTCAAGGATTCAATTTTTAGAGGAAGGAAGTACAAACAAAGAAACATTTCAAATAAAAATTTCTCGTTAAGAAATTCCTTTCAAATAATTTAGGAGAAAGCATAATCCGCGTGTCTTCAATCGATGATGGAGATACTAATCCTCAAGCCTTTAATCAACGATAGGAAAATATAATTTGTGTGCCTTCAATCAATAGCATATAATAATCCTCAAGCTTTTAATTAATGATGGAGATAGTAATTCGTGTGCCTTCAATTAGTCAGTCTCCACTAATAACTACTTTTCACTTGGAGATTGAGCTCTTGAATTGTAGCAAACTCTTAATGTTCCTAGTAAGGCATCTCTATCTATCACGAGCAATGGAGGCTAACTGAGGCAATGCACAACTGCAGTTTTGAGATGGTTTTCACTTTGGTTAGCATACTTGTCGGATTCTTCGTGCTAATAATTTTCTCTAGTCGTAGAGTTTCATCATCAATCAATCCTCTGATAGGATGATGTCAGAGCTATATATGCTTTGTTCTTGAATGAAATATTGAATTCGTTGCAAGATGGATGACACTTTGACTGTCACTGAATAGAGTGTTATTAGTTCGCTCTTTTTATAACTATTTTAAAAAATTATTTAGTCAAATCATCTTCTTACCTGTTTTTGAAACTGTCATATACTCGATTTCAATTGTAGACAACGCGACACTCTTCTACAGTCTTGACATCCAACTTATAGTGATTTTTCCAAGCGTAAACATATATCTTGAAATGCTTTTGCGGCCATCTAGATCTTCTCTTAGGTTAGCATATGAGTATCCTTATAGAATTAGTTTAGTCTGCTTAAAACAAAGGTCTGTAGAAGTACTTTTCAAATATCTCAATGTCCACTTCATGGCTTCTCAATGCTCATCTCCTGGATTAGACATAAATCTACTTACTATAACTATATGAGCGATGTTTAGTCTGGTATATACTATAACATACATTTAGTTGCCAACTGCTAATGCATATGTTGCATTTTTCATATACTACAATTGGTTTTTAGATAGTTTGAAGTGACCACTCAAGTGAGTTTCTCTTGGCTATGCATTCTAAAAGCTAAATCTATTCAGAATCTTTTGAATATACTTCTCCTGGGATAACTTTATAGTCCATTCAGATCTATTTTGAGTAATTTTTATGCCAAGAATTTTTTTTGCTGCACTCAAATTTTTATCTCAAATTTTCTAGATAGCAGCTCCTTCACCTTGTTGATTTCTATCATACTTGCACCTGCAACTAACATGTCATTAACATAAATCAATAAAATGATATAGTTTTTCTCAAACCTCTTGATGAAGCAACAATGATCTATCTCAAATATTATGAAGTCATTCTTGAACATAAAATCTTCAAATTTCTTGTACCACTATCTTGGCGTGCTTTAACTTTTATAAGCTCTTATGTAGCTTACAATTCTTCTTTATTGGAATAATAAATCCCTCTAGTTGTTCTATATAGTTTTCTTCATCAAAATATTCATGAAGAAATGCAGTCTTTACGTCTAACTGTTTCATATGTAAGTCTTTTACACTAACGATACTTAAGACCGTTCTGATTATAGTCATTTTTGCCACCAGTGCAAATACTTGTGTAGTTGATTCCATGTAATTGTTGGAATCCCTTGACAACCAATCTGGCTTTATATCTTTTGCTTTCATTAGCCTCCTCCTTTATTTTATATACCCACTTGTTCTACAAGGCTTTCTTATCTTTGGGAGGTGGAGCCAATATCCAGATATTATTCTTCTTTAGAGAGTTCATATCTTTCTTCATAACTTGCTCTTACTGGGTCGAATCTCTCGTCTGCACTGCCCCTAAGTAGTTCTCTAGTTCTCTATTATCAGTTAATAATAGTAATGCAACGAATGAGAGTACCTCTATATAGGTTTAGGCTGTTTGGTAGACTTTCTCAGTGGTGGAGTAATTGACTCGGAGGTCCCTTGTGTAGAAGCCTTTGTATTAACAATGGGACTTTCTAAGATCGGATCATCAAAGACCACTTCTTCACGCTTCTCTTCACATTTTCAATGTCTTTGTATAATTTTTGCTTATTAAATGTTATGTCTTTGACTATTATAACTTTCTTATTCTGGTTATCTCAAATATGATGACCAAGATTGTCTGAGTCATAGTCAGTAAAGTAGCATTTCTTCACCTTGGTGTCGAGCTTATTTCTTGACTCAGAATTAATATAAATGTATGAGACACATTTAAATTTTTTTAAATGTGATAGCTGTACCTCTTTTTTTGTCCGCTCTTCTTCAGGGATTTTTAATCCCGAAGGATCAGATGACCCTTTGTTGATCAGGTAAGTTATAGTGTTAATTGTATCTGCTTAAAATGTTTTGAGTAATTCTTAGTTTAGCCTCATGCTCATTGCTCATTCGTTTAGTGTCCGGTTTATCCTCTCGATAACATCGTTCTGTTCTAGCATTTTAGGAACTAACTTTTGGCATGCGAATTATATTCTTTGAGCAATAGGTTTTGAATTCACTACTATCATACTTGCCTTCATTATCCAACTTCAGACACTTGACGTTTAGTTCTGTGTGATTCTGCACTTCTGCTTTTCACTTCTTGAAAATAGAAAATACTTCAGATTTATTTTTTAGAAAATAAATTCATTCCTTTTGTATAGAGTCATCAATAAAGACGACGTATTATCGTGAGTCACCAAGGGATTGGACTAGAGTTGGTCCTTAAACATCTGAATGCATTAGTTCAAGCTTATCAGATTTAGAGATTTTTGAATTTTTCATAAAACTTTCCTCTCTTTGCCGACAATACAATCCTCGCACATTTTTAAGTCAAATAACTTTAGTTCTGGGAGCTTCCCCTTTGACGTCATGATCTTCATCATTTCCTCGCTCATATGACGAAGCCTTCGATGTCATAAAGTTATTATTATCCATAATTGCCACCAATTGCTTTCCTTTTGAGGTCTTGCACAATGTTCTCATCTTTTTGTCTCTTGCCACGATCATTGATCTCTTTGACATCTTCCAAGATCCACCACCAAATGTTGTAGTGTATCCTAAATTGTTTATTTGGCTCATTAAGATTAGGTTTCTTTTAAGGCTTGGAATATGTCTTACCTCTTGTAAGACCCATTTGGTTCCATTTTTACTCATCATTCGACATATAAATTTTGCCAAAATTTCTTGCAACATGGTTATGCAATAACTCAAGACAAGGAGTGCAGTGAAATGATACATCTGAGTCAAGAATTCAAGACTCAATATGACTCTCGACACAACATTCTAGTGATTCAGAGTCGTCTTCAGTTACCGAGTTTGTGAATTTCTCATCTTGTTGTTGATTCTTCTTCTTTTTGGTACCTTGCATTGAATTGAGAAGTGTCATTTCTTTTGCCAATTCCAACAGACAATAACATTACAATTCTTGGATTTGCTTATAAACTTTGATCTTTCATGATTTTGATTTTGCTTTCTGCTTTGACTCATACATCTGCTTTCTATATTTAAGATAGAGGTGAAACATTCATTAGTCTGCCTTTTGCGAATGCACTCGCTCGGAATTAAATCTTGTACATCATTCAACTTCAACTTGGTGCTTTCTTATAAACTGTTAACTGCGGTCATCGTAACAGGCCAGTTCTCTGGCATATATAATAACAAGATCAATGCTTTGACTTCATCATTAAATGTGATATCTATAAAACTCAATTGAGTCATAATCTTGCTGAACTTGTTGATATGATCTGCAATTGATGCATCTTCTCCTAACTTTAAATTAAATAAGCAAGGCATCAAAACTACCTTATTTGATTTTGATGGTTTTCTCGTACATGTCTAATAGAGCTTTCATTAGATCAACCGTATTCTCCTTGATGATGTTGAAGGCAACATTTCTTGCCAACATCAAACGAACAACTCCAAGTGCCGAGTGATCTAATAGATCCCAATCTTTTTGCTTCGTTGTTTCAGGTTTTTATCCTAGAAGAGGTTTGTGGAGTTTCTTCTGGTATAGTAATCTTTTATTTGCATATTTTAGAAATCAAAATCTTTGCTATCGAACTTTTTGATTTTGACATTTTCTTTATTAGTCCTTGCTTTTGCTCTTCCTTGTGAACCAGGCTATGATTACAATTGTTGGGGTTGAAAGAGGAGGAGAAAGAGAAATAAAAGAAAAAAGAGAGCTTAAAACATAGCAATCGCACAAAAAAAGTTATAAGAAGATTTTTATGTGGTTTTACAATTTGCTTTCTTCCATGATCACACTTGGATCTTGTTATTTTTCTTACTCTTACAAGGAGTTTGGGATTACTCAAAATTTGATATAAAATATTCCTTTTCAAGGGTTCAATTTATAGAGGAAGGAAGTACAAACAAAGAAACATTTCAAATAAAAATTTCCCGCCAAGAAATTCCCTCCAAATAATATAAGAGAAAGCACAATCTGTGTGTCTTCAATTAACGATAGAGATAGCAATCCTCAAGTCTTTAATCAACGGTGGGAATGCATAATTCGTGTGCCTTCAATCAACGATAGAGATAATAATCCTTAAGTTTTTAATCAATGGTGGAGATAGTAATCCATGCTTCTTCAATTATTCAATCTCCAAAAATAACAGTTGACAATATAGGTGTCTAATCAAACACATCGAAAGATTCAAAACCTAAAATAAGTAGATTCACTCCGGTTGAAATATATTTCATGTCCACATTATTTAACAGAGGTTATTTCCACAAAGTTTTTGTTTCCTTGGGAAGCATGAAGCTAGCATTAGTGTCCTAGAAGTAAGTTAGTATTGGGGCATGAACTTGAACGAGCAAGTTGGAAGTGTGGTAGTAGTCCAAATCATATAGTTAAAACATGCTCTGATCTACTAGTTCCAACTGTTACTGCACAGAATTGTTTCCTAGTTTCTAAACGGTATGACAGGTGGGTTAAGAAATATAGAAGAAAAATAATTCATGATGCATGAATGCAAGCTTCCTAATAACTAAAGCATATTTGTCTCCATTGCCTTACATTTATTGCAAAACAGATCATACTTGCAGTGACTTTTGAATTAGGCAAACATATCTACGAGTAACTTGTGCCATTTAAAAATATTTGGGAACCTTTTTGATGGTTTTTCATAATTAGCCAAAAAATGGTTTGCTGAGTTGCTGTAAGTTGTTTGATGTGGCTGCTAATATTGTCCTAGTGTCAGTAAAATCAAAATTTCATTTATTTTTATTAAATTTTAGTTGCATTTGGAATTAATACTAAGCAACAATTATTCTCTGCTATATGTGGCATTTGCAAAAGCAAGGTTAGATTCTGGGAAACTCAAACCAAGTGTAAAAAAGATTCTAAGAGCAGAGCAATAACATGTCATGTGACCTTTTAAACCTACTAAGCATGATGTACTGATGAATTAATATTTGATGGAAACTATGTTATGGCCAGGGGTGCTCATACCTTTGGCCTCTGATGAATGTGAATATGTTAAAAGCTAGTTGTTTCCATGATCATCACAAAAAAATTAGCAGTTTAGGTAGCTTAGAATGAAATAGGTCATGGACCAATCAGAACTCATCAACGTTGGGATAAACCTTCTTTGGGATGTGAAAGCTAGTTGATTGATTGGACCCCCACCCAATGCTTGACGTCTAAATCTAATGGATGCTATATGGATCGAAAATCAAATGAAAAAGGGTCCTTCTGAGATTCAATATTTAGAATTCTTTATCAAGTGAAAGGTAGTTGATCCTATGCGATAAATGCATGAAGATGAAATAAAGTATACGTTTCTTATCCCATACGTTATATTGGTAAAGTTGCAGGTCAGACCAAGTATTTACCAAAGCAGGACTGAGCAAGGAAAGAGGAGTTAATGACATCTTTCTTAGTTGTTAATGTATAGTCTTGATTAAGGAGAATGCTTGTCCAGGCTGAGTAGCTTCCATTGTTGTTCCCATTAGTTGTTCCGTGTTGGGGTAGGGATCTAAGTTGTGTATGTAGATTGATTGGAATTTAGTGAAAGTGCATTTTTGAGTTTGGTTCATAACCAATCAACTGCTTCATTAATATGAATCCATGGCTTCTCATAAGATTGCAGCGATTCCTATGTACAATTTAGATCTAAGTGCATTCAATTGGTCTTTCAAAAATAATTTGCATTCATTAATGTTCAAATGATCAATTACTAGCAATGAATTCTATTTATAGAAATGGGATTGCATGAATAAGAACCAAGATTTAAATCAAATTTAATTTTTTCTTGAGACAAATCAAATTTATTTCAAGACAAGTCAAATTTAGTTCAAGGCAAGTGAAATTTATTTAAAGATTTAAACCTTACTTTATCCAAATAAAATAATTAAACTTAATGAATAAATCAACCAAAAATAATTAATATAATTTTATGAATTGTTGAAAACTAGTTTGATTCAACTCCTTTGTAGCTTGATTCTACTCAAAAGATTAACCTATGAAAATCTATTCTTTTTTTGGACTAAACTAGCTAATATGTACTTCATAGTTCTAATGAGGGTTAAAAATTGTTCTACTACAACTCATTTGTAGCTTGTTTTAGCTTCTTTTGAATAGCTTACAAAAAATATAATCTTATTGGATTAAATTAGCTAATTTGTGATGTATCAAAGTGATGGTGAATGGGCGATAAAATGACAGAGGAAGATAAAAAGTGTTAAAAGATAGGTCACAAATCTATCTATTTGATGATGAGTTCTCAAAGC
Organism: Cymbidium sinense; assembly: GCA_021442155.1. NCBI lineage: Eukaryota > Viridiplantae > Streptophyta > Magnoliopsida > Asparagales > Orchidaceae > Cymbidium > Cymbidium sinense. Next base: position 302,696 of record CM038225.1, on the reverse strand, counting down.
ATTTGAATTGTTGAATCTTCAAAATAGGTTATACTGATGTCTCAACGTATAGGAAGGGGGACTGAAAATTCCATGCAGCTATAACCTGTAATTTTTTGCCAATCAAAGTTGACAATCCAGTTAACCTTATGATGCTATTATGTAGAAGGGCATTTAAGGCTTCAATTATTAATATATCTCTGCTTAGTAAATAAATGAATATTCACTACAAATACCCTAAATAATTGCGATAAATCAACTAATGATGAACATATGATCAAAAGGCTTTCATGTAATATCCAATTAATCCAATTAGCTTATTTCCTAATTGCCTAATTAATTTTGTCATTACAGAAGTGCTAAGCATGCTGCGGCCGGATAGTTTATTCGACGTGTATGGTTGGATCTCTCCAGCTTCCTATTTCATTTCTTTCCATACTGCGGCTCTTTCACCTTCACTGATTTCTTGATTTGACGAGTTCCTTTCCTTCCTCGACGGCTGACGGACCGCTCGTGACACAATGAACGCCGCTTCGCTGCCGCTCAGCCTTTCCGTGGTAGATCGATCGGCTTGTTGAACTGCCGCTCCCTGTTGTCGCCGCTCGACTGCTGATTTCATTTTCACAGGCCTGAACTGCCGTGATCCAGAAAGTTACTTGTCGGGTGAGGAAATCCGAACCGACGGCGGTTGGGATTTCTGGACGGATGCTTATGGGATTCTGTGACTTGCTAATTTCTTTCCCTATCCCTTTTTCTTTCAGCCGGCAGCCTTCAACACCACATTGCCCTGATCCAGCTAGACATTGACCAAAATGTCGCTTTCCACACTTATCACAAATAGGTTTCTCCAATCAATTTGTTGCTCATTATCAAATTCTTCTGAGAAATCGGCATTTTCAAAGCTTTGTTGCTTGTAGAATCCCACTTGCAAAATTCAACTCATTTTAATTCTCCTACTTTTAACTAACACCAGAACTCACGTCAAATGCTAATGCCAATCTTGAGGTGTTTGAGCTGAAAAACATTCGTTGTTGAATTTCGAGGGAGGAATTACTGGGTTGCCACCAACACGGTAGAGTTTGGGATTGATGTACAACCTGTACAACTTATACATAAATCTCCTACGGATGACTCAAAGAAGAATCAAGTGTGGTGCGGAATCGATGAAAAAGGATTTATTAGAACTCACGAGTGCAAAGCATTATTTGTTAAGAAAAAGGATGGGTCTATGCAATTGTGTATTGATTACAGGGAGTTAAAAATACTGGAGCACGACTCCAAAGTAATTGACTAACGCCAATATTAATTACCTGCTTCAATCAACAAACTAAAATTAACAAACAATGTCAATCCTAAATCTCCATTTTAATACACAATATGAACTCACCTACAAAAATAGTCTGAACTCCCCAATCATGCATTTCAACACCATGAAGGCTACTGTGGGTGTGGCCGAAAAGAAAAGGGATAGGGAAAGAAATTAGCAAGTCACAGAATCCCATAAGCATCCCCCGATCGGCCAGGAACAGGAAATCCCTAATCGTGCCGATCGGTTCACGGGATTTTCTCACCCGATCGGTTCATGGGATTTCCTCACCCGAGCAAGTAACTTACGATGACGCGGCGAAGGTGAAATCGACGAGTCCAGGCGACGTCGACACGGAGGCGGCGGTTCCAGCGAAGCCGACGATCGTCTGCCACGGAAGCGGCAACTCATCGCCGGAAGCGGCGCGAGAGCGCGGTTCGTATGCTCGTGTCATGGGAGCGACCTAGCATAAGGGTCATCCGGGTGTGACATTTCAACTACTAGATATCTCAATTGCAAATGTCTTCATCAGTTGATAATCAGGATTCCTTAATCGACTGCTCGAATTGGATTGTATGATAGGGACGTACTTTATATTATGAACGAAGACGCATTATCATTTTATTTGATATTGTGAGAGATTGTGGAAATCTTTGAGTGTGGGTATCAGGGACCTATTATAAACTTTTCCAGAACTTAGTGCACTTAAAAGTTAGAATGAGTATTCGTAAGGACCTATGTGTAATTATTATAAGTTTCATTGAAGATAAGGGGTATAAAACCCAAAAAGAGAAAAGTTCAGTGATGCCGGCCATATCAGCATTTACCTTTTGTTATACTGTTTCTAGAATGTGTTCAAACGTCTTTTAATTTGGGAGTGTAGGTTCAAAGAAGTTTAGCTGAGTAAAGTATTGAAATGCAACACATGCAAAAGGTATTGGGTTGAAATTTTGGTAGACTTTGATTTGGGATATTGTATTTCTGAGGAGTGTTCATATTTATTGACAGCTAAATGAAGGTTAACATGTATCTGCTGAAATCTGACCTTCCTGTGCTTTATTTGGTATGCATTCAATATGCTTTGGTCTTTCATTTTTGATGCTTTATGTGTTGATTTTTACATCTTGTTATTCAGGCCAGAGCTTTTTTCTTTCTTGGCACAGCAGCTCCAATCAGCAGACATACTAACTTCACATAGGGTTTTTATGGTGCTTTTTCACACATTAAAGGAACTGTCAACAAAGCGTCTTAGTGCTGATCAACGAACCTTCTCTGAGGTATCTCTCTGGTTCTCTTGACCTTCATGTGCAGTCTAAAAAAAGTAGCATTTTTTTATTCAACTTTCAGCGTGTTGCTTGGCTTAGTCGCTCCAAAAGTTTCTAGGCTTGATATTTCTACTATGGACAAAAAGATAGGAAACAAATTTTCTTTAGTTGTTTCTATTATTCCGCATAAGAAAGCATATCTCTAGACTTACACGATAATTGGGAGTTTAAAATTTAGAGAGAAAAAGAAGAGTATTAGAAAGAAAATCATTATTTTGTTTCGATAGTGACTTTTAAATGAAAAGAAGAGAAGACAAGGGAAAGACTTACATCTATATGGAGGATTTTTTTTCCCTCAAAATGAATGGAAAATGGAGGGAAGGCAATTCACAGAAATAGCATTTTAATAAACCCATATTAACTGTTTATAGCATATGGATCCTAACGTGCCATCTTTATTCATATGAGCCTATACATTTCTATTTAAGTATGATATTTTTTTTACTTATGTATGTGGATGACATTTTGGAGTTAACAGATTTATTTATGAGAATATCTTTTTGGCCGTTCATAGTCATCAAGAATCCATGACATTAATCATTTTTCATGTTGCTAGGACAAGGAGTGTATGGAATAAATTTGTGTGAGGAGTTGTTCATATGGTTTGTAGCTTCTAAATCAATGATCCAGGAGCTAGAAATGCTAATCTCTGAGACTTTAAAAACATGAGAAGAGAAGGTGATACTAAAGAATGTTGCTGTATAAAGTACCCGTCATAAATGCTTTTCCAAGTGATCCTAGCAATATTTTGGTTTTTCTATTTCTTCTTTGTGGTACCTAATCCTTGATTCTTTTGTATAACCTTCTTCCACATATGTTATAGATGCATGTCTCTCCTCTGTCGGTTTTCCTTGTCAGGGGGAGGTTCAAGAAAAAATTTGTGTTTAGGGTTGAAAGACAATGTACTATGAGTGTTCTTGGTCCTAAAAAAATCTAAAATGCCCTTACGAAAAACTTCTCTTTACAATTTTTTTTAACATAGAAAAGCACAGTTGAAGGACTAAATTGACACTTGGATAAGTCATGGGGTAAAATGAATATGGCAAAAGCCTCCGAGGATCAGTTTGATGATTTTATGAATAGAGATACAATTTAACTTTCTAGACCTATCAATGATCTCTTGTAAGAAAAAAGCAGCAGAGGATCCCTCGAAACTAAATAAGCTCTTGGATTCCTTGAGTGAGGCTGCTGCACGGATCATTCATTGATTCAATGTATGAATGTATTGCATATGTCATGTGGTCATTGTATAGTAAGAATTTGATATAATAAAGTAATGCAACAGCTACAAAATCTACTCTTATTAAAAAGAAGTAGACAAAAAGGTTTTATATGTAATGTTATGGTCTTAAGAAATAAAAGGGAATTTGTATGAACCTCCTTTTAGTTTTTACGTTTGTGAATAATGATATGATTCTTAAAGTTGTATTGAAGTGCTCATACTGTTCTAATTCTTTCAACAAAGAACACTAGTCATCCTGTTATAAAATTTAGAAAAATGTTTAACTACCTTTGGAAAAGATGGATGAAGTAAATGTGCTGTCTGGTCAACTAGCTCTTGGTCAAGCAACTAAAAGTTGGTCAACCAGCCTTTCCTTAGCCAAGCCTGCCTGTCATCAACCTATAGTGCCAGTTGGTCAAACAGTGTAATTCTTCTAGTTGGTCATTGGCTTTAATTAGCTAAAAAATAAAGGGTGGTTGACCGATTGGGGAGCCCATCCTCTTCGCCCATCTTTCACAAGGGTATTTTAGGAATTATAAATGAAAAATCACTAGTTCAGCCAAGATGATGAAAATAAGGATTATTTTTACGGTAATCACAAGAAGAAACCAACAGGAGTTTTGTTCGTTTTCTTACTAGGTAAAAAATTAATATTGGTCATAGCTAATATGATGAAAATAAGAATTCAGATTGCTCTTGTTGTATCAAGGCGATCAATGTTGTCATGCAGGTAGAAGGTTTAATTGGATTTTCAGTTTAGTTTTTTGCTGACGTCACTAGTTACAGTGTGTTCCCCTGTCATTTTATTTTTTTTTCAGGGCAATTTAGTTGTATTGAAAGGTTTACTTTCACTAAGTTTCTGAACAGAATTATTTCTTTCTGAATGCAACGATTTTATGATTTTGAATATCATGGGTATCCTTTACTGAAGAAAGGTAATGAACCGATTTGTCAGATAGCTACACTACTATTCGATTATACATGGAATCTATGGAAGAGTGATGTACATACAATATTACAGAGTTTTTCCAGTTTATCTCAGCGTGTTCCATCAAATTCTTTGATGCAACATCATAATGATCTACTTTTGACTTGTGAAAGATGGTTGTTTTGTACTAAGATAATTCGACAACTAGTTATTTCCGGGAATGTGAGTGATGCAACGTCTGTTCAGGTAGCATACGGTATCTCGCTCCATCGTGATACTACTTAGTTCAGTCTATATTTCTAATTCCTCCTTTTATATTGTGAATCACTACTCTTATGTATTTAACAGCCGCATTAACTTTTCCAGGAGGTTCGGCCTATCAAGGAGGTCTGTCCAGTGCTCTTGAATGCTATTCAATCTTTTCTTCCATATTGTAAGACGCTTCTTCCATTAAAATATCTATATTATCAAGCCCTGCTATTATTATTATTATTGTTGTTGTTGTTGTTGTTATTATTATTATTATTATTATTATTATTATTCATTTGTTGTTATTATACTTTCCAAGTTCAACCTCCAGAAAAATTCTTGTTTCCATTTCCCATCTAGTTAGTAGTGCTTGTTTTAAGGCTTTTCTTGTTGTTGTAGTCATGGTTTGCAGATGACAATTATGATATTAGTGAACATAAAAAGTTGAATAATCTTGGAAAAATGAGATGGCTTAAAGATTAATAGAATGAAGGCCAAAATTAGTGAATGCAATTTAATAATTGTAAATGTAGTTTTCAGCAGTTAGAGATTGAGGATAAATGATATGAGGGCATGTTTTTATGCGCAATTCTTTATTCTTGTGCGAGCCATAACTTATTAATCATTTTAGTTTTGGTTTTCTTGAATGGTTTAAAACATTCTATTTGATTTTTATTTATGAACTTGTGGATGCCATGACTTGGTCTGAGAATTTGAAATGCCAAGGTGGGAACACAAAGTTAGACGATAGATTCATTTTTTATTTACAATTAAAATAACCCAATATATCTTCCAAACTTTGAAAAGCCACCAAGCAACAAAATTTTATTCTTGTACAAATCTTGCATAAACTATCTTTAATACAAATAATTCAATGAAGAAACTAAAACAAGAAAAATATACATATCTTGCTATGTGAGTAAAGCCGACATGTGAGCTGGCTTGAGCCTGTCTCATTAAATAGCTCATGAGCCAAGTTTGATTTGTTAATAAACCAGGCTCAAGCCAACCCTGACTTGACTTGTATGCTTACAAGTCAGCTTGTCTAATAAATATTAATATAAAATTTATATAAAATATATTATAATTTAATAGTTTAAGCATAAAATTATTAAAAATATTTAAAAGATATATCTCATTATCTTATTCAAGTAATTCTTATTATTTTGCTTCTGATCACGTAAATTTTAATCTTTTTTAATCACAACAAATATTTTATGGTCTATTTAGGACAGTTGGAGCTGTATGAAAAAAAAAAAAAGTTGGTGGTGTTGTAGAAAAAGTTGTTGTTTGAAGAAGCTGCAATGGGTATACAAATTTTTTTAATTTTATAAACGTTAAACCACAAATTTCTGACCGCCACAAGTAGTCAGGTCATGTAACTTTTCCACCGTAGATTCTTCAAAATATAGTCAGAACATAGTGTTCCAAATAATATTATGGTGTGGTACAGGTTGCACCACACTGCCTCTATCGCCCCAAACAGGGCCTAAATCAGAATTATTTTGCTTCTTTCCTATTAAATGAGCCTATTCGTGAGCTAGTTCAAACTCATAAAATAAAGCTCGAGCTCGATCTCTAACTCGATAAATTAATCAAGCTTATGCTCAAACTAAGAGTGGCCTGAGTTCGGCTCGACTCGTTTACACCCCTACGTGTATTCTATTATACCTATTTTTACTTACTCCGCTTCTCTTATATACAAATTATCTTTTTTCTCCTATTTAGCTCAAAGGAGTCTTACTTAAAAATGAATATTAAACAATGGGTTGAGTATACAACAACTCAGTGACTAATTATTGTGCTATATTATAGTAATTTCAAGAATGAAATTAAAATGAATTGAAGTCCTCATAAGTAAGCATTAACATCCCATTTTATCAGGGATTTGAAAATATGAACAGTTGTAAATATTTCAATAAAAGAAAAGTGCATTTTTCATTTAGTACTTGTTATTTTACAATGGAACTTATTTTATTACAGCATTTTAATAAAATACACTTGTCACAGAAGTACCGTCTGATATTTGTACTACTTAAGGTACATCCAATTCTATTTTTTTCCTTAAATCTTTTATATTTTATGTGTGAATACTTTAACATCTCTAATTAATACAATAAGAGGGTGAACTACTCTATACAACATGCATGTACATTTCATATCATTATATTCCTTTCATTCATTTTAGCATATGTATCCATACTTACATGCATAAAAAATTCATACACACACATATGTATGTATGTATGGATGCATGGATGCATACATGCATGCATACTTATAAAATAGTACATGCCCAAGTTTTGATATATTCAGCATTTAAACAATATGAAAACATTTATGCAATTAAAAAAAAACTAATCATTCAATCATTTTCAATGACTAAGAGAAATTTTTGCACTGTTAAATACATTTATAAAGACTATATCAAACAATGCATTAAATATAACAGAAGAATTGTGACTACAATAAGATAGAATTATAATTATCTGCCTCATCCTCAAGATTTGTTTGGCCATGTAAATATGTAATCATTTTACTTGTTAGTACTTTTAGATTGTAGTCCCTCACCATTTCTAATTTTCATTTATCCTAGTTAACTTACTTTAATATCTTGTTTACGAAGGCATAAATTTATACTTATTCAATTGCTTAATTTATTCAGCTAAAATTAAACTCTCTAAGCTCACGCAAATAAATTTTATAAAATTTTAAGTTAAATTAAATTATAAAAATTTTAATTTAATTGCATGCCTCAATTATTCCCCTTTTTAGGGAGTTGCTTCTGGCGTGTTTATTCTATGTTTTAAGAGGAATCAATGGTATTTTATGTGATATGAATTTAATGATTTTTCTTAAAATCTGATTTGTTATTGAATTTTTATTTTTTTTAATATTTGGCCTGCCATACATTATGTCTGTGTGCTTCAGGCATCTCATTCATGGAAGAACAACCGGAGTTTTGGAACTTCACAAAAAGCGCTTGCATTAAATTGATGAAGGTTTTGGCTGCATTACAGAGCAGACATCCATACTCATTTGGTGATAATAATGTTCTTCCAGCTATTTTGGATTTCTGCTTGAATAAGATAATCAATCCCGATCAAGCAGTACCGTCTTTTGACGAGTTTCTAATTCGATGCATGGTTTTAGTCAAGTCTATACTAGAGTGTAAGGAATACAAGCCTAGGCTTACTGGTCGTGTGATTAATGAAAGTAGAGAAACTTTAGAACAAAGGAAGAGAAGCATCTCTACAGCTGTTGTTGACATGCTTGCAGCAGTTTTGCCTAATGAACGTGTTGTTCTGCTGTGCAACATTTTGATAAGAAGGTAGGAACATCTGGAAGGCATTGTTTATTGAGATATTTTACCAGGTTAAAGTAGATTCTAGTCACAGGCCTATACTTTTATTTTACAACTTATTTGTGAATCTAGGCATTTATTTATTTTTGCATTGTAAGAATTCATTTTTCTGATCATTCATGTCTGGTACATGGTAAAACTTATCTTGTACTATCGTTTCACCTTTATAATTTTAGCGGAATAGCTGATGTTTCGACTAGTTAACATTTTTGTTGTGATAATGACTATTTTAGTTTGAATTCTAAAGAAAAAGGAGAACAAGAAATGAACAAGTAGGCTTCATGTGCTCATTATTAATAATGTCAAACTAATTTTAGAAATTTCTAAAGCATGCTCATGAAATTCTAGCTTGGTTACTTTAAAATCATGCCAACAATTGTGTTAGAACAATGTGACTATATATCAATATGTTTGCTCTTTGTCGTTGTACTTTCCTTGAAATATTGCATTTTGCATCAACTATAAAGGTCAACATTAACTAAAGTATGCATGTGAGTCACTATGCATTTACAAAATGTGATCTAACATCTCTAAGAAGAGCAAAAATAGAATGATTTTTTGTTACATCTTTCAAAACAAAATTATTGTGTAAAGCAAGTTGAGCATAATGGTGAGTTGCCTAGTTGTGCTCTCTATCTATATGAAGAAACAAAACTTGTTTGAATTGAAGTAGCAAAGCCAGCTTGTGTCCTTGGAGGGGCCTTGCCAAAATTTGCTGTCCAAAGTGGTTTTGAAGAGGTCGATGATGTTAGTGCTATCACTCTCCACAATGATGCCATGGTATTTGGTCATCCATGGTTTCTCAATGTCGCTCATATTGATGATGGGAGTGCTTCCCTAGTGCTGAAATTGCTTGTCCATTCAGTTCTTTCCAATGTCAAGTCTATTACAAGGTATCCTCATCAAAAAAATAAAAAAAATAAAAAAAATAAAATAGAAGCCTTACTTAAGTTATGTTTAGGACCTCTATGATATTCTGTATTTGACTATAGAATCAGGATTAGTATCTTGCAAAGTTCCTCACTTTCTTAAACATGCACTCTCATACAAACTCTTAAATAAATCATTACTTAATTAATCAGAGTAGTGATTATTGGGCTAATGGTACTCAATGCATTTATGTTCTTTTTATACCTGCTTTTCACATATACCATGCGGCTAAACAGGTACTCTTTACCGATTGTGAAATCTTTTCTTTTGCACTTATTATACATTCTTCAAATCTACTGACAGGTATTTCATATACACATCAGAGGACTTGCATGATTGGTTTCAGAATTCTGAATCCTTTCACCATGAGCAGGACATGCTGCAGTGGACGGAAAAACTTAGGCCATGTGCTGAAGCTCTCTATATTATTTTGTTTGAAAATTATAGGCCTGTATGTTAGCTGATTACTTTCAGTAAGGTTTCTAATTTGTCGTCTTTTTAGAACATAATCATTTGACCTGTATTTTCAGCTGCTTGCTCCTGAGGTGGTCTCTATTCTTAAAGAGGCCATGAGTGGTTCACCACCCTTAGAAACTGAAATTACTCCCGCAATGCTATTAAAAGATGCTGCTTATGGTGCTGCTGGACATGTGTATTATGAGCTCTCCGCTTACCTAAATTTCAGTGACTGGTAACTCAGTCTCATTCACAAGCATGCTATCAGATTGTTTTTTTTTTATAGTTTTAATTGAGAACAAGTTGCCTTCACTTAGTCCATTGTTTTTTTTTTTTTTGTGTGGTATCAAGCTAATTTTTGCATACAAAATTTAATCGTCATCAGTTTTCTTGTTAATAGGCTGCTTTATTGTGGCTGAATTGAACATTCTGATGGTCATGTTTTGATTGATTTGTTTATGGTTTTAAAGGGCCAGCTGGTATATTTTGAGAATTTTCTAGATTCTGAATTTAGTTTTCAAACATTGGATGGAGTGTATTATTAAACTCTTGTGTGTGATGCAATATTTGTTATTTATTCATAGAAGCATTTTCCCTTCTTTTGTGGAGATTAGTCATTCCCCTTCTGAAGTGGAGGCTGGAGGCAGCCCAATTTTGGCATTCTTTCAATTTTGAAAATAAGGATCCAATGAAGGTGAAGCTATCGACAAAATATTCGAAATTGTGTTCTTTAAATTTGGGAGAAACTTATTTTTTTTTTCTTACCGAAGTTCCCCAGATATTAAACTACATTAAAAAGTACGCTTATTGGTTTTGGCATTTGGATTTGGAGAGAAGCCTTTAAGACTTCAACTGGTATAAGTTGTTATTTAGGTATTGGATTTCTCGGCTGTCTTTTGCTTCAAAGCTTGGTATGAAGTTTGAAATCATTTTTTAAGTGTGGTGGGTTGATGCTATACATTAAATGTGTCAGTTAACTTTTGCGGCCCCTTTCATATTTTGACATTGGCATCCTGATTCTCTATCTCTTGACATGCCGCTCTGGGGATTGGTCCAAATTGTTAAGTGAGCGAGTCTCTTCTATTTTCAGTTTAGTTGTATCTTATTTCTCACCTTTATTAGCCAAGTACTTTTATTAGTACTTGTATTAAATTCTATTGCTCCTTTCACATCTCTTGTTGAACTACATTTGGTTTTATGTTTTTGATTGGGGGTATTTTAGTAAGCTTAAAGTACTCAATAGAAGATTTTGCTATTTTATAAAATTTATTTTTAGCTTGCTTCTCTTAGAAGTGGATATACAATTTAGGTGGATGATATATTTTGATAAACTTTCAATAAAGTTTGTGACATCACGATTGGCTTTTGTAACCTTAGTATCCTAAATAAAACTAGAGATTTTTATTTTTTATCATTGTATTAGTAAAACCAAAGATGTGGAAAGGTTTAACAAAAATGGAAAAGCAATAGGATATAATGACATTCAAATAGAATATAGTGAAAATGCTTAGGAGATCAAGGATTTTTTTGGATTACTAATCTTTTTAATGTTATTTTAAACACTAAAAAGATGCTAGATAAATAGAGAAAGAGTTTGTTGGTTCTTATATTTAAGAATAAAGGTGATGCACAAGAGTGTGCAAATTATAGAAGAATTAAGTTAATGTGTCATACATTAAAATTATGGGTGAAAGTAATTGAGCATAGATTATGATGTGATACAAAAGTTTCTTAAAATTAGTTTGGTTTAATGACGGGTAGACTAACCATGAATGATATACATTTGTTGGGAGGTTTGATGGAAAAGTATAGAGAAAGTAAGGAGGATCTACATATGATATTTGTTGATTTAGAGAATGGATATGATAAAATTTCAAGAGAAGTGCAATAGAGAGTTCTAGAAAAGAAGGGAGTTAATATTGATTATATTCAAGTCATTATGGATATGTATAGTGGGGTTGTTACTTGTGTTCAAATTCAAGGAGGATTGACTAAGGTTTTTCCTATTTTAGTTGGATTACATCAAGGATTGGCTTTAAGCCCATATCTTTTTGTTGTAGTTATAGATGCTCTTATTAGACATTTACAAGAGGATGTACCTTTTTATATGCTTTTTGCTGTTGATATTTTTCTTGTTGATAGACTAGAGAGAGAGAGTTCAAGAAAAACTTGAATTATGGAGATAAGATTAGAGAGTTACCTCAGATGATTTGGGCATATAAAACATCAGCCATCCGATGACCTAGTTAGGAGAGTAGAGGTATTATATTCAACCTATGTTAAGAAATATAGAGGTAGACCTAAAAAGACTTGGGAAGTATAAAATATGACCTTATTTTATTAAAATTAAATGATGATATGACATTTAATAGGATACATTGAAAAAAAAAAAAGATTCATGTAGTTGACCCCACGTAGTGGGATAAAGCTTTGTTGTTGTTGTTGTTGTTAAGGAATAAAGGTTTCTTGCTTTAGAAAAAAATCATAGAGGTTAAATTTGATGCAAAATAGTAGAAGAATGATCAAAATAAAAAAGTTGATTTGAAGTTTAAAATTCCATTGGATTCCACCAAGCTTCACACTTGGACTGACTTCACATCTATGGTAAATATAATTGTATTTTGCAAGAGTTGTTTTTATATACAGCATAACATAAAGAAAAGATTCAAGAACTACCCCTATATGTTAGGATTGCGGGCCACTAATGACTCCTAAGACAGCCCTATATCTAGAGTAGAGGGCCTAAAAGAGCGGGATGGTTGAATCTGGAAGCAATCAGAATTGATGGTGCATTGATCTAATATTTGACATTACATGGATTTCTTGTAATATTTCTGGAAAATGGTTTAAATGCATGAACGAAACCAAATTGAGGGGCCAAATTTTTATTTTGGTAAAAACAGATAAAATAACAAAATGGTAGAACTGAAATACAATTTCTTTTTCAACAGAAAAGGTGCCTTTGTGTGCAAGTAAAATTCATTTATTATTGAAATCTCATAACATTTTGTGATACTTTTATCTTACATGCTATTCTACTCAGTAATGCTCTCTTTTCTCTTAACTTTTTGTGCAGGTTCAATAGTTCGCTTTCTGTAGAGCTTTCAAATGATCATCCAAACATGCTCATCATTCATAGGAAAATTGCATTGATACTTGGACAATGGGTGTCTGAGGTTAGTATTCCAATTTTTAATTTTATTTATCTTTTAGCTTTTGCTGGTTGATGCTATTGATCGCTATGGATGTCTAATTACTGCATTCTTTTTATTTAACGGTTCTCTTATGCTGTTACATTCTCATATAAGTGCAATAGCCATTTCCTTGCATTGGTGGCAATCTGACTAGCCTGGACTTATTTTTTTTGTTCTGAATTTAAATCTGTAGTCCACTCGACTTCTTTCTTTTCAATACCATTAACTTTTGTGCTGTATTGAACGAGTAGAAATTAAATTTTTTGCGCTGGAGTGTGTTATATATTTTTGGTCATTAATTCTATGTAATTTACATGTTCATTATTAAACAATTTTGTGATGTTTGCATTATTTTCTTCCACCAAGTAGTATAGACAATCCTTAGCCCAATTATTTGGGTCGGCTTAGTGAATTGTCATCTCCATTCATTCTTGTTTAGTGCCGCTTTATGAGTTAAATCTCTTTTTCGCAAATCTCTTTACACAACTTTTGCCAATATTACCTCTCGTTTATCACTTCTACTTTTTAATTTTCTATTTTAATTTTATATGTTGTACTTATTAGTGCATCTTATACCTTTCATTATTCATGTTCAAACTGCCTAATTTCATTTTCCATTATGTTTTCTTCAAGTTGTGCTTCTTCCATACTTGCTTTCATATTTATCATTTTTCAATCCATTCTTTCTTGTTTTTTCACACATCCATCCATCTTAACAATCTAATTTCTATCACTTACTTCAGTACCATTTGTATTGGCCAACACTTAGAACCATGCAACCAAAATTGGTTTACTCATAATTTTATAAATTTTATCTCTGGGTTTTGATTGTATTTTTTTATCGCATAATACTAATGAGACACTTATTTTCATTTTAATCATGTAGTTTTAATTTTAGAAATTATACCCCCTTATTTTATATAATAGATACAAGACACTTAAGCGGCTTAAGCCTATCATATCTTTGTTTCACTTGACCTTCTAAATATTGTATTATAGCCATCTATTTTATACAACAACAACAACAACCAGCCATTATCCCACTAAGTGGGGTCGGCTACATGAATCCTTCGTCTCCATTGCGTCCTATTATGTGTCAAATTCTCATTTAATTCATGTATACTAAGGTCATTTATTATACATCTTAACCATGTCTTTTTAGGTCTACCTCTATCTTTCTTAACATAAGCCAAATCTAATGCATCTACTTTCCTAACAGGGTCATTGGACGGCCGACGCTTTATGTGGCTAAACTATCTAAGACGACCCTCTCTAATCTTATCTGCCACTGAAGCTACTCCAACATTTTCCCGAACATACTCATTTCGCATTTTATCTCTATGAGTAAAGCCACTCATCCACCTAAGTATCTCATCTCAACACTTAACTTAGTCTCATGCTTCTTTTATTGGTCAACATTCTACAGAATCATTGCGGTCTTACCACCATCTTATAAAAATTTTTCCGTAAGTTTAAGCGGTACTTTTCTATCACACAACAAGCCAGATGCATTCCTCCACTTCAACCATCCAACTTGAATTCTACTAATAACATCTCCATCTATTTCACCATCATTTTAAACAATAGAGCCTAAATATCTGAATCGCTCACTCTTTTTAATGACTTGTTCACCTAATGTCACAACACTACCACTATAACTTATACAACTAAAATTACACTTAATATATTCAATTTTAGATCTACTTAAATGAAAACCTTTAGACTCTAAGGTTGACCTCTATAATTCAAGTTTCTCTTGGATTCCTCTAGTCTTATCAACAAGAAGAATGTCATCAGCAAAAAGCATACACCAAAGTACATCTTCCTGTAAATGCCTAGTAAGAATATCCATAACTAAAGCAAAAAGATAAGAGCTTAAAACTGATCCTTAATGTAATCCAACTAAAATAGGAAAATATTTTGTCAATCCTCCTTGTGTTTGGACACAAGTAACAACTCTAGAGTACATATCCTTAATGAGTTGAATATAACCAATATTAACTCCTTTCTTTTCTAGAACTCTCTAAAGAACATCTCTTGAAACTTTATCATAAGTTTTCTCTAAATCAATAAATATCATATGTAGATCCTCCTTCCTTTCTCTATACTTCCATCAAACCTCTTAACAAATGTATAGCATCCATAGTAGATCTACCGCATGAAATCAAACCGAGAGAAACTTTTGTATCACATCGTAACCTATGCTCAATTGTTTCTCCCATAATTTTAATGTATGACACATTAACTTAATTCCTCTATAATTTGCACACTCTTGTGCATTACCTTTATTCTTAAATATAGGAACCAACAAATTCTTTCTCCACTCATCTGACATCTTTTTAGTTTTTAAAATAATATTAAAAAGATTTGTAAGCCAAGAAATTCTTTAATCTCCTCAATATTTTCACACTTCTATTGGAATATCATCAGGTCTTACTGTTTTTTCACATTTCATTTTCTTTAAAGCTTCTCTAACTTCAAATTTACTAATACGATGATAAAAATAAAATTCTCTATTTTTATTTAGGGTATCAAGGTTGCTAAAATCAATCGTATTTTTAGATCTTTCATTGAAAAGTTTATCAAAATACCTCATCCACTTATTTTCAATATTCTTTTTTAAGTAAAACACTTTATGATTTTCATCCTCAATACACCTCACTTGAGCTAGATCTTTACTTCTCTTATCTTTTTAAAGCCATCTATTTTATAAACAATAAAATTAAATATAATATATTCAAATTTTCTTCTATTAATTCTATTTGTGCTTGTAACTTTACATTCATTTTTGGAAAGATCACATCTATCAAAATTATGCCATTTGCAAATAACTAGCTTACTTTGAATGCCCTTTCTAAGCATTTTCATAATTAATTTTAAAAATGTACAAATTTAATATTAATTTTTAATGTGATTCTGCTAGCCATTGGGATGCATATCGTGTACAGATGAGGGGTTAACAATAATGCGATTAACACCATCATAGTTGTGCCATGCACTTTCAACGACTTTCTTTGATTCCATTTTAAGCTGAGGGTCCTTTAAATGTTAATAGAACCTATCCTAACTATCAAAAATGCTTCCCACGGTTGGGATGGAGTGAAAAGGATCTTCACCCAATCCTATTGTAATTGGAATTTTTTTTTGTAAATACATAAAAAATTATTATGCTAATCAATGCTCTATATATCTTCAATATCTTTAACTTATGTTTAACACACCTTTTTTAATATGTAACAATTCAAATCCTATGGTACTAAATTTTATACCTTCTCAAGATCAATAAAAATTATATAAAGTTTAGCTTTATATATTTTATTAATGCTGGTGGAATTTCTACACAAATGTAATTTGATTTTTTGATGCCACCATGATTTTTTTCTAAGTATGTGTCTATTAACCTTTTTCAGAACTTATATGCATGATATGTAAGTTTGATTGCTCTATAATTAATGCAATCTTTAATATATTTCTTTCTCTTAATTACTGATGTAAAAATACTTCTCCAAATATTTAACATCCTTTTACTTTTGAAATTTCACCAAAAGTAGTTATTACTCATACTACTGTAATTTCTCTCATACCTCTCTAAGTGCCAAGATACATCTCTTTCATTGATTAAAATTTGCAATAAGATGTATGCCTCAGCATAATTTTGAAAAGAAAAATATCATGAAGCATATGCGTTAAAATTGGAATTTAGTTACTTTAAAGTTTTTATTTATAAATTTAATGTATATAAAATAAGTTTTATGTGTTCGAGATCAAAGATGAGGGATGAGAGGAAGATGACTGAGATTAAAAATGAGAATGAAAATTGGGTGAATGTTGACCTAACCAAAGCTAGGGTAGAGAGAAAACAATTCACTGTAGTGATGATTCTAATGAAGACCCACTAAGTAACGAGAGTTGGTGAGACTTTTAAATTCATTAATTATAATTTTTGTGACTTAGATTATTTGTTTATGTTAAATTGGGAGTGGGAGAGACATATCTTACTTTGAAGTTGGTATGCTATTTATTATTTTATATTTTTGTTAATTTAATAGTTTAATTCTAAGACTTATACCTTGCCTTATGGACAAAAATGTCTCAATAACTAATTGCATAATTTCAAATCTTGATCTCTTTTATTCCAGAAAATGATTCTCATGAAGAGCTAATTTAATTTTATTGTAGATCAATCTATAATATATTTTATGATTATGTTCATTTTACTCTTTAAAATAGATTTATGCCATAAAATTCATGTTTGATATTTGCCAAACTAGTTTCTGCATATTTTATAGATGTTTATCTTTGATTAAGATTTTATTATCTCCCTTAATTGACCTAACTTGGTTAAAGTCGATAGATCTGCTATATCTTTTGGTAACTATTTATATATATAAATATATATATATATATATATATATATATATATATATATATATATATATATATATATATATATATATATATATATATATATATATACACACACACATTCATACATCATATATAATAATAATAATAATTATTATTATTATTATAATAAAAGTAGAATGTATTTATTTATGTATGAAAAATTTACTTTGTCTCATAATAACAACTATTTTGACAAATATGCTGGTTATGCTTTTATTCTAAGAAATTTGATTGAAATTTATTTCCTACAAACGTGCGCTTAATATGTTTGTATAGATGTTATATCTCTCAAAACACTCAACAACATTGTTTTCAACTCTTTTATGCATTTCCATCATTTTCATAGCTAATTTACTCACTATTTATTTTGAGATTTCTTCTTACAACAAGATAAGAAGTGACGGTAAAGTTTAATCGGACAAAGTAGCTTAATGCAACTTTGGTAGCTGTTTGTTTTTTTGATGTTTGAATAAAGGCATATGATCAAATTGATTTTATAATGAATTATATGCTTTTTGTTGGATTTAAGTTAGATAATTGAAGTCATTTTGATGGAGACTGAATATAATACTATATAGAGAATCAAAGAAATAGTATTGTAGAAGGTTCGATCAATGGATGAAAAATGTACGAAGCTTGTTCGGCCATTGTTCATATTATGCTTTCATTTTGTTTGAATTTTGTTCGACCCATCTTTCATTTTGTTTGAACATTATTTTAATCTTATTTGATGGTTATTCAACATGTTAAAACCTAGTTCAAAACCTTGTTTGAATGTTGTTCAAACCTTTTTGGATCAATAATCAAACTTTGTTTGATCTCTATTTAAATAAGATTTCTATCATGTTGATGTTAGATATTTATTCTAACCTTAACCATATAGCAATATTGTTTTCCTCATGTGGTTAGATTTTTTTATTCCGAAGGTGAATTTAGTATCAATATTCTCATGTTGTATGTAGGAGAATGACAAAAAATAACCAATTGGTAGGGATTTAAGTGGAAAATAGAGCAAGTAATTGATAGTTCTAATAATTATTAGCCTTGAAAATCTTATAGATCTTATAAAAATAATTATAAAAATGGATAAGAATTGATTTAGTTTGAAGTTGGAAGTGATATATCATTTTATTAGAGCACAATCCTTGATTCTTTAAAACATTGTGTTAATGCTAGAAAGTTTAATGCTCAGATGTCCCTGAAAATAAAAGTGCTTCATTAATCGCGCAATGTTAAATAAGCAAAGGTTCCCATATTATGGACGAATGATGGCAAAGAAGTTAGTCCATGAAACTAGAATTAGGTTAGTAACTTAGTATATATGTATGCTTACAGGTTTAATGGAATTAATAGATATTATGATTCATAGGAAGATAAATATTTTATGTATTCAATAAACTAAATGGGTTGGGGAAGGCCAAGGAGATTGATAATTTAGGTTTTAAACTTTGGGATTCAAGTAGGAGTCGAATTAGAAATAGTGTAGGTGTGATTATAGATAAACATTTGAAGAATAATGTTATAAATATTGATAGGATTGGAGATAGAATTATAACTTTAAAAATTATTGTTGATATTAAACTTATCAATATTATAGTTGTAATACTTTATTTAAGAAAAAAAATGAGTATATTACTTATAAGAATGGATCTAGTAAAACACAGATTGATTATTTTCTGGTAAGAAAAATAGATCGTTTAGATTATAAAGATTGTAAAGTCATTCTGAGTGAAAGTTTAAGTACCCAACAATGACTGTTAATTTTAGATTTTAAGATGAAGGATTGTAAGATAAAAATTAAATTGAATTATTGTTTTAAGATTAGATGGGACCGCTTAAAGAATACTAATAAAATTATTTTTAAAAGTAAGCTACAAAAGCTTAGATCCTGTAATGACCTTAGGTTCAGGTCTCTTCTTAATGCATATAATGTAAGTCACTTTTAGGCAAAGAAATTGGAAAAAAGTCATTTGTTATATTTATTATAATTATAAAAAATGTCTATGCAATTTTTGACTTACAAAGCTAGCATAATAAAAAATATTTGAGATAAGGAGCTATATATCATAGCAAAATTGCTCTTTGATGTTTAGATTCAAAGACCATCATTAAGCTTAAGCATAACTTATTGAACATATATTAAATGAGAAGGTTGTTGGATTTAACCTTGAATTAAAGTCAAAGACAATAATATCATATTTGAAGGGGGCAATGGGATTCATTTGTCTTTTTAGAAAGCTTGGTAGTGTATCGATTAAGATTTTACTTTTATAAGAGAGTTCCTTGAAACATCCTTTTAGATGTTGCCATCATATATTTGCTCATACTAAATTAAAAAAATAATAATTAGGGATAATATTGAGCTTCAATTTGATAGTTTAGGACTTTTTAAGTATGTTTACTTCTCTTTGGGTGTTTGTATTCATAATTTCAAAGATGTATATCATCCAATGTTAAAGGGCTGTTTGGTTGCGTGCATTTGGAGTGCACTGTATTTCAAATACACGCATTTTAACTTTTTGGGTGTTAGGTTGCAAATAAAGTAAATTTCCAATGAAATGTAATGTATTCCAAATACATTAGAAATTATTTTGGTATTTGGAATTACCGATTTGGGTAATTCCAAATACACCGGCCAATGGAAGTGACGCGGCCACGGGCCGCCGCCCAATCCCGCCACCTTGCCCGGCCACCACCGGCCGGCCACTGCCGCTGTCGTGGCCGAACATCAAAACCTTCGATTTCACATTATATTTTTTCAACCAAACAAAAAAATAAAATGAATTTGTAAAACTCTCAACCAAACAATCAGAAAGTAATCCTTTACATCAATTCATTTTACACTGCATTCCAAATGTAGACAACCAAACAGTCACTAAATGTCGATGGAATATTTTCCAGCACAATATATAACGTTACTTGGCTCATTGTAGTGGTCCAAGATGCAGACTTTTCACTAGCTAATATGCTCTTGGTTGCTCTATTTTTTTCATTCTTAATTAATTTATACATATGATATTGTAGTTGATTTTGAGTTATGATACATGAGAGTGCAAGTTAAAACCCTCATGGTCTCTTACTAGTCTTCCTTTGTATTATTTGGTTATTGTACCATTAATCAATAAAATCATTGTCTTAAAGAGTTGCCTTTATAATACTTCTGCTTTGGATGGGCTACTTTATTATAATCTAATTTAGGCATGATTTTTGTAGTTTGTTATTCTTATATTTCATTGAGGATTTTGTGTCCATCGATGTTTATAATGCATAATCTCATTAGCTAATTCATTTGGATATTGAGCTAATTGATAGTTCAAATGATTATTTAAAAAATCATTCGTGGTGTATACCTTAAGGCATACCTCAAGTTCAGTCGCAGAAAAAAAATACCTTGAGGCTTATGCTCATTTTCACTTGTGGGACTTAAATATTTTTATCTCTAAGGTATATGCCTTGATGTGTTTGGGGTAGTGCCTCAATGAGATTATATGAAAATTTTAGGGCTAAATGCTAAAATGGTCTCCTGATTATTTACAAGTAGCCAATTTAGTTCCAAAATATCAAATTGCTCTAATTTAATTTCTGATTATACAAAATTGATCCAAAATGATCACTCGAAGCCTAAATTGGGATCAACTTTGTATAGTTGAGGAAGTAAATTGAAGCAATTTGATACTTTGTGGCTAAATTGGCTACTTGTAAATAGTTGGGAGACTATTTTAGAATTTATTTCAAAAATTTTATTATATAATATTAGAATATAATACTAATATACTAAACTATATAATACCATACCATACGATATCATATCGTACCATACCTTACGAGAATCTGGACTTAATATAACCATAATAGTAAAAATTAGAGAAATATGCACGTTATTTATTTTCTTAGGGAACTATGCTCTAAAGTTCCTTGTGGACTAAAATACCCTGCTTTTAATTATGGACTACTTTTAAGTCTATCATGCCCAAAAATAGTTTGAACATGATTTGAATAAGATTCAAGCAAGCTTTGATCAAGATTGTGAGACCATATGTGGAAAAAAATTGAGCCTTCTTCTAACATTGTTCAAACTCAATTTGAACCATGTTTTCTAATTCATATAAGATTTGAATATCATATAATCCAATAACTATAACACATCACAATCAAAAGTATTAAATAATTGCATAATGTTGTTAAAATCACATTGAGAAGCATCACATTAAAGCAAAGCAGTTATAATACTTTTACAGTACTAGGGCGAGTATAATTACTTCAACTCTAACACAATATTGACAAAAACTTTAATACAATTGAATGCAACCACAACATCTATAACATAACATATTTTATTTGCTCCTATATCTCAAGGGAGTGTTCCAGTGTTTAATACTAGTGAAACCAGACTATTTTTCATTAATTAGGATGCTCATTCATATATCTGTAAACATCATGATTCATTGTGCACATTTGAATTCAACTACATTACAAAAAAAGAATTTCACTGTAACAGAACATGACAGGTGCGCATTTTCATTCAAATAGCCATTACTGCTAAAGAATTCAAAACAAGATAATCACAATACTTGATTTTCCGAAGAGCCTAAATTAATGGAGAACATATCTACACATAATTTATCTCTAAAGAATTGCATACGATCATGTTTAAGTTTAAGATATATTTGTCTTTAAGACCATTCTTTTTTGAAGCTATGTATATAATATATTGGATGACATAATTCCACAATTCTTAAACACAATTGAGTTAAAAACTTTTTAGTGTTTGAGCAGTAGAAATAACATACAATACAGTATGAAGGTATGCATTCAAGATCCGAAGGTTATTTACTTAACGCTTGTTTTGGGCACTTAATCTATGCTAGCTCTCTATTTTCATGGGGATGAGAGAATGTTCTTGTGTGCAAACAACCTTTTAATAATACAGGAAAACATGTACAGAGTGGGGTCATTCCTTCGCCTAATGTTTGAGCTATTAAACTGGAAGGATTGCAGTAATATACTGTCATTGACATCTTAATATAATTTCATGTTATTCAAGGAATTTTATTCTAGTTCATTGGATGATATGTGATTTCTATATCACATCAACACCTTAGGAACTTCTCATCACCAATAATATATTCCAACACAGTGTCAGTTCACTTAATGGGATCTTCTACCTTTTTCTGTTTCATAATTTGATAATTTGCTGCTCTATAGTATTTCTCAAAGACTTTATTCAAGACAGTAATATCTGACCTAAATATCTTTGGGTAGAATCAGTGTTGCTTTCTTATTAAATAGAAAATGCATCTATATTGCAAACCAATAAATCATATTGTGAACAAAATTGCATCATTAAAGAAGGTTTTTTTCATTATAATCTTGCATATTAGCATTAGAATTGTTGCCTTTCTATTCAGCCAAGTTGTGCGTGTATGCAGCTGTTGAAATCACAACGTGCTACCACTTTTCACTCCAATCTCTTTTTTTTTTTTTTTGAGTTGTATATAATCCCTATCTTCTAGCTTTAAGGTAAGAAAACTAGTCTTCATATATTGGGCGTACAGGATAAATGACTCATGGATACAAAGGCTTTCACTTGCCAGATGAATCCATTAATTTCCAACTAAATACTTCTTATTCCTCTCAGGCCTTCTCTTGTATGGAACTCCTACATCCTCTTTATTTTCAAACTCAATTCCTACATCTTGTTTATTTGCAAGCTCATTTTATTGTGTATTCTCTTTATTTTTAGTCTCAAGTCCTACATTCTCGTTATTTATAGTCTGAAGATCTTATACATTCCTCTTTGTTCACATTCTCAACATTGTTGGGTTCCAAGGAAAACATTTCTCATTTGTCTGAGTGCTTGCATGATGCTTTGTCATGCATCACCTAGGTGGCAAATTTTTATTTTCCATTTTATAAATAAATTGAATAGAAGCATTTAATTTCTATTTAATTCTAACTTAATTATTTTTCAATTCATTAATAACAACAAAAAGCTTGTGTGGTTGACTAAAGGAGAGCATGGACTGATCGGAGCAGGGAAATTGTTTTAAATTTAGTTGATAACATCATCTTTCCTCTTTTCTTCATGTACCTCTTCCTCTGCTTCTTCATCTTGACCACTACATACTCTAGCAAAATGTGTGATGGTCTCTTTGTCCTCTACAACTTTAATTGAGATAGGCTGTCAATGAGTATGTAAAATAGACTAAAATCTCCCTCATTAGCTCTGGGCATTAGTGGTGTTAAACATTACCTATAAAAAACTATTCAATCTAACATTTAAAATTATTGCAATTAATTAACCTAAACTAATATTTAAAATATAGTAATGCACATATGACTTATTTCTTTATTGCTTAAAAGTGGCAAAAAATCTTTGTTTGGGAGCACTTTGTTGCTCTTTCAATTCAGCATCCTGGGGGATTTCTCTCCAAAAAAATCCCCTCACATCTTTCTCAATTTGTAATGGCTTCGTAAGTCAATACTGCAATGATATGGAAAATTCATTGATAGTGTATTGAATTGGAACTTCCTTTTTTTATCTATTTCATTTTTATGATATTTCCCTCAATGTGGACTTACATCTTTGTCCAACCCCTTAAGTGTCATCTCCCATGACATCCTTCTTATGGGTATGCAAAAAAAATTTCTTTTTCTTTAACATTGCTAATATCTTAGAAAAACAAACAACATTATTCCTTTCATGATTGAGGACAATCCTATCAATAATAATGCATATACCTCGTTCCAAACTTCTCTAATTTTGCACTCAATGTAGGCCTTGTCAAGTTGAATATTCTTTAAGTTATTAACTTACAGGTAATTCTCAATGAGTCTTCTACTTGTGGTGTTCTCAAATTTCCCCTTGGGGAAATTTACAATACCCTTGATCTATGATCAAAGCAAATTAAAAAAATTTTAAATTTGTGCTCTTATCTTCAATGTTAAACACAGTGGAGTAACTATCATTTTGGGTATTTTTCATCCTTCCTTTGGAGAAGCAGATGGGTTAAAGCTTCATTGAACTATAGGTCCGGAAGAATGAAGAGCTACTTGAAGGATATTGCTTGACAAAAAGATCATGTGCTGGAACATTTTATCTGTCACCAATTAGGTCTATAAAGTCCTCTCAACAGTAAGAGTTAGTCTAGACGTCTATGTGCATAGCAAAATAAATTAGATGTGTCAATTTCATATAAGATAATGAGAAAAAGTATGGTTTGATCTTAAAGCTTGAACCTCATCAGAACCCAATTTAGCATTTTAAAATACTAAGCTTTAATTGAGAGTTAAATTAGATTCAAATAGTATTCTGGTAAAATTTAAGCCCATGTTTGAATCATTGTTTTGAAGCTAATGGTCAAAATATAAGTTCTAATGAGCAATTTTTTTTTAATCCAATGGCCAAAATATAGGTTTGAAACAAAAGTTTGAACATGGTTCCAACATAATACTATTGGTTCAAACTTGGTTCAAGCTTTTTGTGAACATAATTTTAAACCTTTGTTTTGAAGCTAATGGTTGAGCCATTGCTTTGAAAAGTAATGTTTGAATCTAAAAATATGGTCTCAAACAGTGATCACATCTAGTTCAAACTTTGTTTCAAATCTCAATTTCAAAGTAGTGATTGAACCCTAGGTTGAAATTCAAGCATTCAAAGAAGTTCTAATTAGGCTTGAACAAAGTTTTAACTTGGTTTTAACATTGTTTAAACTCAAAATATAATGCTCAAATCTTATTTGAACCTCATTCGAACCAACTTTAAGATTCGAACAAGCTTGTACATGGTCGAAACATACAATATGGGATTTGAACGTGGTCGAACTTACGCTTGAAACTAATTGGAACATGGTTCTAACATATAATGTGGGGTACAATTAAACCTATGTTTGAACCTTATTCAATTAGAACCTTCATTTCAAAACCAATGGTCAAAATATATGTTCAAAGTAAAAGTTCATGCGAAGTTTAAATGTGATACTACAAATTTGAACTTATTTTGAACTTCTAACCTTCTTTTAAAATACTAATTTTGTTTTTTTTTGCATTAAATTTTATTTTATTATTAATTAAATTAAAGTTTGATTTATCAATTTTGAATTTAATATACATATACATATATATATATATATATATATATATATATATATATATATATATATATATATATATATATATATATATATATATATATATATATATATAGGTTTGTTTCTAAATATTAAAATTATAACTTCTGTCTTATAAAAACAATGTTTAATATAAATTCTCTTAATATTAATCTATTAATTATCAATTTGTTATTATTAATATAGTTATTTCTTTATAAATAAAATCTAGCTAATTAATTCTTAATTTAGTTAATCCTTGCTATTTAATTAATAATTATAATTAATTTATTATTATTATTATTATTATCATTTACCTTTTCTCATTCTTTAATTAAATAATATATACACTATTTTATTATTTACTTTTTTATTTTAATTAATTCATTTAAATTGCTCAATTATTTCTATAATTGAATTAAATTCATTAAATTAATTTTTTCATTTTCTCTTAATAGATGTATATAATCAATTTTTATTTAGATAATATTTTAATTAAAATATTTAATGTGTATTTTTTATTTAATATAGCTTTATTATTATATATAGTAATAATTGTTTTTATTAATAATATAGTTAATTAGTTAATGTAAATATTTTTATATTTTATTTATTATTAATTATTTAAATCTTCTTAAATATATATATATATATATTAAATTTTTGTAATTTACATTATCATCTTTTATATGTAAATGTACATACATTGTACATTTAAGTTGATTAACGCTACCTTTGTTGGATCCCAAGGCCCGGATGTGAGAACTGGAGGGTTGCATTAGGTAGCCGACAACCAACATAAAATTTGTTGAAAAAAATCATGATATGAATTATTTAATACATTTTTTTAATGTGATGACATTCCCTGGAAGAGATGTGTTGTATGGATTGAATATAGTGGAAAGTGTGCAAAAGCCGTTGCATTGACGCTCAGGTGTAGTGTTAAATAAGCAAGAGTTTCCACACTATGGACGAATGAGGACAAAGAAGTTAGTCCATGGAACTACTATTAGGTTATGAACTTAGAATATGGGTACTCTATAGGTAAATTAATGAAATTAATAGATATTATGGTCAATAGAAAGATAAATATTTTGTGTATTCAAGAAATTACATGGGTTGGGGAGAAGATTAATAAGATTAATAGTTTAGGTTTAAAATTTTAGTATTCAGGTAGAAATTAAACTAGAAATGGTGTAGGTGTGATTATAAATAAAAGTTTGAATAATAATATTGTAGATATTAATAGGATTGGAGATAGTATTATAGCCTTAAAGATTATTATTGATATTAAAGTTATTAATATTATAATTGTTTATGATTCTCAAATAGGTTTTGATGTAGGCTCAAAAGAAAAATTTTAGAATATCTTAGAGAGATTAATCCAAATGATATCTCTTCAAGAAAGGATATTGATTGGAGGAGATTTAAGATGACATGTTGTTAGAGTGGTAGAAGATTTTAAAAGTATTTATGGTGGCTAAGGATTTGGAGTGACAAATGAAAAAGTAGGATTATATTAGATTTTATTTTAGTTTATGATTTTGTAGTTTCTAATGCTTTATTTAATAAAAAAGATAAATATATTATTACTTATAAAAGTGGATCTAGTAAAATACAAATGAATTATTTTATGATAAAAAATAGATTGTTTAGTTTATAAAGGTTGTAATATCATTCTAGGTGAAAGTTTAAATATCTGACATTGACTGTTAGTTTTCGATTTTAAGTTGAATGATTAAAAGATGAAAAATAAATTGAATCTTTATTTTAGGATTAGATAGTTGCACTTAAAAGAATACTAATACAATTTTTTTAAGAGCAAGTTAGAAGATCTTAGAATTTGAGATGTTCATGAAAGTTATTATATGAGAAAGAAGTGAAATTAGTTCAAAAATGCTTTGAGAATCAAAAGGAAAATGTTCTTTTAGTAAAAATAGTTGGTGGCGGGGTCAAAATATGCAAGAAAAGGTAAAAAATAAGAAGTTTTATTATAAAAATTGATTTAAATATAAAAACTCGAAAAATTAGGAAAAATATAAAGTGGTTCACAGAGATTCTAAGGAAATAATATGTGATGTAAAAATTTAGCTTTAATGAATTATATAATAAATTGGATATCAAAGAAGGCAAAAGATGTATGTATAAGTTAGCCAAGCAAAGAGATAGGAGAAGTAAAGATTTAGCTCAAGTGAGGTGTATTAAGACTAAAAATCATAAAGTTCTTTTTCTTAAAAGAGGATATTAAATGTATGTGGATGAAATATTTTGATAAAATTTTTAATGAAGGATTTGAGAATTTGATTGATTTTAGCAACTTTAGTACCCTAAAAAAATAAAGAAATTTATTTTTATCATCATATTAGTAAATTTGAAGTTGGAGAGGCTTTAAATAATATGAAGTGTGGAAAATAGTATGACCTGATGATATTCTAATAGAAGTGTGGAAATGATTAGGAGATCAAGGAATTTATTGGATTTTTAATATTTTTAATTTTATTTTAAAGACAAAAAGATACTAGATGAGTGGAAGATGAGTTTGTTGGTGCCTATATTTAGGAATAAAATGATGCACAAGAGTGTGCAAATGATAGAAGAATTAAGTTAATTTGCCATACATTAAAATTATGAGAGAGAGAGAGAGAGAGAGAGAGTAATTGAGCATAGGTTATGAAGTGATACAAAAGTTTCTCAAAATTAGTTTGGTTTCTACTATGGATGCTTTACATTTGTTGAGAGGTTTAATAGAGAAGTATAGAGAAAGTAAGGAGGATCTACATATGATATTTGTTGATTTAGAGAAAGCATATGATAAAGTTCCAAGAGCATTGCTTTGTAGAGTTCTAGAAAAGGAAGGAGGTAATATTGGTTATGTTCAAGTCATTCAGGATATATACTAGAGCTGTTATTTGTGTTCAAACAGAATGAGGATTGATAAAATATTTTCCTATTTCAGTTATATTACATCGAAGATCAGCTTTAACCCCATATATTATTTGCTTCAGTTATGAATGTTCTTATTAGGCATTTATAAGAGGATGTACCTTAGTGTATGCTTTTTGATGATGACATCCTTCTTGTTGATCATACTAGAGAGGGATTCCAAGAGAAACTTGAATTATGGAGGTAAATCTTAGAGTCTAAAGGTTTTCATTTGAGTAGACGGAGTGTAATTGTAATTGTAGAAGTTCTAGTGGTGGGATTGTGATATTAGGTGATTAAGTCATTAAAAAGAGTGAACATTTCAGATATCTCGGGTCTATTGTTCGAAAGGATGGTGAAATAGATGGAGATGTTATTAATAGAATTCAAGTTGGATGGTTGAAGTATAGGAATGCATCTAGCCTGTTGTGTGATAGACAAAGTATTGCTTAGACTTAACGAAAATTTTATAAGATGCTGGTAAGACTTGCAATGATTTATGGTGCAAAATATTGGCTAGTAAAAGAGAAGCATAAAATTAAGTTTAGTGTAGTAGAGGATGCTCAGGTGGATGAGTGGCTTTACTCTTAGAGATAAAGCAAGAAATGAATATATTCGTGAAAAGGTTGGAGTAGCTTCAGTGGTAAATAAGATTAGAGAGTTGCCTTAGATGTTTTGGTCATATAAAGCATCGGCCGTCTGATGGCCAAGTTAGGAAGGTAGATGTATTATATTCCTCTTATGCTAAGAAAGGTAGAGGTAGACCTAAAAAGACTTTGTTAAGATGTATAAAAATGACATTAGTTTTATAAAATTAAATGCGAATTATATATTTAATTAGACATGATGGAGAAGGATTCATGTAGCTAACCCCACATAGTGAGATAAAGACTTTTTTTTTGTTTTTGTTGCCACTAAATCATTCTTATTGTGAAATTATTTATGAGTTATCTAGGTTTTATTATTATTTAGTTGAGGCTTAAATATCAAAATCAAAATTAAATAGAAAAATATATAAAAAATAACATTCTTTTCTTCCTCTCGATTTTTGCTCAATCTCGAGCATGCTCACGCTCAGGACGCTACTTGTGCATGACGAACTGTGTGGCTTGGATGGGCCCAGACATCCCCTCTTCCTCTTGCTTGGGTTCAGCTTCACGAACGGCAAGGCACGGGCGATTGGCGGTCAGCTTGATAGTTTTCACCGAAGGCTTCAAGTAGTGCGCGGCTTCCCTCTTTGTCGACTCTAGCCTTGGCAAGTCCTCTCAGCTTCGGCTCTGACGCTTGCACCTTGGCTTTGTTTGTGTTCACAAGTAAAGCTTTGACCTTGCCTTGTCAACTCTCGCTTCCTCGCTCTCTATTTTTTCTCATGCTATCCTTGGCAAACACATCATCCTATCTTAAATAGCTATTTGAAGTGCGAAGCAATGTAGGCTATTGACAAGTAACGACACTTATTTACAGGTGTTGTTACATAAATCTTATTTGACTATTATTTGAAGCCTTAGTTGAATTTAATGTTTAGGTTCAAACAAGATTCAATTTGTTTCAAATAAAATCAAAACATGTAATTTACTGTTTGAACGTATATTTTGAAGCAAATGGTCAATATTTAACTTCTAAACAAAATGTTTTAACAAGTTTCAAGCATAATATTACAAGTTTGAGTCTTATTGAAATGCAATTTGAACATTTGTTTTAAACTTAATGGCCAAATCTTGGCTTAAAAAAAAAGAGTTTGAATTTTATTTGAATCTTGTTTAATCTAGTTTTGAACCTCATTTTCAAAGCAAAACCTTGGTTCAAATGCAAATGTCTGAGCATTGTTGTAACTCAAAACATAGGGACTTTTCGCTCAAACTAAACTTTCAGACTTGAATAATATTCAAATAAGGTTCCAACATTCAATATAAATTTCTAACATAGTTCAAACATTGTTCGAACTTATGTTTGAATCTTATGCTATTTTTTTAGCTGTTTTTTAACCTCATATCATCGTTTGAAGTCATTGAAGTTCATTTTTATACTTGGGGTTCTAACTTAGTTTGACAAGAAGCTTGTTGAGGGTTTCAAAATAGCATTATCACAACGAGAAGAATGACAAGAGATATCATGAACTCTCAGTTAGTGGAGAAGTTACTCAGAAAAGGAAAATGTGAGCTATAGTTTTGTTTGAAGGTTCAAATCAATTGAGCGGCTATCCCTTATGTTACACAGATAGATTTTATAAATACTGCTATTATGAAGCATATAAAGTCAAATTTTCTATTTCATATCGTGTATGTTATATAAAACATGATAACTTTAGCTTTTCCTTTGTGTACTTATCATTTTGCAAGACTTTTCTAGCCTCCTTATAATTATTTATAGACTAGTACCTGTCTTTTGCCACTATTTAGAAATATTTTATTCAATATTCTTTTTACTTCTCAATCCACCAAGTTTGTTATGATTTGTCTTTAAAGCCTCCTAAAATTTTCGGGCATCTAGTTTGGCTCACCAATATTCTATATTAATTGATTATCACCTTTCTTTTTTTTAAAATTCTATTATCTTATTCTAGGGCAATCAATTCTTTTAATTGCTATTTTCTACTTTTAAGATATATCTTTTAATCTTCCTTCTCCCTTTTCTTTTTCCCACATGCACATCAATTAATAAAAATATAAAATATAAAATTTGTTATAGAGACGAATAGGGAAAAAGGAAAGAAACAAAATTCATTGAAACTTGATAACATTGAATGTGAGAATGCATTATTTCTATGATGAGAGTAAGACCTCAATTAGATCAAACTATTCTTGCCAAGTCTGGAATTTGATAGTCATGAGATGAATTATTGCATTTATCTTGAAATCTAGTAAACTTAGGGGAACGAAGAAATATTTTTTTCCCTAATTTTAAATTCTTCTAGAAATCATAATTCAAAATATTTTATTCACTAAATCTATGTAATTTTTGATAAAATATTGAGACTAATGAGAGCCTTGTATCACTATCAATCTCTACTTCTAAATGATCATGAGTAGCATGAAGTATCACTACTAGAGTGTCAACAATAATAATTTTAATTGGAGTAGATGTGATTCCTTCAATAAGTTACAGATAGTTTTCATAAGCATGGGTTCAAAATTCATATCCACTTGAGAATGGACATTACTCAAAAATAGAAGTTAGATTAGGTTCAACAAGTTAGTAGATTTAATTTCATTCTTTGTATTTACTTCACATAAAACTTTATATCCCACATCATCATCATCTTCATCATTTAAACATTCATGAACATTAAGGTCCCAGTGAATGATTTTTTAAGTCAAGATAAGCCTTGAAGCTTTAACATATTCATAGCCAATGATTTTACAAGATTGAAAATTTGATGAATGGTCATCAAATTGCTTTTCTTTGTTAAGAATCACATGATTTTTCAAAAATTGTGCCTATCTTCGATGCCGCTAGTATCGCCGGAAGAGGTACAACATTGATGTGCAAAATCTCATCACTCTTTGTTGTATAGATAAACTTTCTTCTGGAATCACCTTATAGTCTTTGCAATAATTTTTTTTTCTTTTGATGATTGTTTGGTTTGCTAAAAAAGGAATGCATTATAAAAAGAATTCAATGTAATTGAAATATTTTATATTTGAAATACTTTTAGAGTTATTTGGGTAGATGTAAAATAAGCACAAGAAATTACTTTTATGAGTTTGATTTGAGGTAAAAAAAAAAGTAATGTAAAACTTATAGGTGGGTTGCGTTCAATGGTCGATGGGTGGCAATGATAGGGCCCACTATAAATAGTTGTAATGATCATCATTTTTGGTGTATTCAAAACTCAATCATAATCAAGCAAATTTGGAATACATAAAAAATGAACTATAAGGTGAATTTGGAATTCATTGAAATTTTACACTACAATGTAAATTCTTCAAACCGAACATCAATTTTTTTTTTAAATTCTTGCATTCTAATCACTTTAGACACTTCCTTTTCAGCAAATCAAATAGTCCCTAAGTAAATTTTGCGATGTCTTTTTTGTGATATAGTAGCTTCATTTTCAAGGGTAACTAAATACTCTTCTTATTTTTTGAAATATATGTCTAATGCAAGATTATATGATATTTCAAAATCAAGTATTGTGTACACCATTTATTATCTCATAGCCTATTCTATTAGAATCTTTTTTCCCTTTTATTTCAATGCCAATAATTATTTTTTCCTCGTCTATTTATAATAGTTCATTCATCTTTTCTTAAAATTTATTTTTCATATTATCTTTTAATTTAATTAGACCATCATAGGAACTAATAATGCTTGTAATGTCATCAAAAATAATAATATTAGTCGCTACCACACATCAGTAGGGCCATTCATCTTAATAATTTTACTTTTCTACTCTATTCATTGCTATCCCTACCTTATCTATCTTATTAATCTTTTCAACCTAGAAAAAAAATTATATCAATCTTCTCCCCAAACCCTATATATATATCACTGTTTTCATTTTTAGATTTGATTTCTTACAGACATGCAATATTTATCTATTTGTTTTTTAATCATTCTGTCCGCTCCATGGTCTTCCCATTCCAGGTATAGTCAAATGGCCAAAAGTGATTTATTTTTTATCTCTACAGTTTATATCATCGTGCTTTGATTTCCTCTTCTTTTATTTGTAAAAATGGTGACAACTATGTTATTTACTTGACATAGTTGCTTGAAATTGTACCACAATATCCAGTGTAGTTCCTTGCCAATTCAGGGATTATAGTTTTTGAGGTACTATTACTTTAGTAATAACTTAATAGTATTATTTATTATGTGATTTGTTTGATTTTTCTCAGAGGATTATTTTTTTATATTCCTAATTTAAAGAAATGGTGCTATACTCTAGATTTATCTCTTTTGTGATTAACAGATTTTAATCATAAATCTTTTGCAGATTAAAGATGACACCAGAAAGCTAGTATATCATGCTCTGATCAGATTGCTTCAGGATAATGACATTGCTGTTAGAGTATGCTTGTTTTCAGGCTCTTATCTATATCTCCCAAGGCTTGTTAACTTCTCCATGTTTTGGACTTTATTATATTTAGAAATTCTTCTGGAGAAACTGTACAGTTACAATTGATTTCAATCATACGTTTATATTTTTATAGCTTTTATTTGCTAATTTTGATGGTTTCTTTTCATTTACAGCTTGCAGCCTGTCGTTCTCTGTGCTATCTTGTTCAAGACTCCAACTCTTCTGAACCAGACTTTTTTGACCTCTTGTCAACTTGTTGGAATTTGTGCTTCAAATTGGTGGAAGATGTTCAAGAGTTGGACTCAAAGGTTTGTTCTAAGTCAAATTTGAGAAATGCTTGGATGCATG
This sequence comes from Cymbidium sinense, assembly GCA_021442155.1. Classification (NCBI taxonomy): domain Eukaryota; kingdom Viridiplantae; phylum Streptophyta; class Magnoliopsida; order Asparagales; family Orchidaceae; genus Cymbidium; species Cymbidium sinense. The sequence goes on along the minus strand of CM038225.1, from coordinate 268,938 downwards.
TCTGAGCGAGTTTGTAGTCTCCACTATGCATTGTGGTCTGTGTTGTGAAGTATTTGACTGCTGGTAAAATAAAAGAATAGAAAATGGAACCGTAACAGAGTTTAATACACAAACTGCAGTTGACTTGTTGGAGCTATTGTTAAACCTTTATTTTAGTTTTGGCATTATGAGTCTTGAGGAGACCTTTAGAATACATTTAGCAATGCATTGTCATGGTCAGTGAGTCAACCTAAGTGAGTTAACACTGTCTTTTCTAGGTCCCAAGTCTCGGATGTGAAAAGTGGACGATTCTGTTAGGCAGTCGACAACCAGCGTAAAATTTGTTGAAATAATCATGACATGAATCCTTTAAAATATTGTGTTAATGTTAGGACATCTCAAGCAGGCGATCTTATATACCTAACATCTGATGAAAAGTGTGTAAGTACCGATCGCCAAGCACAATGTTAAATAAGCAAGGGTTCCCACATTATGAACAAATGTAGGTAAAGTAGTCAATGAAACTAGAATTAGGTTAAGAACTTAGGATATAAGTACTCTTATAAGTAAATTAATGGAATTAATAGATATTATGGTTTATATGAAGATAAATATTTTATGTATTCAAGAAACTAAATGGGTTGGGGGAAGGCTAAGGAGATTGATAGTTTAGGTTTTAAACTTTAACATTCATTTATAAGTCGAATTAGAAATAGTGTAAGTGTGATTATAGATAAAAGTTTGAAGGATAATGGTATAAATATTTATAGGATTGGAGATAGAATTATAGCTTTAAAGATTATTATTGATATTAAGATTATTAATGTTATAAGTGTTTATACTCCTTAAGTAAATTTAGATGTAGACTCAAAAAAAAAAGTTTTAGAATGATTTAGAAGGATTAATAGAAAAGATATTTATTGGAGGAGATTTAAATGAACATGTTGATAGAGTGGTAGAAGATTTTAAAAGTATTCTTGATGACTATGAATTTGGAGTGATTAATGAAGAATGTAGGATTATATTAAATTTTGTTTTAGCCTATTATTTTATAGTTGCTAATAATTTATTTAAGAAAAAAAATGAGCATATTATTACCTATAAAAATAGATATAGTAAAACACTGATTGATTATTTTTTGATAAGAAAGATATATTATTTAGATTGTAAAGATTATAAGGTCATTATGAGTGAAAGTTTAAATACCTAGTATCAACTATCAGTTTTAGATTTTAAGATAAAAGATTGAAAGATGAAAAATAAATCAAATTATTGTCCTAGAATTAAATGAGGGCACTTAAATAACACTAGTAAAAATATTTTAAAAGAAGTTACCAGAGCTTAAAATTTAGGATGTTCATAAGGAGGCTAATGTTATATGAGGTAAAAGTAGCATGTGAAATTAAGTTGCAAACAATGTGTTTTGAGAATTAAAAAGGAAAGCTTCTTTCAGTAAAAATAGTTGGTGGTAGAGTTAAAATGTACAAGAAAAGATAAAAAAAATAAAAAGTTTTATTTTAAAACTTAGTTTAAATGTTAAAACTTGAAGAATTAGGAAAGATATAAAGTAGCTCATAGAGATTCTAAGGAAACAATATGTGATGCAAAAAATTTAGCTTTTAGTGATTTATACAATATATTGAATATCAAATAAGGTGAAAGATGTATATATAAGTTAGCCAAGCATAGAAATAGAAGAAGTAAAGATCTATTTCAAGTGAGGTGTATTAAGGATGAAAATCATAAAATTCTTTTCTTACAAAAGGATGTTAAAAATAGGTGGATAAGTTATTTTGATAAGCTTTTCATTGAATAATCTAAGAATATAATTGGTTTTAGCAGTCTTAGTACCTTAAACAAAAATAGAGAATTTTATATTTGACGTCATATTAGTAAATTTAAAGTTGGAGATGCTTTAAAGAAAATGAAGTGTGAAAAATCAATAAGACTTGATGATATTCCAATAAAAGTGTGGAAATGCTTAGGAGATTAAGAAATTTCTTGACTTACAAATCTTTTTAACGTTATTTTAAAGACAAAAGATATCAGATTAGTGGAGAAAGAGTTTGTTGGTTCCTATATTTAAGAATAAAGAAGATGCACAAGAGTGTGCTAATTATAGAGGAATTAAGTTAATGTGTCATATAGTAAAATTATGACAGAGAATAATTGAGCATAGATTACAATGTGATACAAAAGTTTCTCAAAATCAGTTTGGTTTCATGCTTGGTAGATCTACTATGGATGCTATACATTTGTTGAGAAGTTTGATGGAGAAGTATAGAGAAAATAAGAAGGATCTACATATGATATTTATTGATTTAGAGAAAGCATATGATAAAGTTCCAAGAGAAGCATAAAACTAAGTTAAGTGTTGCAGAGATAAGGATGCTTAGGTGGATGAGTGACTTTACTCTAAGAGATAAAATATGAAATGAATTTGTTCGAGGAAAGGTTAGAGTAGCTCTAGTGGCAGATAAGATTACAGATAGTTGCCTTAGATGGTTTGGCCCCATAAAGCGTCTGTTGTTCGATGACCCGGTTAAGAGTGTAGATATATTAGATTTGCCTTATGTTAAGAAAGATAGAGATAGACCTAAAAAGATTTGGTTATGATGTATAAAAAATGACCTTAGTTTATTAGAATTAAATGAGAATTTGACATATAATAGGACATAATGGAGAAAAAGGATTCATGTAACCGACCTCACATAGTGGGATAAAGGCTTGTTATTGTTGTATATATGAGAAGAGAAGAATTTGATATAGGAGAACAAAGAAGATAGCGAAGAAGTGGATTGAAAACTTTAGTTAAACACCTAAATCGGGCACATAAGGTAGATTGGAAGAAATATGTGGAAAATCTTAGAAGGGGAAGTTATAATCCCCATAAGGGGAGCCAATTGGAATGGTTTTTCTTTATTTCATGATTCATTATATTCAAATTACAAGACCTTATTAAAAACATTAAAACTATGCCTAAACAAATAAAATAATAAAAAATAGGCTTAAATGATAATTAAACAAGTAATGTAAAATAAATAACTAAATGTTTTGATAAAAGAAGACTAAATACTAGTGACTTAAGTTTTAAACATCTTGCACTTCATCAACCCCCTCAGGTTGTAAAAAAAACTCCTCTTATTGAAGATGGTGGTGATGAATAGGATGTCTATCCTGAAAGGGTAGAGACAGACAGAGAACATCAATATGTACCACATCAATAAAATGCTTTTTTGCAAATCCTCAAGAATATTACTATAACCTTGGAAAAATAACTTCGGAGTCTTGGAAGTCTTTATGAATATTGCCAGATTGGTTTAATTTTAACTAAAGTATTGAATGTTTGAAATAATGATTTTGAAAATGGCTGATGGAAGTGATTGAGCACTATGAATAATGAGTGCTTGCAATTTTTAAATGAAATTGGTTGCATTTTGAGTTGCGGATTGAAATTTGCAAGGCGGATGTGATGAATTTGATGATTAGTGAACAATAATGCGCAAAATTTGACAAATAGGAATGTAGAAGAGATGCTAGATAAAAAATGCGGATTGTACTTTGCAAGCTTTAGGCAAATGAAAGATAGATAGCAAAAATGACTAGCATATGAAAATAAACTGGCATGATGGAATATAATGATCTGGGATGGCTAGATATAATCAAATCATTTCTCCCATCATTCTTTTCAATTATTTTATTTAAATATACATCAATTTTTTCAATTTCATATACTTGCGTGATAATATAATTTTTTCCCCATTTTCTAAATATAAATAAAATATATCTAGTCCAATATTTTTTTTTATAAAATCATTAACCTCAAGTTTTCAAGAATTAATAAAATAATTAAGGTTTTCAGTCTTTCATTTACTAATTTATTAAATCTTTCTTTTCTTGAAAATCTGTTTCTTTTACTAATCTAATAATCAACCGTGGCTGTTTAAGAGTTTATGTAATAAAATAGACTTAGGATTTTGTAAATTTTACAATTTGAAGTCTATATAGATGCATTCGATTAAATTGAAAATAAAATTTCAATGGATAGTAGTACATATAATATCGCCTAAGTCAAACTCCTCATTGTTTTCCTCCTTATAGTAATCCTATTAATTTATTAATATTCGTTTAATATAAAGTTTGGGTTTTGTGCATTGCATAAACATAATTGAAATATACATAAAATATAGATGATACTTAAATTCATAAAAATTACAAAATAAAACTTTAATCTTACCTTCTCTCCTCTTTTGCATTGTCTTTTAATCCCTCACTTTCATCTGAGAAATACGCACTATGTTACCTACTTTACTACTGCACACAAAATCTATTTTCTCTTTTCTTCTTCCTCTCGGTTGACTTCAAAGCTCGCAAGATTAGGCCTTAGGTTTCGGTTGCCTCACTTCCTTCTTCTTCGGTCGCACGCACACGAGAGGCTCGTATTAGTGGTTGTGGTGAAAATTTTTATTTCTAAGATGTATACTTCTATCTTCAATCTATATAGATAAAATGAAGATAGAAACATACTCTTCGTTTAGAACCTGCGTAGATGCGTATATTCTTTATTAGTGTGATCGAGTGACGGCGTTGAGGAGATGTATATTATCTCGAAAAGATAAAAGTCACATCTCTGATGGATTTATTAACAGATAAGGACTCTTAAGGATAATTGCATATGTAGCGATTCTTCTTACTCTACTGGAAAAGTAAAGTAGGGTTTATTTTAAGCGGGTTCGTTAAGTTCCCTCTGGCAACCCGATAGTTAATTACATTCTGGAATGGAATTCCTGAATACTCAATTAAGGTAAATGATCGTTAAAGATTTGAAAAGGTAAGACTATCGATCATTGATTTATTTTAGAAAGTCAGTGAGATTGATCAAGAGGAGGAGTTCTTCAGCCAAATGAATCAAATAGGGGATGCTTAAGATCTTGGAAATCTAGTAAGCAACCCTACTATGGTTGGGCTTTATATTTTGAAACAATTAATTTGTTTGAGTTGAATTTTTATTAGAATCTTTGACTTAATTCCATGATACAAGATCCCTGAAATGCCTAAGAGGTGAGGATTTACTCGTAACATGAGGAAGTAGCAACCTCTAAACCTAAATTTAGGGAGCTTTGGCGAGAAAACACACAAAAAGATATTTAGTTTATCTCAAGAGAGGATAAACCATTGGACCTGGCCGTCAGGTACCAACTAACTCCTCTTACAGTTTTAAATTCATGTAGGCAAGTCTTATATTATGCCAGATGACAAGGTTATTATTTATTTAGAATGAGACTAAGTCCTTAAACACACTCCCTAAAAGACTAGATCATGTAAGGACATGCTTCAAATGACTTAAATCTAATGCAAATCTTCACTTATTTTATTTTTATTTTGGACAATCATTTGACTCAGGCTATAGGATTCATATGCTTTATGTATGAGAAATAAGATTATGGGCCAAAAATCAGCGAAATAAGGAGGTGTGTTTACACCATGACTCTCATAGGTTAAGTTCTCTGACAAAGGTGGAAGCCCTCCAATCAAGAGTGATTCAATATGCTTTTTATGCATGATGTGAGAAAGAAAAGACAACATTCAGCTAATGAATTGCTAATTCTTTTATCTTGATTTATAGCCTAAGCTTTATGTGAGTTTATGAGTTTATTTTAAATTCTGAGTTGTTTAATTTGGTAGAAGATTTATTTTTTCCTAAGAGCTTAATCGTCATCCAGGCCATACATCAAAGCAAGGAAGAAACTAGAAAAATAATGTCATCTTAATGCACAAGATAAACAAAACATCAAACATTTTATAAAGCTAACGCAAAAGAATAAAAGGTCATTTGTGGTTGGGCACCATTGCACAAACTCGAAAATAAATTGGGTAGCCGAGCTCTACGCTTATACAACCCGGATTACAAATGAATTAATTACAATTAAGCAAGGAATTCATGTTATGGGGGTCTTCATATCTTTTTTTCTTATTTCCTCTCTTCTTCTTTCTTCTTTCTTCTTTTGGTTTCTTCTTTTGAATGGTTGGAATGTGGTTTCTCCAAAGGCTTTACATGATACATAAGATGAGATCTTATGACCAATGTTCATCCTAATCCCCCATAACAATCATTCCAAAATCATAATTACAGAAGTACATGAAAAGGAAAAGTAAATTTAACTAACACCGCAGATTAGTTAAACAAACCATACAATTCCTAAGCATGTATATTGGATTTAGCACACACATGGGTACAAGTACTTTCTATTGGATTATGCTTAGGGGTATAAGCACTGCGTAGCATTTATATTTTTATTACGCATCTTTAAGCTCGCGATAATGATTAAAAATCATCCTCATTCATTCTACATACACACTAACATTCAGACTAAAAATAATACATCACAAAACAAAAATAAACATCAAGCCATGCATCGCCTTAGCCTAAAGCTAGAAATGGTGATTTAGCCTAATGCGTGTGTCATTTAAAGTTTGTGTAGTATACTTAACTATGGGTTTAAGATTTAGATTTTCTAAGTATGAAAATGTTCAACTTAGGGGATGGTTTCAATTTAAATTGTTTAGTTATTTTTGGTTAATTTTATTTTGTATTTTGATTAGGTTTGAGTGAATCCTACAATTAATTACTAAGTTGTAAAGAAAGGGAAAAGAGAAGAGAACTTCTCTTTCCTTCCCTACCTTAAGTAATTTCTAAAGTAGATTCATGTTTGATTTTGTTTAGTAAATGTTTTATTATGTGTTTCAATTAATCATAAGTTTAGATCTTCTCTAAACAAATCTATTCAAGAGAAAGATATTTTAAGATTAAGTAAAGTGAACTAATATCACAAAATGCACATCACTTCATTTCTTTCCCAACATGTATAACATGCATATGGATGAATCTAAGCATATATATATATATATATATATATATATATATATATATATATATATATATATATATAAATGAAAATGTTTAGTACATTTTATGATGAATGCTAAGAAATGTTACTTAAGAAATTGTGGATGCTTTATGATGCATAATTTTTATTAAGTAGAAAAAAGAGGTATTCTTTTATCTTTTATTCATGTGCACATGTGTATGTATGAAAGTCATAAGTGAGTATGGCACCATTATTAGCACCACGGGTGTAAGGTGCAAGATCTACTTAGGGATATTACGCCATGGCCGGGGTTTCAGACTATCTTATTTCATTTCGTATACATTATACAAAGAGATATATGAAAAAGAAAGATGCAAAGTTTATGTTTATTTACTTTTTTGGTTTGTGTATACAATTTATGTGTGTAAATGTAAAAGATCCTTCTTAAGTCATAACATGGAATAAGAGATAAGATTTTAAGCAAGTGTTATATTCTTTTTAAAAGAATTATACACCTTGCAACTGATTCAAATCCATGTTAAGAGGAAAGAAATGAAGTAAACATAAGACACATTTTATTCATAAAACTTATAAATAAAGTATAAGTAGCATACCTTCGCTTTTGATATTTGATTTATAAGTTTTGAAAAATAATTTTGAATTTAATAATGATAATAATTCATATTTTACTTTAGTCAAAACATGTAATTTGACATAAAGAAAATATTTCATTTTAATTTTGATTTTTAAAAGGAATGAATGCATGATTTTCATATGGCATACACATTTAGCATGTTATGAAAGAAATAAAGTCATGAAAGCAATGTAAATTCATTCACCCTTGTTAATTCCTAAAAACAATCCTATGAGATAAAGAAGTTCAAAGTGAATCAAAGTTTGTTTAATGTAATTTTTGTTTGGAATTTGCTTTATGTTTGATTTAGGAAATGTGAAAGAATGTTTGCTAGTCTTAACCCATTTCCCCCATATGTGAGTTAATTTAGTTTGTTCTTAAGGATCATTAGATAATTTTTATATTTTTGTTTAAGTTAATGTGTGAATTAAGTATGTTAATTACCCTTTAGCTATACCACCTTAGCGTACTTAACCAAATAATTATGAGCCAATGGATGATATAAAATCACACAAGGAATTTAAATCAGCAATACGCTTAAGGAAGAAAGGGGCCTAATGCAATTGGTTCATGATTAATAATTAATTAAGCTAAAGAGTTTAATTTAAGCACTTCCATAACCCCTCTCACACATGTGAGTTAGATTTTCATTTCCTCAATGTACTTAGGTTATTGAACACCTAAGCACCTACCCAAGGTGAATTAATTAAGTTCTGGAAGATTTTAGAATTTTATCAAATTAATTAGGTAGGTAATTAGTAGATTAATCCTTGAATTTGGATTAAGAAAGAGGGGTTTAAGAAATAGCTTAAGGAAAATATCTCAAAATTATTCCCTAAACCTCCTATTAAAAAACAAACCTTAATTAACTCAATCGGGATTAAACCACCGATTATACACTTAAAGGCTTAATTACATTAGAGTAATTAGAATGAATCCAAAGAATTAATTAAAATATTAATAATTCAAGAAAATTGGGAGGTAGAAGTCATCCCACTAAATACACATAAGAAGTTTGAGATTAATTAATAGAATAATCAGAGAGTAATTAGCCTAATTATATTTTCAATAAAACCAAAATTCAAAAAATAACACTGTTCAAAATCCATCAAAATCAATTTTATAATATGCTACATTCAATTATCTTTCATATGCAATTTATTTCATATTTTCTGATTTTTCAACACTTAGATATGAATATTTGAAGTTTTCATGATTAATTAGGTAATTAATTTCCTAATTATATAGCTAATCCGCTTGGGAGTTGGAGGAGCCCACGCCATGTGAGGAGAGGCTATTTAAATTGTCACATCTTAGGTTTTGGGACCCAAACCCATCAGTGCATCACACTCACTAGTGTCTACTTGGTCCACTAAGAGGGTGTCAAGTGGTCATGAAGAGGATTTGACCAAATTCCAAGTGAATTTGACCAAAATTTACCTCATGGCCTAGGGGTAAAATGATCATTTGGCTTGAATTTCAATTTGAATATGTTTGGTATGATTGAAAAATGGGTTCGGCCAAGTTTCAATGGATTTGGAGTTGATTTGATATGATTTGGCTCATGTTGACTCATTTAGGTCAAAATGGGTCAACTTGGGTCAAGAGTTGGGTCAAGTTCATATGACTATTTCAAATGTGTTGGTGGTTTTGGTTTGGTTTAATTTGGTTTATATTTGGTTTTGGTTCAATTGAGTTCATTTATAAATGTTTGATCCAATTATTTCAATTTATTAGGTCATGGGTTGGCTTGGTTTCATTGAAATGGATTCTTTGTTTTGAATCAATTTTGGTTTAATTTGATTTTAATATGACCTTTTAGGTCAAGTTGGAAAGGTCAATTCTAGTTGGCCAATTGAGCTCAAGTTCAACAATCATTTGGAATGAACTTGCATTTGTTTCAATCAATTGGCTTAGATCAGTTTTGACATATTTTGATTTTTTATCAAGTAATTGGTTAGGTTAAATAAGTGATGATTTTGGTCAAGTTCAAACATTGAATGAGTTTTGATCAATGGTTAATCAATTTGACTATGGTGGATTTTGGCTAGATTTCATTTCAAGTTTGACTTTGGTCAACCTTTGACTTGATTGAAATGTGATGTTGTCACAATGAGTGAGCTCAATCCAATTTGGTTAGGATTATAATTTAGCTCATTAAGATTTGTCACTCGGTGTCAAAGAGGCCAAACGACTTGATTAGCTTTCACATTTGATTGAACTCACATATGAACTTATTATTGAAATATTCCATTTTGAAGTTAAGTCAAATGTGTTTTGATTCATTTGAAAATTTCAAACAGTTGACTGGTTTGATTTTTGAATTTAATTTTAGTTTGATGATTGAAATTTATGTTTATATTTGGATTCATGATTGAAGGATGATTGAATGAAGAAAAATCAAGAGTTTGGCATTAATTTGAATTTTTTAGCTAAGTTCAAGATTTTGACTCAAAGGCTTGGATTTTGATTGAATTTGTGTTTAATTTTGGAGTTAGTTTTGGTTGAATTTATATTTCATTTATATATTTGAATATAAATGAAAATATAAATGGGTTATGAGAAAATTTCATTAATTTAAAGTGATTTGAACTTGATTTAGGCTAGGCCTTAAGAGGGAATCAAAGTGACTTAGGAAAGATTTTTGATTTAGATTTGAATTTATATTTCATTTATATATGTGAATATAAATGAGAATATAAATGGATTGTGAGAAAATTTTTTGAATTTGAATTGATTTAGATTTGATTTAGGCTAAGTCTATGAGAGAGAATCAAAAGACTTGGGAAATATTTTGAACTTGGAATTTCAATCATTAGTTTCAATCATGGGTTTCAATCATGTGGGATTGATTTGGATTTGGAGGAAATCAATTAAGTTGGAATTGATTTCAGTTTGACTTGAAGGAAGGAAGCATGGAATTTGGTTCAAGCTATGGTAGGCAAATTTTCCTAACACCTAGGGGACCCATTCTGGCTAACTCTTCTAAGTCTCTGTGGTTTAGTATCCCAATCACTAGATGTCTTAAGACTGATCTTAAAGTCAAGAGAAGTCCCATGCCCAAGATGGATTGATCCCATCCTAATGAGGTCAATAGTGGTACAATGACTTAGCATGGACATGGTGGTTTAGCATGGCTCGGCTTGGCATCAACGATCGCTCGATTAGGTCACGCACGCAATGTGATGGCTTCTTCCTCCCGACCCATCTTTTTCTCTCCTTCTCATGTGTTTGGCTAACGTTAGTCCCGACTCTCCCCCTTTTCCCTTAATTTGTATCGACAACGTCAATTTTATTTGAATCACTGCTGTCGATTCAGTAAAAGTAAATATATATATATATATATATTCAGTTTATTATAGAATCACTAGAATTAGGTTAAAACTTAGAATATAAGTACTTTTACAGGTAAATTAATAGAATTAATAGATATTATGGTTCATAGGAAGATAAATATTTCATGTATACAATAAACTAAATGAGTTGGGGAAGGCCAAGGAGATTGATAGTTTAGGTTATAAGCTTTGGTATTCAGGTAGGAGTCAAATTAGAAATAGTGTAGGCATAATTATAGATAAAAGTTTAAAGGATAATGTTGTAAATAGTAATAGGATTGGAGATATAATTATAGCTTCAAAGATTGTCGTTGATACTAAGGTTATCAATGTTATAAGTGTTTATCCCTCAAGTTTGGATGTACTCAAAAAAAAATTTTGAAATGACTTAAGAGATTAATACAAAAGATACCTCTTCAAGAATAGATATTTATTGAAGGAGATTTAAATGAACATATTGGTAGAGTAGTAGAAGACTTTAAAGATTTGACATATGAATTTATTTAATTAAGAAAAGGTAAGATTATATTATAATTTGTTTTAACTTATGATTTTGTAGTTTATAATACTTTATTTAAGAAAAGATATGAGCATATTATTACTTATAAAATTGGATCTAGTAAAACATAGATTGATTATTTTTTTATAAGAAAAATAGAAAGATCAGAAAGTCATTTCGATGAAAGTTTAAGGACCAACATTGATCTAGATTTTAAGATGAAGGTTGGAGATAAAAATAAATCAAATTATCATTCTTGTGATTAGAAAGTAAATAATACTAATAAAAATATTTTAAAGAGCAAACTATAATATCTTAGAATTTAGAATTTTCATGAGTAAGCTAATGTAACAAGTAAAATTAAGGAAGTTGCGAAAAAGTGTGCTTGGAGAATCAAAATGAAAATTTTCATTTAGTAAAAATAGTTTGTGTGGAGTGAAAATGTGCAAGAAAAGATAAGAAGTAAGAAGCTTTATTACAAAACTTGGTTTAAATGTAAAAATTCATTGAATTAGAAAAGATATAAAGTGCCTCGTAGAGATTCTAAGAAAGCAATATGTGATGCAAAAATTTAGATTTTAGTGATTTATTCAATAAATTGGATATCAAAGAAGGTGAAAGATATATATATATATATATAAGTTAGCCAAGGAAAGAGATAGAAAAAGTAAAGATCTAGTTCAAGTGAGGTGTATTAAGGATGAAAATCATAAAGTATTTTTCTTAGAAAATGATTTGAATATAAATTGATGAGTTATTTCGATAAATTTTTCATTGAAGGATCTGAGAATATGATTGATTAAATAGAAAATTTTATTTTTATCATCGTATTAGTAAATTTGAAGTTAGAGAAATTTTAAAGAAAATGAAGTGTGGAAAAACAATAGGACTTGATGATATTTCAATAGAATTGTGAAAATGTTTAGGAGATCAAGGAATTTCTTGGCTTATAAATCTTTTAATGTTATTTTAAAAATTAAAAATATGCCAAATGAGTGAAGGAAGAGTTTATTGTTTCTTATATTTAAAAATAAAGGTGATGCACAAGAGTGTGCAAATTATAGAGGAATTTAGTTAATATGTCATACATTAAAATTATGGGAGAGAGTAATTGAGCATAGGTTACGATGTGGCACAAAAGTTTGTCAAAATCAGTTTGGTTTCATGTCGGGTAGATCTACTATGGATGTTATACATTTGTTGAGAGGTTTGATGGAGTAATATAAAGAAAGTAAAGAGGATTTACATATGATATTTGATGATTCAAAGAAAGCTTATGATAAAGTTTCAAGAGAAGTCCTTTGGAGAGTTCTAGAAAAGAAATGAGTTAATATTGATTATATTCAAGTAATTTAGGATATGTATATTAGAGTTGTTACTTGTGTCCAAACACAAGGAGGATTGACAAAATTATTTTTCTTTTTTAGTTGGATTACATCAAGGATTAGCTTTAAGCTCGTATTTTTTTTCTTTAGTTATGGATGTTCTTACTAGGCATTTATAAGAGGTTGTACCTTGGTGTATGCTTTTTGTTGATGACATTCTTCTTGTTGATAAGACTAGAGTGGGAGTCTAAGAGAAACTTGAAATATGGAGGTCAACCTTAGAGTCTAAAGGTTTTCGTTTGAGTCGATCTAAAACTAATTATATAGAGTGTAATTTTAGTTATAGCAGTTCTAGTGGTGGTGTTGTGATATTGGGCGATCAAGTCATTAAAAAGAGTGAGCATTTCAAATATCTCGGCTCTATGTTCGAAATGATGGTGAAATGGATGGGGATGTTATTAGTAGAATTCAACTTGGATAGTTGATGTATAGGAATGCATCTAGCCTGCTGTGTGATAGAAAAGTGCTGCTTAGACTTTAAGGGAAAAATTTATAAGATAGTGGTAAGACTTGCAATGATTTTTTGGTGCAAAATGTTGGCCAATAAAATAGAAGCATAAATTAGGATAAGTGTTGTAGTGATGAGGATGCTGAGGTGGATGAGTGGCTTTACTCTTAGAGATAAAATATAAAATGAATATGTTCAGAAAAATGTTGGAGTAGCTCCAATGATAGATAAGATTAGAGAGAGTCATCTTAGATGGTTTGGCCAGATAAAGCATCGGTCATCCGATGACCAGGTTAGGAGAGTAGATGTATTAGATTTTGCTTATGTTAATAAAGGTAAAGGTAGACCTAAAAAGACTTGGTTAAGATGTATAAAAAATGACTTCAGTTTATTAGAATTAAATGAGAATTTGACACATAATAGGACACAATGGAGAAGAAGGATTCATGTAGCTGACCCCACATAGTGGAATAAAGGCTTATTGTTGTTGTTATTATAGAATCACTAGAGGGGAAACTATAAAGGAAAATTTTTGCTTTATTTCATTATTCTCTATGATTGATTTACAAGACTCTTAGCTCAATTTATAGAAATAAATATTATTTTTAATTACATAACTACTTTTAGAAATAAAAAAAAGTTATAAATGACAAATACGAATAAATTACTTAAAATGACTAAACTTTCTGACACAAATTAGATTCAATATTAATCTCTGGAATGTTAAACTTGAATTGCATCATATTACTTCTGTATTTTTCGCAAGGCAACTATCTCACAGTTTTGATTTATTTTGGTAAACATAAGAAACCCCTACTCGAACATTTACCCCTGCACTGTTTTGTTACCCTCGATCACATAGTTACAGAGTAGCTCTTCCACCTCTCCGAGAGAGTAGCGGTGTGGGCAACTTTTGTTGCAACTGAATTTGTATTCAAACATCTATATTCTTATTGGGCTTTATGATCAACTAATTTCATAAGTCCATTATGGTCATTCTGTTCAATTACCAGCATTGCTTGACATCTTTTCCTATTGATAATTTGGAAGAAGTTTTGTAAAGGTTGCTTCCCAACCCTTTTATCTCATGTAATTTTCCTTTTTTAGCAACTTTGAACACCACATTGCAAGTGTCTAACGTGTTTAATTTTCAAATTCAGCATCAGAGTTAAGTTTATTTATTTGTTTATATGCTACAAATATTTTGTTTTTATTTTCTTATAGCAGCATTCATCAAGGAAACAGTATTAGAAATTTTTCTACGATTCAGTGTTCTTATATTAAATTCTAAAGTCTCTGCATCACTTGTGTATTCGTGGAGCCATGGTGCTCCACTCTTTTAAAATAAAACTTTGATTTAAAGTCTTGGCTTCTATCAACTGTCAACTCTGTTTACTTATTACCATCTATGATCTGATTCATTTTCGTTCATATTTCTCAAGATAGTTGGTTTAAAGAGTCCCCGCATGATTGATCAGTCTTTTATGGGGCCATGATGTCAATGCTGGTTGATACGAAGCTTTAGAACTATTTTATATTGCATATTTTAACATTGCATGAGCTTTTATGACTTGTGAGCTATGCAATTTGTTTGTTTATCTTTTATTTTTTTCATTATATTTTATTTATTTTCATAACAATGATATGTTGTAATAGTCTTAAAGGTTTAGTTGCTCTCCTCGTTAAATCTTGTGAAGGTGCAATCATTGAGCTGTGCTTTGTTGCTCAAACTCTTCCGGAAACATGAATTTATTTTGCTATCATCATATCATTGGATGATTTAGATCTGTGCTACATATTACCCGTACTCCCTTTAATATTTGCTTAAACTATTGCAACTTACTGTTTACTTATTATTCTCAGGTCCAAGTCCTAAACCTGATATCTTTACTTACTGAACATTTGGGTGAGAAGATTACCCCATTTGCAGGCCAACTGTTGAATTTTTTTGGAAAGGTATCTTTTATCCTTTTAGTTTTTTAGTTTGACTGCATTGTCATATAGTACATGCTGTGGTTTAAATATTGCTGTTATTGTTGCTTTCGTTTGTAATGTTTGTAGCCATAAAAAGGGTTGCAGTGTGTGATCATATAACAATGCATTCTATCTCGAAACTGTTAAAATATGGTATATTGTTAGATATAGATAAGCGAACTAAGTTACAAGTAGTTCCATAATTTGAATTGAACTCAATTAACTTGCTTGCACTTGAATCTCTAGTGGTGAACTTTTGTTTCCTAATGAATTTTTATATGGGTAATAGCTTAGCATCGTACAGCAGTTCTTTTATTACATGGTAACTTTGAGATTTACTGTTGACTATCGTCTATGAGTTATTGGTTAGGGGAACCTTGGTTTGCTATGGTGTAATGATAGCGCCTGAAATTTTACTTTTGACTATCCGTTAGGATGTATGGTTGGCTATGATGTAATGGTGGAATGTGTGATTTACTCATGACTATCGGCTACTATATATGATTGGCTAAACGATGTAATGACAGAACTCCTAATCATTATGTTTATGCAGGCAATTTGGTTAGCACTGCTCATTACTTTTCTTAATGCATTGAGATTTGAGATTTATTTTTGGCTATCATCTATGATCTATGGTTAGGAGTGAGGACCTTTAACTTATGAGCATTTCTATGAGATGATTTTTACTTAAAATTAACTCTTTTTTTTTTTTTACCTTTTTGAACCAAAGAACAAAAGATTTGTCATTAATAAATATTTGATTTTGACTGTTATGAATGCATATCTTTATCTACGTGGATCTCAATTTCTTAAATATTTTGGACTATTCCAAGTTGAGTTCCAAGGTTCTCATCAAGACTCCATTCAAGGTGTCAGTCAAACTTAGAGGGCTTCTACTTCAATTTGCTAAAAGAGAGGTCGACCCTAGTAATAAACTTGCAACTCAATACGATCCAAAACAGGGCAAGTCAAACAAAGGAGTATTTCAAGGGATTTTTATGAATTTGTTGCCATATTTAGGGAATTTCTTTTTTTCTTTTGCACAATTTTGGATTCTAAGGAGTTACTTGCAACTTTTTTTTGGGGAGGTCTTATTCCTTGTATAGTTTGAATTTGAATGAACATTTTAGATAATACCTATGGTCTTGATTTTTCTATAAATAGGGATCCATTGGATTTGTCTGCAAAGTTTGAATTTAATGAAATTCTAGTTCTCTATTCCAGAACTACTTTTTTTTGCAGTCTCTCTCTCTTTCTCTCTCTCATCTCTATTTTGACTCTAGGCTGGATACTCACAGTCTTCCTCTATTTGCGGCAGCCGTCCACATTCTGCAAGGTATTATTGCACATTTGGCTGTTGATTTTCTTCTTCTAGCGAGGGAATCGAACCTAGGGTTTCAGATCATTGAATTTTAGGTTTAGGATGACAAAGTGGAGGAAAAGGCAAAGTGAACGCAATGGAATCTAATTTGAAGGCAATTTTGATGAAAGAGTGAATGCTAATGACAAATGTTAAGATTTGAGAATTGGATTAGCCAACTGAATCATTTGATTAATTATTTTAAAAATGTAAGCTCTGTGATGTGATATGTTGTTTGCTCTAAGTCTCTTAACTATTTTTGCATAAGTCTGGTTGGGTTTATTCTGATTTGTTTATTTACATTTTTGAGCACTTATGCTATGTAATAATTGATTGTAATTTTTGGAAGTTTTAAAAGAAATCAAGTTTTTGTTAAATAATTGAGCCTTGTAATATGGATGTGTTGTTTGCTCTTTTTAAATATTTAAATATTCTAAAACTTGAAAAAAACAAAATTGGGATAAACTCTTTTGAAATGAAATTCTAGTGTTAAAAATGGAGGGAACTCTCTTTTTTTGCGGTTTAGTAATATATATAGATGTATGGATTAATACTAGCAAATTTTAAGAATTTTCTATCTGCAACATTCTTTAGTTAAGATGTTGCTCTGTTATATCTGCATGTTTTTTAACTCTTAACGTAATCTAAATTACTTCTTTTTCCTGCCATTCTTATCCATGGTTTTTATGCTTGGGAGGAAAAAAAATTCCACAACTGGTTCCTATTACATTATGCTACCTTGAAATGATGATTGCTATTTTATTCAAAACTTCTTATGTAAGTCTTTGGAATCACATGATATCTTGATTGTGATTTAGTTTGATTGATTTTTTACTCTTAAATTCAGATGTGGGAGGAATCCACTGGCGAAAGTTTACTACAGATTCAGCTCCTTGAGGCCCTTAGAAATTTTGTTTGCTCACTTGGCTATCAGTCTTATGCCTGCTATAGCATGGTTCTACCTATTCTACAAAAGGGTATTAACGTTGATAATCCTGATGCACTCAATCTGCTGGAGGATAGTATTCTGGTTAGTTATGGTTTTCGGTTGTAGATTTTACTGAAATGATGTAAAAGGGTATGTGATTATTACATTTTTTGTATATTTGCAGCTTTGGGAGGCTGTACTTTCGCATGCTACTTCAATAGTTCCTCAGCTGTTGGACCTTTTTCCCTCTCTGGTGACCATATTTGAAAGAAGTTTTGATCATTTGCAGGTCAGGTCTTAAGGCCCTCAAGTGGAATAAGACAACAATAAGGATATTGGGAAGTTTAGATGCATGTATATGTTATAACACACATATTTATTAGGATGATGATGTTAGGGCTTTAGGTGATTTAGTGCTCAAGTTTTATATTTTTTTCCTGATGTACAAAATATAATTGTGGAAGTTCTGGTCTTGTATACATCCTTAAGCCAAATCATTATTATAAGTTGTTTTTGTTAATTGTTATGAATTGGAAACTTTTTCTTGTTTAAGTAATGCACACACAAGCCATGTTAATTAATTTCTCTGGCAATATCCAGAACAAGTTTTACTTAGTGCACTTTCGATTTCAACCGGGCATTATATTCTTGATCCCCCCAACATGGAGGTTGGATCTGATTAGATATATTAATTCTTCAGAAATCACAACAGGTCTGGCGAAACAGTTTTATAAGCAAAATATTGACCATATGTTATCTAATTCAACAAATTATTTACAAGTTTTTTTGATGTTTTTAAGAAACAGCTTTACAAGCGATACTAAATAAGAATGGTTTGTGAAGAAGCATTCATTTAAATCCAAACCATATAGTTGGGATAAGGCTAAGGATTGTTTAGGAGAATCCATTCTATGGTTTCATTTATTTGTACCTATGATTTATAATTTGCTTTTGTAACTCATGTTTGTACCGATGATTTATAATTTGTTCTCATAAGTCAGATGTGAATTGATTGAAGGAGTTTATGCAAAATTCTGACTGAACTTATTTATCTTTGAACAGGTGGTTGTGGATATCATTGAGGACTATATAATTTTTGGTGGCGCTGAGTTTTTAAATTGCCATGCCTCAAGTGTAGCTAAATTGCTTGATGGTATTGTTGGAAATGTAAATGACAAGGGTCTACTTTCAACAATTCCAATTCTTGATATCTTGATTCAGGTATATTATATAGTATTGGTGAAAAACTCTAGATTCATTGATTTTCTTTTTCTTCTTTTTTTTTTTTTTTTTTTTGCCTGATGCTTCAAGCAAATGTGCTTATCTATCTATCTATCTATCTATCTATCTATCTATCTATCTATATATATATATATATATATATATATATATATATATATATATATATATATATATATATATATATATATATATATATATATATATATATTATATAAAGCTGGTAGGGATGATAAGCATTTCACTTTTCAATGTATCATTTATTATAATCACTATACAAAATTATATTGAATTATCTATTATTTCACATGCCCAAAGTTAATATAGCCTGTATTTTTTTACTAACATAATTCAATTTCCTTATTTACTTGAGGTATGGGTGAATGGATGAGTCTCTTTACTGTAAGTTCCAAGCAAATTTTTAGAATAGAAATTTAGCAAAAACTAAGGCATGTGGCCCAATTAAATTGACATGCACAACTTTAATGTCCTTGTATTAGATTTTATTATTATTTGTTTCATTTTAATTATTGGAAATATCTCTACTTATCTTTACTTTTGATAAAAAATATGTAAAGTTGACTGGATTATTCCTTATTTTGCTCTTATCTTTTGCCTAAATGTTATTGTTGACTCTATAAATGTCTCATAATTTTTCTATTTCAACTTATATTTGTATTCAAAATTATTATGATTCCTTTATTTATTTGACCTAAAATACACGTGAAGAATATTTTTACATGTGAGGAGTTTATATTGGGTTCTTATTACAAGGAGGATAAGGCAAAGCAATCACAACAAACAATCTTGAAATAATCTTTTAAGAACGTTGTGATATATGCATTCAAAGTTGGCAGCCCTTTGTTGAAGGTCCTTAGATTAGATGATGGAGAAAAAACTTATAATGTGTTATATATGTATGAAGTGATGGAGATGGCCAAAAAAGTCAAGTCATTGCTATTAGTTTTACCAGTAGTCGGCAGCAACATATTTCTTAAATCCTAAATATTTTTTGCATGAACCCTACCCTAATATTGCAAAGGATTAAGAAGTAGCTTATGGAGCTAAGGATGTTGATGAAGAAAAAAGAATAGTAATGAGTTAGTGTGTATATTAAGAGTGAAGGACTATTTGGTATTCATCCAGGTGTGAGACAAAGGACAACTTGGGCTCAAAGTAATAGGATTTAGTAAAATTACAATTAGTATTGTATAGCATTTTAATATAAATATAAATTATTAAATGCTTCTAGCTGCTTGGTGGCTTGCAAATAACTAAGGGGCTGCACATTTACAAAGTTTTGCGATTAAAATGATAAGCCTAAATTATAGTTCATTTACTTGTAAATGCAATTAGAGTATATTTGAACATGGAAGTAAAATAAAATTGTGTATTGATTACTATAATATAACTGTATAGGTTAGTAATTTCAATAATTTTTAATTGCAATTTCATCGCAGTAGAAGCAGGATGGATAATGATTGCCAGATACAATCATCATGATGCTATTGGTCATATCTCTTTAAATGATATAGATGATGTTAATGAATAGTTAATAGAAAATTTGAATGATGAGTCAGATGAAGATAATAAATTAGTTATTTTTGAAGAAAATTTAACATGAAATACTGTTGCAAAGGCCACAGGATTTCATGACATGCTATAACATTTGAGGCTGATATAATGGTAGAGAGAAGGAAACTTTGACCATGCTTATTATTATTATGGCTGAACATGAAGATGATAAGGGTGGTGAAGAAGATGGTGACTACATATGTTGCCTTCTTGTCTTTCAGTTCTTTGTCTGGCGATGTGGCATATTGTTCTTTTAATTGATTGGGAAAACTGAGGGTAGGTATCATATTTAGACTTTTGTGACAAGCTGAATTTAGCTCTTCATTCAAGAAGAGAAAATATAAAAAATAGAGGTTTTTTTACTTCATAAAATGATAGTTATCCTCCGGCACATGTCAAAACTAATATATATATATATATATATATATATATATATATATATATATATATATATATATATATATATATATATTCGTAATTTAGCTCAGTTCCTTCACAATTGCAATGACTTTATTGAAACCAAATGAAAAACAACTAAAATGGACCCAGATGGTTTTAGCTTTAAGCATCTAAAAGTTTATAAATAAACCCCTAAAAAAATTGGCATAAATGGGTGTTAACACCTGGAAACACATTTTGTTGGAATTAAAGCAATAAATAAAGATGACTAACCGTGATGAAAACTACTCATTCTGAAGGCTTTTTATAGATATTTTTCTGTTGATTTATTGTTATTTCTCATTCCAATTTTATGTTCTTTGTTACATGGATAGAATTAAATTTAATTTGTTTAACAGTTTTTTCTACTCACGTTTGTCTCTTTTACTTGATGAACCTATTTAGAACCTCAGATTTATATAGTACTTACAAGCAAACACATTCACTGGTTTGCATTCAAACTTTGGCTTGAACTTTGGCTTGAACATCGTTCAAATGTGGCTCATACCAAGTTCAAACAAAGTTCTGAATAAGGTTTGATTGAAGTTTGACCAATCTTCTAACTTAACTGAACAATGATTCAGTGAGATTCAAGCAAGGCTTGTTCAAGTTTTGAACGAAACGTAAATATGGTTAGAGTAAACAATGTTGGAACTAGGTTCAAATCTTGTTCAAATTTCATGCAATAGGTAGTACAGCAAGTTGAATCTTTTAGAGTTCAATATGAGCATCATGCCATGGTAATAACAACATTTATCATCGCAATGTTATGTATTACATCATTGAGCAAGACCAATTTGACGTTGCTCCAAAGATTTCATTAAATGGAACCGCCCATTAAATCACATTAGATAGAGATCCTAGATAGATTACCAAAAATTGAAAGGACATCCTTTTTACATGACATAGAATTACATTGTTATGACATGACAAGCAAGATGAAGTAAAAGCTGTCATGAAGGTGATGGCCACATAACCCCCTATAAGTATGGCCATTCAGCTTGCATCAACTGCACCTACATTGAGCCACTTCTTTTCTTTTGGTGGTCTTTTTTTTTTTTTTTTTGCATGCCCACTATTTGGCTTTACCAATGGGGGTTGGAACAAGCACATTTTATTTCTTTTGGAACCTCCTAGGTGTCATTATTTCTAATCACATAGATATATATATATATAAATTGTACATCCCACCATAATTTCTATGGTTACAATTTTGAGTAAAGTTGTGGTAATTGATGCCGCAATCTTAAACTACAACCAATGCATGTTTGCACAAAAGGCCCATCACATCAAATTTACTACAAGTCACAAATAAGATCCTCGCCAAGGCTATGCAACTCAAATTGACTATAAGATAGACAATTAGCATTTGAAACTTAGTCAAGAGCTTGATCAAGGTTGTTTCTTTAACTAAAATAATTATTGTATTCGTTGTAATAGGGTGTCTATCAATGACTACTTTTGCATTGTGTACCTCAAAAACTCTAATAAAGTTGTCACTGGATGAGAACATTCTCCCCCACCAATGAATGATAAGTGCCTAGGCGCTCTTAGTATTAAAATACAGATTATCATCAAACTATTTTGGTTTTAGTGAAAAAATCACGAGCCAACCTTTCAAGGTCAACTTCACTTTCTAGTTAAACAGTTATGATTGTTTTCTTCATTTATCTTTTGTCAAAGTGTCAATAAAACTCAATTCTTATATAAGTATTGGAAGACAAGTTATATTTCCTATGATGACTATCAATTTTGAACTTGGTCGTGATAGTCATTGTAATATGATGAGTGCATGCTTCATGGTATGCCTTTGAAAGTAATGCAAATTAAGCATTAGGTTGTTATGTTCATAAGCAATAAACATCAAATTTTCCACCAATTTTATTGACTCCCATAGTATAATAATGAGATATATCCTCAATTCATTGTTTTCTAAGTCAACAACTGCAAATGTTGTTGAATAAATCAAAGTGTTTACTTGCATTGCCATAAGCAAAGTATCTCCACAAAGTTGTAGATCAACAATTATCTCTAGATCTTTCTATTTGACATGATGATTTATACAATGGTAATTTATGAAAGGATGTTTCAGGGATTCCTCTTACATTGGTAATAACTTATGCAACTATCAAGCCTTCTCATAAGACAAATCAATGCCATAATTCATCTTTACTTCTGATATTATCACTTTTTGACTTCAAATTAGGGTTAGATAATCATGCTCTAATTGTGTTAATTTTGAGCTTGCTGATGATATTTGATCTAACATTCAACATGTAAATGTTCTGCTTCACTACTCTTGATCTCAAATATGTCTGCTTGTGTTAATTTTGTTGCTTGTTAACTAAATGAACATATATTAGAAGTGCAGCTGATATACTAAATGTCTTTCTTTGATTTCTTCACTTTGAATTCAAGTTTTGTTGCATATAGCAATTTTCTCTTTAACTCATTTTTGCTTTTAAAAAGTCGCTCAACTTCTAAATGCATTATGCAGAGACTCAAGCATAAGGCCATTATATCAGCATCTATTGCAAATATTGACCAATATAGGATAGGAGTCATCCATATGCTTTTTATATGATGAAATATTGCTTTTAACTATGAGATATATGAAGAATCAGAAGGCCTTACTCATTTGTTAATTCAAGTACATCACAAAATAGGGTTGTAATCTCTAATGGACACTTTATGACGACAACATCACCTTCATCAACTCTTAAATCAGTAGATGATGACAAATTGATTGATGTTGCATCATCCTCATTTACATTACAACCTACAATTAAAATTTTTATGGGAGAAATAGATACATAACTAGGGGATCGAATAGATATGGATATCTCATTCAAAAGGGAATTAAGATTATATTTTGTTTTTAATTTACATGACAAATTAATATTATGGACTTTGCTCCATTACATTACAACCTACAATTAAAATTTTTATGGGAGAAATAGATACATAACTAGGGGATCGAATAGATATGGATATCTCATTCAAAAGGGAATTAAGATTATATTTTGTTTTTATTTTACATGACAAATTAATATTATGGACTTTGCTCCATCAAAGTGGTACATCAACTTGGCTTAAAGCTAAATTGGTTCCAATCAGTCCTTATAATTTTGTATTTATGAGATATTTGAATGTAATACTTGGTTAAACTATCAATTCTTTGTTTAGGTTTCCTATCAAATGTCTAGTTGACTTGTCTATGTTTTTTCCGTTCTTCATATAGCACAAGAATGTTAATTCTCGATTTACCTTCAACATAAAATTGCTCATAATATAAACACAAGATTTTTTTTTTTTCGTTCGAGCAAAGTTCAATCTATGATTGAAATACTTTAAATCTTATTTGAATCATGTAAAAACATGATTTGAGCCTTTGTTAGAACATGCTTGAACATGGTCGGACATGGTTCAAATAATGTTTGAATATGCATGTGTTTGAACAAAGTTC
Organism: Cymbidium sinense; assembly: GCA_021442155.1. Classification (NCBI taxonomy): domain Eukaryota; kingdom Viridiplantae; phylum Streptophyta; class Magnoliopsida; order Asparagales; family Orchidaceae; genus Cymbidium; species Cymbidium sinense. Next base: position 244,809 of record CM038225.1, on the reverse strand, counting down.
AGACATAAATCTTTCAAGGTTCAAAAATAGTTTAAACATGTTAAAATAAGTTTCGTACATTGATTAAATTTTGTTTGAGCTTGTCTCTTCGATCCTCTTTCTAGCTTTGCATTAGATCTTCATTAAAATTATCTCAACTCGATTTAAATCATATGAATCATTATGCAAACATAATTGCTTGGATTATATGAAACCAAACCATTTAAATATTAAAAAAACTTATGAATGTCCAATTCAACTTCACTTTAACGAATGGACGATGAAATAAGCAACGGAGAAAACTTGGAAGTATATAGAAGAGTTTGGAAAGACAGGCGAAGTTGCTCACGGTTTTTTGTGGGAAATACTTTGGAATGGTCCAAATTGAGATATAGGCATAGCAGGGCATGTACATCCAAGGGAAATGTTTGGGCATATTTCTTCAAATAAATAACCAATGGGGATATTTTTTCAAATACATGTATTATAAATCGTATGAAGTCAAATTTCTCAACAGTTATAGATAAGAAATTATATAATTTAAAACAAATGAGATGGTGTGGCCATCAACTCATGTGGTGTGCCCTATACCACCTGCAGCAGTTTAACTGTAGATCACATGTGTAGTATCCTTTACACCAGTTATCCTTATTTTAGTTGTTTTTTGCAAATATGGCATATCGAATGTTTATATGTTGTGCATTTATGGTGATATGGCTGCCATTATCAAGTATTAATATTCTGGTCCCTAGAATTTATCTTTACATCATTTTTTTTTTTTTTTGCTTCTAAACTTCTAATCAATGTTATTTTGTCCTTAGCTTTGAATTTATTTATTTTTTTGATATGTTGAAATTCATTTAACACTGCCCTTGCTGGGTCTCAAGTCTCGGATTTAAAAAGTGGAGGGTTGCATTAGTTAGTCAACTACTAGCGTAAAATTTGTCGAAAAAATCACGACATGAATCCTTTAATATACTGTGTTAATGCTAGAATGTTTCCTGGAAGTGATACATCACCGTATATAATGAAAAGTAAAATCGATCGACGTGTTAAATAAGTAAGGGTTCTCACATTATGGACAAATGTAGGCAAAGAAGGTAGCTCATGGAACTAGTATTAGATTAGGAACTTGCAACATAGGTACACTTACAAGTAAATTAATGAAGGTAATAGATATTATGTTCCATAGGAAGATAAATATCTTCTGTATTTAAGAAACTAAATGGGTTGGGGAGAAAGCTAAAGAGATTTATAGTTTAAGTTTTAAACTTTAGTATTCTGGTAGGAGTACAATTAGAAATGGTGTAAGTGTGATTATAATTATAAATTTGAAGAATAATATTATACATATTAATATAATTGGAGATAGAATTATAGCTTTAAAGGTTGTTATTGATATTAAGATTATTAATGTTATAATTGTTTATACTTGTTTAGATGTAGGCTTAAAAATAAAAGTTAGAATGACTTAGAAGAATTAATACAAAAGATACCTCTTGCCAAAAAGTATTTATTGAAAGAGATTTAAATGAATATATCAGATATAAGAAAAGATTTTAAAGATTCATACATGAATTAAACAAAAGAATTAAAAAACGATGGTGACTATATTAGATTTTATTTTAAATTTTATAATTTTATAAATAATACTTTATTTAAGAAGTTAGACGAAAGATATTATTATTTATAAGAATGGATCTAGGAAAATACAAAATGATTAATTTTTTATAAGAAAAATTAATCGTTTAAATTGTAAAGATTGTAAGATCATTTGGATGAAAGTTTTGTACCTAGCATCGACTGTTAGTTTTATGTTTTAAGATGAAAGATAAACTGAATCATTGTTCTGGGATTAAATGGAGACACTTAAAAAATACTGATAAAAGTATTTTTAACAACAAACTAGAAAATCTTAGAATTTAGGATTTTTATGAGACAATTAATGTTACGTGGGAAAAAATAGCGAGCGAAATTAAGCAAGTTGTGAAAAATATGTTGGGAGAATGAACAAGAAAAATTTTATTTTATAAAAATAATTTGTAGTGGAGTCAAAATGTGCAAGAAAAGATAAGAAATAAGAAACTTTGTTATAAAATTTGGTTTAGATGTAAAAACTTAAAAAATTAGGAAAGATATAAAGTGGATTGTAGAGATTCTAAGAAAGCAATATGTGAGCTTTTAGTGATTTATACAATAGATTGGATATTAAAGAAGGCAAAAGATGTATGTATAAGTTAGCCAAGCAAAAAGATAGGAGAAGTAAATATTTAATTTAAGTGAGGTGGATTAATGTTGAAAATCATAAAGTACTTTTCTTAGAAAATGATGAGATATGTTGATAAAATTTTCAATAAAGAATTTGAAATTACGTTTGATTTTAGAAACCTTATTATCTTAAACAAAAATAGAGAATTTTATTTTTATCGCCATTTTAGTAAATTTGAAGTTGGAGAAATTTCAAAGAAAATGAAATATGAAAAAATAGTAGGATCTAATGGTATTCTAATGGAAGTGTGAAAATGCTTAGGAGATCAGAAATTTTTGGATCACTAATTTTTTAATATTATTTTAAAAACTAAAAAGAAGTCAGATGAATGGAAAAAGAGTTTGTTGGTTCTTATATTTAAGAATAAAGGTGATGCACAAGAGTGTGCAAATTATAAAGAATTAAGTTAATGTGTCATAAATTAAAATTATGGGAGAAAGTACTTGATCATAGGTTACGATGTGATACAAAAGTTTCTCAAAATCAGTTTGGTTTCATGTTAGGTAGATCTACCATGGATGCTATACATTTGTTGAGAGGTTTGATAGAGAAGTATAGATGAAGTAAGGAGGATCTACATATGATATTTGTTGATTTAGAGAAAGCATATGATAAAGTTCCCAGAAAAGTGCTTTGGAGAGTTCTTGAAAATAAAGGAGTTAATATTGGTTATATTCAAGTCATTTAGGATATGTATACTAGAGTTGTTACTTGTGTCCAAACACAGGGAGGATTGACAAAATATTTTTCTTTTTTAGTTGGATTACATCGAGGATCGGCTTTAAGCTTATATCTTTTTTCTTTGTAGTTATGGATGTTCTTACTAGCATTTATAAGAGGTTGTACCTTGGAGTATGCTTTTTGTTGATGACATTCTTCTTGTTGATAAGACTAGAGAGGGAGTCCAAGAGAAACTTGAATTATGGAGGTCAACCGTAGATTCTAAAGGTTTTCATTTGAGTAGATCTAAAATTGGTTATATAGAGTGTAATTTTAGTTATAGAAGTTCTAGTGGTAGTGTTGTGACATTGGGTGATCAAGTCATTAAAAAAAGTGAGCATTTCAAATATCTTGGCTCTATTGTTCAAAATGATGGTAAAATAGATGGAGATGTTATTTAGTAGAATTCAAGTTGTATGGTTGAAGTGGAGGAATGTATTTGGCTTGTTGTGTGATAGAAAAGTATCACTTAGACTTAAGTGAAAATTTTATAATATAGTGGTAAAAATTGCAATGATTTATGGTGCAAAATGTTGGCCAATAAAAGAGAAGCCTAAAATTAGGATAAGTGTTGTAGAGGTGAGGATGCTCAAGTAGATGAGTGGCTTTACTCTTATAGATAAACTGTGAAATGAATATATTTGTGAAAAGGTTGGAGTAGCTCCAATGCAGATAAGATTAGAGAATCTTAGATGATTTGGTCACAAAGTGTTGGTTGTCCGATGACCTAGTTAAGAGAGTAGATGTATTAGATTCATCTTATGTTAAGAAAAGAATAAGTAGATCTGAAAAGACTTTGTTAGGGTATATAGAAAATGATTTTACTTTATTAGAATTAAATGACTATTTGATATTTAATAGGACACAATGGAGAACCTAGCCCATAGTGGTATAAAGGCTTGTTGTTGTTGTTAAGATTCATTTGTTGTTCATTTCACTTTTCTTGACAAAGTTTGCATGTACTGACATTATCTATTAAGGTAATGTGAAGTGGATCAGAAGTTCAGGGTAATTTCTGTTGTCCATTTGATTTTTGTTTATTTAATCTTTCATACTTTTTTTATCTTTAATAAATTTAAAAGGGATTGCATTTTCCATTCAGTTGATCTAAAATTGTTTAAATCATCATGTGATTCTAATGTATGGACGAGTGTAGCTCATCATCTTTCCATGCAACTGTTTTCTTCTTTCACTTATCTGTTTTGTGTGTTAAATTTAGTTTATTAACGAAATTCACTTGGTATTCAGTGCTTTCCTTGGAAGCGCCTCCATTGATTTCTGGAGTCATTCAGGTTTGCTGGCCATCTTTCTGTTATTATAATTACTATATGCATCAAGTTAATCTCTTCCCAGCTCTCAATATAAACGCTTCTTTGGTAGAAACTGATATTGTTATGCTTGAGTGGAGAAGATGATCGTAATCCTTCTTCAGGACAGCAGTGCGCACTTCCTCTGGAGCTATTCTTGCAAGGCTGTTGGTGATGAATTCCAACTATCTTGGACATCTAGCGTCTGAACCAGCTTTACAGTGGCTCTTCAACAAGCTGGTCTTTCCATCAATCAAAATATTCTTCTCTGCTTGGCGATTTGTGGATCGACAAGGTAATAGTATTGTATAATATATCTTCTTGTTACTTTTAATTCTCAAAACTTTAAATACAACTTCGTGCTTCAGATACTTGATCTATTTTATTCTTTCCTAACTTTCTCTTGTTTTCTGAATTTGTTTGTAATCTTGTTGCACAAGTTGATGTCATTAGTAATGTGATAATTTTTTTTCTTCTTGGAAGGGTATGAGAAACAGATTCTCTGTTGTTAATATTATTGAACTTTAATTTTCTTGTCTTAACGATTGACTACTTTATTAGAATCTTCTTGATTTATTAACCAAATTATTCCCTGGAAGTGGCAGTCTTGTTTGTGGGTTCACTTTTTGTTCTCAATATCTGTTGACTGATCTTATGATTTAATGTGTTATGCTGAACCGTGTAAAACCTGCATTATCCAATTTATGCACTTTTTATGCTTTTAGAATTCCTATTTATTTACCTTACAATCTCTAGCTTGTGTGGCTATTCTCAATCAACAGATTGATTATACAACTTTCATCCAGAGAAAGACCTATGCTTTAGCTCTCTCTATTATTTTAACATTGAGGATGCCTGAGGTCATAGATAAACTTGATGAAATTCTAAGGTAAGTTTCTTTCGCATAATCATGTCTCTGTATTTGGTTCCATTGAATACAATTTTCATTGTCTTCCATATAGTGTGTGCACCACTGTCATTCTTGGAGCAACAGAAGATACGAGCCAGGAAGATTCCAGGTGAATTTTCTTAATGTCCCTCCTATTTTTATACTTCTTTACTTACTCTTTATTCCTATTGATTTTTTGATTGCGTTCTTTATTGCAGTGGTGATGCTACAAGCTCATCCTGGCCTAGCAATGAGAGTCTTGGCTACTACAATGCAGTCCCAAGCAAAGAGTTGCGTAGAAGACAAGTAAGATATCTTTGTTTCATTGCTTCTGATTTTAAAACTGCATGATATTTAGGGCCTGCTTGGAATCAATATTATATTAAGTTTTTTTTTAAATTTTTATGTTATTTTTAAAAATATATTTATTTGATATATTTTTTAAAAAAATAAATCATATACTTTTAAAAACACTCAAAACAACTTTTGAATGTTTTAAGTATTTTAAAAATTAACTATTTCTAGCAAACATATTATATTTCAAATCAAAACGTAAATAAATCAAAACAAAAATAATCCTAAATGGGCCGTTTGGGGTCACTTTTATTATTATTTTTATTTTATATTTATTTTTTTATGTTTTGAACTAAAGTAAATGTTTGATGATGATGGTTGTTTTTAAGAACACTCAAACACTTTAGGGGATGTTTAGGATCACTTTTATTTTATATTTTATATTTATATTTTGTTTAAAAGTAAAATATATTTGGTGGTAATTATTATTTTTAAAAATGATTAAAATATCTAAAAACCATTTTGAATATTTTTAAAAATAATATTAGTTATTTTAAAAATAAAAAATAAAAACACATCAAACAAACATATTTTTAAAAATAACATAAAAACAAAAACAAAATTGATCCCAAACAACCCCTTAAAAGTTATTTTGAGTATTTTTATAAACTATATTATTTATTTTTAAAAATAAAACAAAAAAATATTTAAAAATATACTAAACAAGTATATTTATAAAAATAACATAAAAATTATTAAACAAAAGTGATCCCAAACAAACCCCTTGAGTATATTTCAGCTGCTTCTTATTCGGCCATTTCATTTCTTCTTTTCAGATCAAAGATTCCGATCCGATTAAACAATGGTCTTTGGAGAGCATGCTGAGAGACAACCTCAATGCCTGTGCAGCTTTTCTTGGGGAGTCCTCCTTCCAAGAAGCCATGAGCAGAATGCACCCATCAGCATTTGCCCAATTACAGCATGCATTAAAAATGGCATAAGGATGATGATCAGCCAACATTCTCAGGTCATCTCCACTTTGCTTTCATCTGAAGCATTTCTTCTCCATGAACCACATTCGGTGAGTGATAAACTGCCTACTTGTGTTTCATCTGCAAACCCTAATGAGCCGTTTGGGATCAATTTTGTTGTGTCATGTTTTATATTTTTATTTTAGTTTTAGTTGTAGAAGTTCTAGTGGTAGTGTTGTGACATTAGGTGAACAAGTCATTAATAAGAGTGAGCGTTTCAGATATTTAGGCTCTATTATTCAAAATGATGGTGAAATAGATGGAGATGTTATTAGTAAATTCAAGTTGGAATGGTTGAAGTGGAGGAATGCATCCCTATTATGTGATAGAAAAGTTTAAATTTAAAAAATTTTATAAGATGGTGGTAAGAATGACTTATGGTGTAGAATGTTGTTGATAAAGAGAAGCATAAGATTAAGGCTGTTTGGGAGGGCTTTTAGTGTTTTGCTTTTAAGAGTGAATTTTAATTTTGATACCCATTTGAATAATGTCTTTTGAAATGCTTTTTAAATCTCATCACGAAAGCTGTTTACATTTTCAAAAAGCAAAAGACAAATCAGAAATTTTAAACCAAATTTTGAATCAGAAAAGTTAGCCAAACTAAGTTAAGTGTTCTGAGATGAGTATGCTTAGGTGGATGAGTGTGGCTTTACTCTTAGAGATAGAATGCAAAATAGTATATTCGGAAAAAGTTGGAGTAGCTCCATTGGTAGATAAGATTAGGAAGAGTCCTTAGATGGTTTCACATAAAAGTCGGCCGTCAATCCGATTGAGAGTAGATGTTAGATTTGTCTTTATGTTAAGAAAGGTAGAGGTAGAAAAGACTTGGTTAAGATGTATAAAAATGATCTTAGTATACTTGATTTAAATGAGAATTTGACACATACAATGACGAAGGATTCATATAGCCACCTAAGGATTAAGTTGTTGTTGTTGTTGTTGTTGATGTTTTATGTTTTGATTTGAAATGAAATATATTTGAGGGTGATAGTTGTTTTAAAGACAGTATGATTTATTTTCAAAATAAAAGATAAAATATATATTTTAAAATAATATACAAATAAAAATAAAAAATATAAATTAAAATTGATTCCAAACAGATCCAAGTCTGGCTTCTAACATGTGGATCATTTCCAGGTGGTTGTGTTCATCTTTGGCTTTCTAAGACTGCCTCATTACCTCAGTCCATATATACGATGCTGTAGATTCTTTGATAGGTGATCGTAAGTGCTTTGATGATCTCAATTTTTAAGTTTTATTTTAAATTTTATTTTGATTGATCTATTAATATGCATTTTTAGACAACTGAACTGTGTCTGAGTTGTTGAGTGAAGCTGGCAATTTTTTTTGTTGTTGGTCCTGCTTCCTATCAGAATGCAATTTGCTGTTGTATTTGATTGATTATTGTAATGGAAAAAAATTTTTTTGATCTTATATGCAGTGATATGGTTATTCAGGGGCTGTTTATTTGAGTGTTCTATATTACATTTGAAATGTATATATTTGAAATTTTCACAATTTTTTTTTTTTGCCAAAAGAAAAATAAATGTATTGTAAAATTTTGAAATATTTGAATTTACTTTGTGATTCATTTTTGATATATTTGAAATTTATTTAATTTGAGCAAATTTTAAATATTTGTGTGAATAACATCAATTCTATTTTATAGGAGTGTGAGTCAAGCTGACTGACTAGTGAGTTGGCTTGAGTTTAACTTAATAAATAGCTCGTGAGTTAAATTTGATGAGTTAATAAGTCAACTCAGCTTCTACATGAGAGCAGATTTGATTAATAAATATCAATATGAAATATATTTAAAATATTTAAATTTTTTTTAAATATTTTTGTATCAAATGTTTTTTTGCTAATTATTTTTTCTAATTTTTAAAATTTAAAAATTATTTATTCTTATATATTAAATTACATTCATTGTTGTAATCTATTACTCGTTGTTATTATCATCGGTCATCATTCATTGCATCGCTCTATCATCATTGAAAGTATTTGAAGTACTTTAACAATTAATCACCAAAAAAGAAGCTTTTATGTTATTTTACAAATGATTAAATACAAATAAAATATATTAAATATATAATTTTATTTTACATCTTATCTATAATCGTAAATGAACAGCCCCAAGTGAGAAAAACAAATGCAGAAGGTTTTCTTGGAATGCAGCTATAATATTTTTTATGCATAAAAAAAGTATATTTTACTCTAAAAAAATAATGATTGTATTGTTTTTTATGTAATAAATAAGAATTTTGTGTTATATTAGTAAATGCTCTTTTTTTTTTTTTTTTTTCTGACAATGGGTGTTCACTTGGGCTCATTCACATAATTGCGTATTATTTTTTGTATGAATAATCTTCGGGTGATTTAATGGTAATTTATTCATATATATTGGGCTTTCACTTTTTTTCACTGACTTAAGGAACATCATGTTCTAATGAGGAATCGAATATAGGTTAAGGAGTTCTCAGTCGTGCTCGTCTCTACCAATTGAGCTAAGGGCGGTGAATAATGCTCCCTTTTTTTAATAGCCTCTAAAAGCCAAAGCCACTGAAAATCATCTCATAAATTTGCTTTCTGAATCATGCAAACACCAACCAATAATCTCAAAGTCAGATTCATTGTATTGTTTCATAGTGCTTCACACATACTTCCAATATGCTTAAAAATATAAAATGTTCTGCATTATTATTTTATTTAATGTTTAGCGTTTTTAATTCGTTTACATTATTTCTTATATTATCCATTGGACTTCTCATTATTTGCAAATTTAATTAAAAAGAAGAAGATTTACTTATGCATCCCATTATTCTTATATATATTTTTTTTTTAAGTGCTGTAAATGCCTTATTTAAAAATAAATTTAAATGTCAGACAGTTATATTGTTGCAATATTAAATTATGCCATTTAGTTATACATTTTATAAAAGACAAGCTATTTTAATTAGAATATGATTTAATTTAAAATTATAATAAAATTATTATTATTATTATTATTATTATTATTGTAAAAAATGATTATATATATAGTGAGTATTAAATGGTCATTTATTATAGAGCAATTTCTAAGCAAGAGACCCTTTATTGTCCTATGTGATACAGACAACAGATGATCTGCATCAATTTTAGTGCATCAAGATTATAACCTTATCATCAAGATTATATCATGTCATGTATTGACTCCCTCACTATTTATTTTATATTGACATTTGTGTGTCATATATATATATATATATATATATATATATATATATATATATATATATATATATAATATATATATAAATTTTGACTTATATGAATTATATATATTGAAATTAAATTTTGACTTTAGTTTAGTCAATGCGGCTTTAAAAATTGATTTGATATTTTTTTATTATATAAACTTATATGAATTATGTAATTTTAATTTATAGAAAAACTCCAAAAAAAATGAGGATAAATTTTGTTGAAAATATATATGATAAATTTTAATAAAATTAAATGTTTTTATGCGAGAAATACAATAAATATTATAAATATAAGTATTATTAAAAATTTATTTAATATTTTTGTTATATTAAATTATATGAATTATTTAATTTTAATTCATAGAAAAATTCCAAAATAATGAGGCTAAATTTTGTTGAAGATATATATATATATATATGAATTTTTAAAAAGTAAATTGGGTGATTGATTCAACCAATTTCTTGTATTCTTTAATTAAAAAGTAAATTACAAAATAATATAAAGTGATGCACATTGAAATTTCAAAAATAATTCATAAATTAGATTTCTGTCCTCTGACGAAACCACTGATATTATTTTCAGAAACATTTTGAGGAGAATTTTCAAAAATACAAATTATCAAAATGATTTAGCATTATGATAATGACATCACTGGACAAGAACACTCCTGCCTGCTGACTCATTCTAATTTTTTTTTATTTAATTCTCATCAATTTAAATAGCTTTTTATATAAGATATTAAAATCAAAAAATAATTATTATAAATCTTAAAGTTTAAATAGATTTTTATTCTGAATGAAAACGATTCCTTGAATTAGAAGATGATGAACTTGCCTCAGCTTTTTTCTTAAATACTTCTGATAAGGAGTATATAGGAGGCTTGTAATTAAATTTTTCTAATTTATCTTTCTTCTTATCATTAAGAAGATCGATAATTTTATCACGAGTTAAATTATCTTCAACTTGTCTTAAAATTGGTCTTTTTTGCTCATGGGTGGCGTATAAAGATATTTATTATATTTTTATAATAATATATCATTAAGATTTTGATTAGATTTAGATTTTTTATCGATGAGGATGAAGATGAAATATGTTCACTTCTTCTTATTCTCTTTATCGGAGGATGTAAGTAGAATTTTCATCGGGGTTTGTTTTAACCTTAAAATTTGAAGTTCATTTAACTTCTTCTTGTGAGCATCTAAATGTAATGACGCATGCACATTTGTACATTTTATTTCTCTTGTCTCTTTGGTTTTAGATCTGAGAGTGCCTATTGTGCTTGAATTTGTCATTTGTTATGACTTTTCACTTTAGAAAAACAGTCTTCGTATTTTTTATGTTTGGAAGATAAAGGTGCACGAGGATCACAGTTGTTCTCAGAATTTGGTGGCTCAAGTAATTCTCTTTCATTTGATCTTTTAATTTAAGATCAGAGCATATTGCTAAACCAGTTTTAATACATGCATAAATAAGGTTTCCATATGTTAGGGTTTCATATGGGATGGTTCCATTAAAGAGAAACCTTAACCTTTTTAGCAAATAGATTGGGAAGGCCTTCAATGAATTTTGCTTCCGGTGAAGGCTATTTGCATCATAAAGTGTCAGCGTCTAGAAAGATATCCATACCATCGAAAATGGGTTAAGGATGGACATCTTAATTTTGGAGTAAAGCGAGTTTTTCTCCTTGATCTCATGGATCATGAAATGATCTATAATTGTTTGAATTAGATTATAGATCAATTTTCATTAGGTTTTCTTTGTTCTTTTGAAAGATCCTTGTACTTAAGTCAATTTGCTAAGATCTTCCGAGAGTTGTGAGAAAAATTATCCACCATCCTTTGAGTTCAGAGAATCACGAAATGATGGCTCTCAGAACAATATGAGGTTTTGCTTGATGCAGATTGAATAGCATTATGACATAAGCATTGATGAGGGTATGAATGATTTGATGTTGAGAAAGTATCAATATTCCATTCATATAAAAATCTCCATCATGGGAATTTCTACGAAATGAGTATCTTCTCAAATAATAAATGTCGAGGAGTAGGTTTTTATAAATATTTTCCAAATTTTCTTGGGATAAGAAAGTTTTGGATATCAAAGGAGGATGAGGATCTTGTAATTCTTGAAAAGGTTTGAACTTTTCAATATTATGATTGATCGATTATCGGTTGGTTGAGGATTCATTTGAATCTTCCTCCGATTCTCTGATATCTTCAAGAGCTCCTACATACTTTTCACTTAAGTTTAGAATCAAATTCAATGTCTTGAAGAGGGTCTACAGAAGATTTAGAGGTGGTTGGATAAAGGTTTCAATGGGCTTATACTTGTAGAAGCTTTCTCTGAAGCTTTTTAGTTTGGACTAGAAACCTTTTGTTTAAGCATCGATCAATTTTGACTCTAGGCTAAAAGATGATCGATGATTATTTGAAGTATACTACTATAATTAAGTTGTTTAATTACATAATAAATTCCTTTAGAATTTGTGGATCTCACTTATTTTCGAAGCTAATTCTAAGGTTTATCATCCACCATTTTACAACTGATGGAGGATAAGATGCTTCAATTATTTTTCCTTGCTCTGTTTGCCATTTTTTGTGGTTAAAATAGCAACTTGAGCAGATTGAGCATAGTAACTGCAAAACCATGCTACGAAAGGAATAGTTGCCTTGGCTTGACTCTTTCTTTCTCTCATTTTATCGAAATATAAATCATTTATTTCGAGACGTTATTCTAGAGAAGTAAAACTTCTATACCAAGTACGAAAGTTATCATACTTTGGTTAGAAGTATTCCTTCAGAAGAATCTCTCTAGTCTTAGAACCTGTTATGTAGCTCATTAAGACTAAAGTTCATTTCAGATGGAGTGGGAGATTGATTTTCTCTCATTGGATGATAGATATGATTTCTGTTTAGGCAAGAGCTCGAGATGGTTGAGTGTGTGAACCATCCAATCTAGACTTCTCTAAGGTTTCAGAAGGGATTGAAATCCTAGGAAGTGTAATGGATCGACGAGAGTTGAATACTTCAACATCGCCATCATTTATTTGAATTATCGATCACATCTTGATTAATGGAAGGTCTTGTGCGACCAGTGGTATAGTCCATGAGTGAAATACCACCTCATTCCATTTAATCACTCTGTTAGTAGCAATATGGGATGCTAACAGATTTGTTTTGATCAGAGTAGTTCGTTCGGCCGATTGAACAACTTTTCAAACTCTAGGATTTAGAGTATTTATAACTCAAAATGAATTCAAAATTAGAAATAGTTTGAGGAAGAAATCATAACTAGTAAATATAATTTTAAAGCTTTAAAAGGTTTATATCGAAAGAGATAAACTTCAGTTGGGAAAGGTGTTGAAATAAATTGGCCCTGGCGGTAGTCTCAACAACACTCATTAGGGATTAAATGAAGGCATCTCCATCTCCAGGCTTGCTAAATAGAAGCATTTAGACCTTTAAGGGTTAAAGGTTTGAATCTATCTCATCATATATGAATATATTTAAAGTCTTGCATATATTTATGCGATCTTCAAACATTAGTAGATAAATGGTTTTATCCATTTGATCTACAATAATGATTTGTTATAGTCAAGATTTTCCTTAAAATCAAAGTTCCAAATTGATAAATGATAGTTTTATCAATTTTGGGGAAGACTATCTATTTAGTCTTCTTCATTCAAGGGAACTCTCATTTTAGTTCTTAATTAAGTATTATTTCTCTGTCATTAGATTAAGTTACTTGAGAAAAGTAGAAGCCATATAATCAAAAGGGGAAAAAGGGAGAGAGGAAGAAGATGCAGGGAGAGTTTGAAACAAATCACCGCATAAGGATAAAACAAACTAAGTATAAACCTCCATAAGAGAATTATCTTTCGAGAGAGTCAACAAAAATAGGACTTACAACCCTTTCAAGCCTCATCAGGGATTTCTGACCATTTGATGAAGGCAGAATATAAACCTCTAGAATTATCTCGCATACAATGAATAGGACTTAAAATAAACAGGTTCTTGTGTAACGACATCTTTTAGGGATGGTGTTGCAGGTTTTTTAAAGGGTTCACCCTTTTCAACCGTAGTTGAAGAGGAAGTACCATAAAGATATGTCTTTAAATCGATCATGTCAATCATTGAATTGACCGGATCTTTTTCATTAAAGCGGCCTCGGCTGTGACCTCCGCAGAAAGAAAACTTCCTCGGTTAGGAGTGGTCATTCTTCCATGTGGGGTTATCCACCCCTGATCGTCCCTGCAAGAATTCACGAGTTAGAAAATCAGGAAGAAAATTTTCATTACCTTTAATGAATTCGATGTCGAAGTCAAAACAGAATTCTTGATGCAAAATTTGTTTTGTAACTAAATTTTTTGACATCTTGTTCAATGATGTATTTGGAGGAGCGGTCAATCTGAAGAGAAAATATTGATTAAGTAAATCATCTTGAAATTTTGTGATGCACTTAATCAGCATTTCTTTTTTGATAATGGAATACTTTTCTTGAGTAGGATTCCATTTACGTAAAAGAGAACTCATTCTTCTTTAGAATTCTTTCGCTATTTTAAGATACCTCCATAGCCCTTATCAGAGGCATCGGTTTCAATAATTTTGAAACTTGTAGGGTCCGCAAGATTAAGACAGGGAAGGTTTTGAACTCTTTCTTTAATTTTATTTGACTATGAATATCATACCATGGTGGGGATTCTTTTAATCTCAAAGAGTGGGGTTGCATCTTTAGCAAGATTTTGATAAATCATAATTTAGAGCTCTAAGAACATTTGTGGTTTTATCTAAAATGATATCAGGAAATTTATTAGCAAATTCAATACTTTTATTAATTGATATAATAGATGCATTGGATATATTATGACCTAAAAATCTTATTTCAGTTTGAAATAATTTGATTTTTGGCTCGAAAATGACTAATCCATTTTTCAAAATTAGCCATTTAAATGCTTTTAGATGGTTGAAGTGTTCATCAATAGTTGAGAACCGAACATCATCAATATACTAGAATATATTTAAAATAATCTTTAAATATATCATTCATGATATCTTTGAAATTGAAGGTGCATTTTTTAAACCAAAGGGCATTACGTTCCATTTAGTAATGTTAGAAACCGTAAATGTTGTTTTATAGCGATCCGATTCTTTGATCTGGATCTGCCAATATCCTGATTTTAAATTAAATTTTGAAAATATTTTTGCATTATGCAATCTATTTAATAAATCCCTTTTATTAAGAATAGGATATCTGATCCATTTTAAAACTTTGTTTAATGGTTTGTAATTAATTACAAGTCGTGATCTCCCTCTTTTCTTTTCTGCCGAATTCATAACATAGAATGCCGTACAGCTCCAAGGGGAGTAGGATTGCTGAATTATTCCTTTCTTTAATAAATCAGCAATCTCTTCTTTGCATAAAGCAAGATAGTGCTCGTTCATTTGATAAGGACGAGGTTTAGTGAGAATGTCCTGTTCATTGAAATTATCAATGTAATCCAACATGAGTCTTTCTTTCAGAAAGCAATTGTTGTCACCACTTCTGTTGGAATTTTTGGTGATAATTTTGAATTTTTTCTTTTAATTTTGGGAAGAAATTTCTTTGTTTAAAAGTTAAAATAGCAATTTCTTCTTGTAAATAATTTATATGCATAGACTTATGATTAATCCTATTTATTTCATTTATGATAATTTCTTTAGGATTGGTGATAAAATGGAATGTGATTTCTTTATCCCAAAGAAAATCAATTCAGTCATCAATTAGTGATTGGCATTATTTTAAGAAGGAAAGGAGTTCCTAAAATAATGTGTTGTGTCAAATTTTGACTAAAATAAAAGGCATTTGAATACAATATCATCTTGACACAGATGATGATAATTTATACTTAATTTGTAAGGACTCACCATCTTTAAGCTTGTTTTTTCAAAATATTTAGAAGAAATTATTCTTGTATGTAATTTAAATCATCCTATCAACTAGAAGCGTTAAATTTGGTAAAATAAATTATTTATTTATAATTAATTTAATGGAAATATACCATTTATGGTATATTGTCTTTGTAAGAAACTGTTCTTGATTAGAATCACATATTTTCAAATGAATTGGGTGTCTTTTGATGAATTTCAAGATCCAGTAGACAACCATTCATTTGCTCTTGCTCAGCTTTAATTTGTTGAACTTCTAATTTTAGTTTCTTTAATTCAGTTTTTAGCTCTGCTAAAGAAACTGAATTAGAAGATGATGAACTTGCCTAAGATTTTTTCTTAAATACTTCTGATAAGGAGTATATAGGAGACTTGTAATTAATTTTTTCTAGTTTATCTTTCTACTTATCATTAAGAAGATCGATAATTTTATCACGAGTTGAATCATCTTCAACTTGTGTTAAAAGTTTAATCAATTTGTCCGTTTGCTCGTGGGTGAGCGTATACAGACCTGTCATATTTATTACATTTTTATAATAATCTATTTGTTGACAGGATTTGCAACTATTAGATTTATCAGTTTCGATGAGGACTAAGATGAAATATGTTCGCTTGATTCTCTTCGTCGGAGGATGTAAGTAAATTTCAGGTTTGTTTAACCCTTCGTCAATTTGAAGTTCATTTAACTTCTTCTTGACGGTGCATCTATTTTCGTAATGACCACACTTGTAATATTTTATTTCTCTTGTCTCTTTGGTTTTCGAACTAGAGGGATGAGAGTGTCTGTGCTTGTGCATGAATTTGTCACATTTTTTATGACGTGATTTTTCACGTTTAGAAAAAGCAATTTTTCATGTTTTTCCCTTATGTTTGGAAGATAAAGGACGTACCTGAGGATCACAGTTGAACTCCTCATAGAATTCACCAAGCTGGTGATGCTCAAGTAGACGTTCTCTTTTCATTTGATCTTTTAATTTAATATCGAGCGGTGCTAAGCCGGTTTAATACATGAAATAAGGTTTCCATATGTTAGGGTTTCATATGGGATGGTTTCCATTAGACGAAAGAGAAACCTTAACCTTTTCAAATAGATTGGGAAGGCCTTCAATGAATTTTGCTTCCGGTGAAGGCTATTTGCATCATAAAGTGTCATGACACGTCTAGAAGATATCCATACCATGAAATGGGTTAAGGATGGACATCTTAATTTTTTTTGGTAAGGAGCGGATTTTTTCTCCTTGATCTCCAATGGATCTAGCAAAATGATCTATAATTGTTTGAAATAGATTATAGGTGAATTTTCATTAGGTTTTTTTCTTTGTTCTTTTGGAAAATCCTTAGTATTTAAGTCAATTTCGCTAAGGAGATCTTCCTTTGAGGAACAAGTGAAAATTATCCCACCATCCTTTGAGTTCGAGAATCCTCTGATATGGCTGAACAACAATGAGGTTTTGCTTGATGCCTGGGTAAATAGAAACATAAGCATTCGATGAAGGGTATGAATGATTTGATGTTAAAGTCCATCAATATTCCATTCATATAAAGAATCTCCATCATAGAATTTCCTGAAATGAGTATCTTCCTCAAATAATAAATCGAGGAGTAGGTTTTTTTATAATATTTTTCCAAATTTTTCTTGGGATAAGAAAGTTTTGGATATCAAAAGGAGGATGAGGATCTTGTAATTCATGAAAAAGGTTTGAACTTTTCAATATTACTTGATTGATGTCTTTCGGTTGATGATTCATTTGAATCTTCCTCCATTCTTCATCTCTTGAAATACAAACTTTTCACTTAAGTTTAGAATCAAATTCTGAATGTCTTCAGAAGAGGGTCCTAACTTAAGAGCCAGTTTAGGAGGTGGTTGGATAAAAGGTTTCACAAGTGGGCTTATACTAGTAGAAGCTTTCTCTGAAGCTTTACTAGTTTCTGGACTAGAAACCTTTTGTTTAAGCATCGATCGATTTGACTAGGCTAAAAGATGATCGATGATTATTTGAAGTATACTATTACTATAATTAAGTTGTTTAATTATAGTAATAAATTCTTTAGAATTTGTGGATGAACTTATTTTTTGAAGGGCTAATTAAGGTTTATCATCCACCATTTTACAATGATGGAGGATAAGATGCTTCAATTATTTTTCCTTGCTCTGTTTGCCATTTTTTGGTAGTTAAAATAGCAACGGCGATTGAGCATCTATGCTACGAAGGAATAGTTATTGGTATTTCTTTCTCTCATTTATCAAAATATAAATCATTTATTTGAGACGTTGTTCTAGAGAAGTAAAACTTCTATACCAAGTATCAAAGTTATCATACTTTGGTTGGAAGTACTTTTTCAGAACAATCTCTCTAGTCTTAGAACCTATTGTGTAGCTCATTAAGACTAAAGTTCATTTCACATGGAGTGGGAGATTGATTTTCTCTCCCTAGATGATAGATATGATTTTGTTTTGGTGAAAAGCCTCAGATGGTTTAGTGTGTGGAACCATCCGATCTGACTTCTCGAGATTTGAAATTGAAACCCTAGGAAGTGTAATGGATGAGGTTGAATCGACTTCAACATCGCCATCAGTTGTTTGAATTATCTGATTTACATCTTGATTAATGGAAGGTCTTGGTGCGACCAAAAATGGTATAGTCCATGAGTCAGGAAATACCACCTCATTCCATTTAATTACTCTGTTAGTAGCAATATGGGATGCTTACAGATTTGTTTTTCGAGTAGTAGTTGTTTGACTTTCAAACTCTAGGATTTAGAGTATTTAAAACTCAAAATGAATTCAAAATTAGAGCAATAGTTTCGGAAGGAAATCATAACCATAAAAGAAATGTAATTTTAAAGCTTCAAAAGGTTTATATCAGAAAGAGATAAACTCAGATTGGGAAAGGTGTTGAAATAAATTGGCCGTGATAAGGTCTCACAACACTCATTAAGGATTGAGCTGGAAGGCATCATCTCTTAGGCTTGCTAAAATAGAAGCATTTAGACCTTTAAGGGTTAAAGGTTTAAATTCTATCTGTATCATCCCTATATTAATATATTTAAAGTCTTGCATATATTTATGCATATATTCAAATGTTAGTAAATAAATGGTTTTATCCATTTGATCTATAGTAATGGTTTGTTCTGCAGTTTTTACTGAAGATTTTCCCTTAAAATCAAAAGTTCCAAATTGATAAATGATAGTTTTATCAATTTTGGGGAGAGACTATCTATTTAGGTCTTCTTCATTCAAGGGGAACTCTGTCATTTCAGAGTTCTTGATTAAAGTATTATTTCTTCTAATCGTTAGATTAGAAGCTACTTCAGAAGAAGTAGAAGCCATTTAACCAAAAAGGGGAAAAAGGGAGAGAGGAAGAAGATGCAGGGAGAGTTTGGAACAAATCACCACATAAGGATAAAACAAACTAAGTATAAACCTCCATGAGATAGAGAATTATCTTCACATCATAAAATAGGACTTACAACCCTTTCAAGCCTCGCATGCTGAGATTTCGATTTGGAAGGAGAATATAAACCTTTACCAGAGAACTATCCCAGACAGTCAACAATGAATAGGACTTATAATCCTATCAAGCATCACGCAACAGGGAATGGCCATTTGCGACAAAGATGGGATAAAGCCATGCGGAATGAACAAAGTTCTGGTTTATTCAAGCATGGTGATATGTAACAAAAAAAATCTCTAACATCCTTCCCCTCCTCAGGGATTTACCCCACCATGGCTCTAATTCCAGACTTACACCAGCATATAAAACAAAGACTTATTTATTATAAAGACTTAAAAATAACTTACACGATGGCAGTAGGCAGGAAGCAAGAAGAACTAAGAAGAGTACAAGAGGAGATTAGAAGAGAAGAGGAGAATGGAAAACTTTGCACACTTAAGCACACAGAATCAGCCTCCTTATATAGAGGTGGAGGCATACAAGGGACTTTGCTTCGAAGCAAAGGTACAATGATTAAACAATAAAAGAAACGTTGCTTGGAAGCTAAGCAACGGTGGTATAATTATTAAATAGAGACTTTGCATGCAAGCAAAGCTACTATTAAATAAAAAGATATTTTGCTTAGAGGTTAAGCAAAGGTACTGATAAGATAGCTACTTTTTGAAAAGTAGCAATTATTTTCTTTGGTAGGACCCACTTTATGAGTTGTAAAGTAGGTTCTTGCTGATGAAGATAAGTGGCTACGTTTGGACTGTAGCAATTATTTCTTCTGGTGGGTCTGCTTTAGTAATTAAGTTTCTCCAGTGGATTCCAACGTCGGAAGACTTATCAGATATAGATTGGGTGATTAAACACCTTGGAGTTAATTTTGTAGATTTTTTGAGACGTTCCTTATGTTGAATCTCGGTCTCATGAGGATAACGTCGTTTAATGCTTTGTAGCACTTCATCTACTGATAGCTCATAATCTATAATTTTTTGAGGGATCGATAATTTAGAATAAGCTTTAATAATGGCTTTAATTTGCTTGAGCTTTTCCTCAAGGTTGATTGAGTTCCACCATTTTAGTAGAAATTATCTTTGTAGGACCATTGAAAGGGTCCTTGCAAGTATCGTTCTCAAATCCATGGGATTTGGCGGTCAAATGAAGAAAAAGCAAGATTGTCCTTGAATCATTTTTGGGATTAATAGCCTCATTTTGGGCGGCTTCCATCCGATTGAAAACCTCTTTGATTGATGAAGAATATTCATTATGCTCCAAAATAGTTTCACCATCGGAAGAACCATGCTGGAAGTTCTTTGTTGATGAGATCCTTGTTCATGATGAACATCCATGAATGCCTTCATTTTTTTATTGAGAAGGAAGAAGGCTTCATCTAGCTTACATAGCACCAATAATTTAAGCTAATTTTATGTAAATTAGTGGAGGATAAAAATACATTTTTTCTTGGAATGGAGTTAAACCCCATTCACTTTGATGAAAAATCTTTTGTATAACACATTTACTATACAAAATTGTATGGTTTGTCTGATCACGAACATGATTAATCTCAATACATTTTAATTGTATTAAGATTTTTTCATAATTCTCTCTTGAGAGAGTAGATTCAAATGGGAAAGGATTGTGTCCCAAATATCTTTCAAATAAGGCCCACGGATTATTTATTGAATAATCAGAGGGATTAATTTCAAGAATATTCTATTTTATTTCTAGAAATAAGCAGTTCTTATTCTGTGACATCGTTTAGGGATGGTGTTGCGTTTTTTAGAGGTTCACCATTTTTCAAGTAGTTGAAGAGTACCAAAAGATATGTCTTTAAATCGATCATGCCAATCGTTGAATTTACTGGATTTTTTTCATTAAAGCGGCCTTGACCATGACCTCCACGGAAAGAAGGACTTCCTCAGTTAGGAGTGGTCATTCCTCCATGTGGGGTTATCCACCCCTGATCGTCCCTGCAAGAATTCATGAGTTAGAAAATCAGGAAGAGAATTTTCATTACCTTTAATGAATTCGATGTCGAAGTCGAAAACAGAAAGCTGTGATTGCCATGATGCAAAAATTTGTTTTGTAACTAAATTTTTGACATCTTGTTCAATGATGTATTTGACTAAGGAACAGTCAATACGAAGGAGAAAATATTGATTAAGTAAATCATCTTGAAATTTTGTGATGCACTTAATCACATAAAGCATTTCTTTTTTGATAATGGAATACTTTTCTTGAGTAGGATTCCATTTACCAGAAACAAAGTGAATTCTTTTAATTTCTTTGTTTTAAGATACCTTCATAGCCCATATCAGAGGCATCGGTTTCAACAATTTTGAAACTTGTAGGGTCCGCAAGATTAAGACAGGGAAGATTTTGAACCCTTTCTTTAATTTTGCGAACTGCCACAGTATGAATATCGGACCATAGTGAGAGATTCTTTTTTAATCTGTCAAAGAGTGGGGATGCATCCTTGGCAAGATTTTGATAGAAATCAGCTACATAATTTAGAGCTCCCCAGAGCATTTGGTTTTCATCTAAAATGATATCGAGAAAATTTATTAGCAATTCAATACTTCATTAATTGGTATAATAGAAGCATTGGATATATATATTATGACCTAAAAAATTTTATTTTGAAATAATTTGATTTTTGGCTCAAAATGACTAATCCATTTTTAAAATTAGCCATTTAAATGTTTTTTAGATGGTTGAAGTGTTCATCAATATTGTTTGAGAACACTCATCAATATAGACTAATATATTTAAAATAATCTTTAAATATATCATTCATTATGCTAAAATTTAGAAGGTGCATTTTTTTAAGCCAAAGGGCATTACGTTCCATTCCATGTCAGAAGGGCACCGTAAATGTTATTATAGCGATATTCTTTGATGGATCCAATATCACGATTTTAAATCAAATTTTGAAAATATTTTTGCATTATGCAATCTATTTAATAAATCCCTTTTATTAGGAATAGGATATTTGATCCCTTTTAAAACTTTATTTAACGGCTTGTAATTAATTACAAGTCGCGCTCTCTCTCTTTCCTTTTCTGCCGAATTCATAACATAGAATGCGGTGCGACTCAAGAGTAGGATTATTGAATTATTCTTTTCTTTAATAAAATTCAATCTCTTCATAAAGCAAGGTAGTGCTCGTTCATTTGACAAGGATGAGCTTTATTGGGAATGTCCCGTTCATTGAAATTATCAATGTATGGGAGATCCACTACATGAGTCTTTCTTTCCCAGAAAGCAATTGGGTTGTCACCATAAACTTCCTGTTGGAATATCTGGTGGCAATTTTGAATTTTTTCTTTTAATTTTGGGAAAGAAATTTGTTGTTTAAAAGTTAAACTAGTAATTTCTTCTTGTAAATAATTTATATGCATAGACTTATTATTAAGCCTATTCATTTCATTTATAATGATTTCTTTAGGATTGGTAATAAAACGGAATGTGATTTCTTTTTCCCAAAGAAAACACTGAATTCCAGTATCATTAATTCTAGTGATTGGCATTATTTTAAGAAGGAAAGGAGTTCCTAAAATAATGTGTTGTGTCAAATTTTTGACTAAAATAAAAGGCATTTGAATACAAACATCATCTTGACACAGGGCCACAGATGATAATTTATACTTAATTTGTAAGAACTCACCATCGGCTGTCTTTAACCGCTGGCTAGTTTTTTCAAAATATTTAGAAGGAATTATTCCTTCTTGTATACAATATAAATCTGCTCCACTATTAACTAGAGCAGTTAAATTTGGTAAAATAAATTCTTTATTTATAATTAATTTAATGGCAATATATCATTTACGGTATATTGCCTTTTTATAAGAAACGGTTCTTGATTAGAATCGCTTCTATATTTTCAAATAAATTGGGTGTCTTTTTAATTTCAAGATCCGGTAGCGACCATTCATTTTGCTCTTTCGACTTTAATTTCTTTGAACTTCTAATTTTAGTTTCTTTAATTTAGTTTTAGCTAAAGAAGGCAATTAGAAGATGATGAACTTGCCTCAGATTTTTTATTAAATACTTCTGATAAGGAGTATATAGGAGGCTTGTAATTAAATTTTTTTAGTTTATCTTTCTTTTTATCATTAAGAAGATCGATAATTTTATCACAAGTTGAATCATCTTCAACTTGTGCTAAAAGTTTAATCAATTGGTCCCTTTTGCTGGTGTGGCGTGCTCTGAACTGTCATATTTATTATATTTTTATAATAATTTATTTGTTGACACGATTTGCAACAGTTAGATTTATCAGATTTATCAGAATTTGATGAGGATGAAGATGAAATATGTTCTTCTTCTTCTTATTCTCTTTCAGAATCAGAGGATGTAAGTAGAATTTTCATCAGGGTTTGTTTTAACCCTTCATCAATTTGAAATTCATTTAACTTCTTCTTGACGGTGCATCTATTTGCGTAATGACCTGTACGGCCACACTTGTTACATTTTATTTCTCTTGTCTCTTTAGTTTTTGAACCAGAGGGATGAGAGTGTCTGTGCTTGTGCATGAATTTGTCACATTTTTTATGACATGATTTTTCACGTTTAGAAAAAGCAGTTTTTCATATTTTTCCCTTATGTTTGGAAGATAAGGGTACACGAGGATCAGTTGAACTCCTCACGGATTCAGAGTGGCCTCAAGTAAGCGTTCTCTTTCATTTGATCTTTTAATTTAATATCGAGCGACGTTTTTACATGCGAAATAAGGTTTCCATATGTTAGGGTTTCATATGGGATGGTTCCATCGTAGAGCGAGAAACCTTAACCTTTTCACAAATAGATTGGGAAGGCCTTCAATGAATTTTTTCTTCCGAAGGCTATTTGCATCATAAAGTGTCATGACGTCGAAAGATATCCTTATACCATGAAAATGGGTTAAGGATGGACATCTTAATTTTTGGAGGAGGCGGATTTTTTCTCCTTGATCTCCAATGGATCCGACAAAATGATCTATAATTGTTTGAATTAGATTATAGATTTTCATTAGGTTTTTTTGGAAAATCCTTAGTATTTAAGTCAATTTAGGAGATCTTCCTTTGAGGTGAAAATTATCCCACCATCCTTTGAGTTCCGGAGAATCTCAATGATGGCGAGCAATATGAGGTTTTGCTTGATGCCTGATTGAATAGCGTAACAACATAAGCATTGATGAAGTATGAAGGAATGATTTGATGTTGAAAGTCCATCAATATTCCATTCATATAAAGAATCTCCATCATAGAATTTCTGAAATGAGTATCTTCCTCAAATAATAAATCAGGAGGAGTAGGTTTTTTATAATAATATTTTTCCAAATTTTTCTTGGGATAAGAAAGTTTTTGGATATCAAAAGGAGGATGAGGATCTTGTAATTCTTGAAAAAGGGTTTGAACTTTTCAATATTAATTGATCGATATCGATTTGATTCATTTGAATCTTCCTCCAGATTCTGATATCTTAAGAACTCTACAAACTTTTCACTTAAGTTTAGAATCAAATTGAATGTCTTCAAAGAGGGTCTAACTTAAGAGCCGTTTAGGAGGTGGTTGAATAAAAGGTTTAAGTGGTCTTATATATCGACTTACACGATATATAACAAAGACTTACTATAAAGACTTAAAAATAACTTACGATGGCAGGTGGGAAGCGAGGACTAAGAAGAGTCAGGAGATGAGAAGAGAAGAGGAGAATGGAAAACTTTGCACACAGCACAGTTCTATATAGAGGTGGAGAGGAATTTGCTTGAAGCAAAGGTACAATGATTAAACAATAAAATAAAATGTTGCTTGGAAGCTAATGGTATAATTATTAAATAGAGACTTTGCGTGAAAAGCTACTATTATACTTTTCAGGTTAAGCAGGTACCAATAAGATAGC
Organism: Cymbidium sinense; assembly: GCA_021442155.1. Classification (NCBI taxonomy): domain Eukaryota; kingdom Viridiplantae; phylum Streptophyta; class Magnoliopsida; order Asparagales; family Orchidaceae; genus Cymbidium; species Cymbidium sinense. Next base: position 219,830 of record CM038225.1, on the reverse strand, counting down.
TACTTTTTGGAAAGTAGCAATTATTTTCTTTGGTAGGACCCACTTTCTGAGTTGTAAAGTAGGTTCTTTCATGAAGATGCAGTCGTTTGGGTAGCATTCTTCGGTGAGTGCTTTTAATTAAGTTTCTCGGGATTTCCATCGGCGAGAGACTATTATCCGCAGATATAGATTGGGTGATTAAACACCTTGGAGAGTTGATTTTCATAGATTTTTTTGAGATGTTCCTTATGTTGAATCTCGGTCTCATGAGGATAACGTCGTTTAATGCTTTGTAGCACTTCGTCTACTGATAGCTCAAAATTCATAGTTTTTTGAGGGATAGGTAATTCAGAATAAGCTTTAATAATGGCTTTAATTTGCTTGAGCTTATCCTCAAGGTTGATTGAGTTCCACCATTTTAGTAGAAATTATCTTTGAAGGACCAATTGATTGAAGGGGTCCTTGCCAAGTATAACGTTCCAGCTCCAAATCCATGGGATTTGGCAGTCCGCGAAGAAATGAGCAAGATTATCCTTGAATCATTTTTCTGGGATTAATAGCCCTCATTTTGGGGGTAGCTTCCATCCAGTCATTGAAAACCTCTTTGATTGAATCTGGAAGAATATTCAATTCTACTCCAAAATAGTTCCATCATCGGAAGAACAATGCTGGAAGTTCTTTGTTGATGAGATCCTTGTTCATGATGAACATCCATGAATGTCTTCGTTTGTCATTAAGAAGGAAGAAGGCCTTCATCATAGCTTGCACATAGCACTAATAATTTACACCAATTTTGTACTGTAAATTAGTGGAGGATAAAATATATTTTTTCTTGGCGAGCGGGAAGAACTAAGGAGAGTATAAGAGGAAGAAAACTTAGACACAGCACCACTCAGTCTCCTTATATAGAGGTGGAGGCATACAAGGGACTTTGCTTAGAAGCAAAGTTACAATAATTAAATAATAAAAGAAACATTGCTTGAAAGCTAAGCAACGGTGGTATAATTATTAAATAGAGACTTTGTGTGTAAGCAAAGCTACTATTAAATAAAAAGATACTTTGCTTAGAGGTTAAGCAAAGGTACCGATAAGATAGCTACTTTTTGGAAAGTAGCAATTATTTTCTTTGGTAAGACCCACTTTATGAGTTGTAAAATAGGTTCCTTGCTGATGAAGATAAGCGGCTATGTTTGGGCGTATTAATTATTTCTTACGGTGTGCGCTTTATTAATTAATTTCTCCGGTGGATTTCCGCGTCGACACGTCTATGCTTGTCATGAGATATAGATTGGGTGATTAAACACCTTGGCGAGTTGATTTTCGTAGATTTTTTTGAGACGTTCCTTATGTTGAATCTCGATCTCATGAGGATAACGTTGTTTAATACTTTGTAGCACTTCGTCTACTGATAGCTCAAAATCTAGTTTTTTGAGGGATCGATAATTCAAAATAAGCTTTAATAATGGCTTTAATTTGCTTGAGCTTATCCTCAAGTTTGATTGAATTCCACCATTTTAGTAGAAATTGTCTTTGAAGGACCAACTGATTGAAGGAGTCCTTGCCAAGTATAACGTTCCAGCTCCAAATCCATGGGATTTGGCAGTCCGTGAAGAAATGAGCTAGATTCTGTCCTTGAATCATTTTTTTGAGATTAATAGGCCTCATTTTGGGGGCAGCTTCCATCCAGTCATTGAAAACCTCTTTGATTGGATGTGGAAGAATATTCAATTCGGCTCCAAAATAGTTCCACCATCGGAAGAATCATGCTGGAAGTTCTTTGTTGATGATATCCTTGTTCATGATGAACATCTATGAATGCCTTCATTTGTCATTGAGAAGGAAGAAGGCCTTCATCATAGCTTGCACATGGCACCAATAATTTACACCAATTTTGTATTGTAAATTAGTGGAGGATTAAAATACATTTTTTTCTTGAAATGGAGTTAAACCCCATTCACTTTGATAAAAAATCTTTTGTATAACACATTTGCTTTATACAAAATTGTATTCGTCGATGAACATGATTAATCTCAATACACTTTAATTATATTAAGATTTTTTTCATAATTCTCTCTTGAGAGAGTAGATTGAAAAGGGAAAGGATTGTTTCCCAAATATCTTTCAAATAAGGCCCACAGATTATTTATTGAATAATCAGAGGAATTAATTTCAATAATATTATGTTTGATTTCTTTAGAGAAATAAGCAGTTCTTGCAACGACATCATTTAGGGATGGTGTTGCGCTTTAGAGGTTCACCCTTTTCAACCGTAGTTGAAGAGGAAGTACCATAAAGATATGTCTTTAAATCGATCATGCCAATCATTGAATTGATCGGATCTTTTCATTCGGCGACCTCCTGACCTCAAAAGATGGACTTCCTCGGTTAGTCATTCTTTCATGTGGGTTATCCACGATCATCCTGAAATTCAAGTTGAAAAATTAGAGAGAATTTTCATTACCTTTAATGAATTCGATGTCAAAATCAAAGACGGAAAGCTGCGATTGCCATGATGCAAAAATTTATTTTGTAACTAAATTTTTGACTTCTTGTTCAATGATGTATTTAGAAAGCATCGATATGAAGGAGAAAATATGATTAAGTAAATCATCTTGAAATTTTGTGATGCACTCATATAGAAAGTATTCTTTTTTATAATGGAATACTTTTCTTGAGTAGGATTCCACAAGTGAACTAATTCTTCTTTAGAATTCTTTCGCTATTTTAAGATACCTCCATAGCCCTTATCAGAGGCATCGGTTTCAACAATTTTGAAACTTGTAGGGTCCGCAAGATTAAGAGAGGGAAGGTTTTGAACCATTTCTTTAATTTTGCGCACTGTCACGATATGAATATCAGACCATGGTGGGGGATTCTTTTTTAATTTGTCAAAGAGTGGGGCTGCATCTTTGGCAAGATTTTGATAAATCAGCTACATAATTTAGAGCTCTAAGAACGCTATGGTTTTATCTAAAATGATATCAAAAAATTTATTAACAAATTCAATACTTCTATTAATTGGTATAATAGAAGCATTGGATATATTATGACCTAAAATTTTATTTCAGTTTGAAATAATTTTATTTTTGGCTCGAAAATGACTAATCCATTTTTCAAAATTAGCCATTTAAATATTTTTAGATGGTTGAAGTGTTCATCAATATTGGTTGAGAACACCAGAACATCATCAATATAGACAAGAATATATTTAAAATAATCTTTAAATATATCATTCATGATATCTTTGAAATTGAAGGTGCATTTTTTTAAATCAAAGGGCATTACGTTCCATTAATGTCCGACACCAAATAAATCTTTGTTTTATAGCGATCCGATTCTTTGATCTGGATCTGCCAATATCCTGATTTTAAATCAAAATTTGAAAATATTTTTGCATTATGCAATCTATTTAATAAATCCCTTTTATTAGAAATATGATATCTGATTCATTTTAAAACTTTGTTTCTTAAAAGACAAGTAGCGGTTCTTTCCTTCTTTAACAAGATATCGCTTTAGTAAAATATCCATTCATTGATTTCATGTATAGAATCTTTCTACATGTAAAGCATCTGTCTTCTTTGAATTTGCGGGGCAATTTTGAATTTTTCTTTTAATTTTAGGGAAGAAATTTGCTATTTAAAGTTAAAATAGTAATTTCTTCTTGTAAATAATTTATATGCATAGACTTATGATTAAGCCTATTTATTTCATTTATGATAATTTCTTTAGGATTGGTGATAAAACGGAATGTGATTTGTTTATCCCAAAGAAAACACTAAATTTCAATATCATCAATTCTAGTGATTGGCATTATTTTAAGAAGGAAAGGAGTTCTTAAAATAATATGTTGTGTCAAATTTTTGACTAAGATAAAAGGCATTTGAATACAAACATCATATTGACATAGGGCCACAGATGATAATTTATACTTAATTTGTAAGGACTCCTTAGCTAGTTTTTCAAAATATTTAGAAGGAATTATTTCTTCTTGTATACAATTTAATCTGCTCCACTATCAACTAGAGCAGTTAAATTTGGTAAAATAAAATTTTTATTTATAATTAATTTAATGGAAATATACCATTCCTGGTATATTGCCTTTTTGCATATTTGTAAGAAACACGGTTCTTGGTTAGAATACTTCTATATTTTCAAATGAATTGGGTGTCTTTTGATGAATTTCAAGATCCGATGACGACCATTCATTTGCTCTTCAACTTTAATTCTTGAACTTCTAATTTTAGTTTCTTTAATTGGTTTTAGCTCACTAAGAAATTAGAAGATGATGAACTTGCCTCGATTTTTCTTAAATACGATAAGGAGTATATAGGAGGCTTGTAATTAAATTTTTTTAGTTTATCTTTCTTCTTATCATTAAGAAGATCGATAATTTTATCACGAGTTGAATCATCTTCAACTTGTGCTAAAAGTTTAATCAATTGGTTTGTTTGCTTGTGGGTGAGCGTATACAGACCTGTCATATTTATTATATTTTTATAATAATCTATTTGTTGACAGGATTTGCAACAGTTAGATTTATCAGATTTTTCAAAATCTGATGAGGATGAAGATGAAATATGTTCTGCTTCTTCTGATTCTCTTTCAGAATCAGAGGATGTAAGTAGAATTCTCATCAGGGTTTGTTTTAACCATTCATCAATTTGAAGTTTATTTAACTTCTTCTTGACGGTGCATCTATTTATGTAATGACTTGTACGACCACACTTATAACATTTTATTTCTCTTGTCTCTTTGGTTTTTGAACCAGAGGGATGAGAGTGCCTGTGCTTGTGCTTGAATTTGTCATGTTTTTTATGACGTGATTTTTCACGTTTAGAAAAATAGTTTTTCATGTTTTTCCCTTATGTTTGGAAGATAAAGGACGTACCTGAGGATCACGGTTGAACTGCTCACAGAATTCACTAAGCTAGTGACGCTCAAGTAGCCGTTCTCTTTTCATTTGATCTTTTAATTTAAGATCAGAGCAGATTGCTAAACCAATTTTAATACATGTAGAAATAAGATTTTCATATGTTAGGGTTTCATATGGGATGGTTTCATCATTGAGATGAAGAGAAATCTTAACCTTTTCAGCAAATAGATTGGGAAGTCCTTCAATGAATTTTTGCTTCCAGTAAAGACTATTTGCATCATAAAGTGTCATGACGCGTACTAGAAAGATATCCTTATACCATCAAAAATGGGTTAAGGATGGACATCTTAATTTTTGGAGTAAGGAGCGAGTTTTTTCTCCTTAATCTCCAATGGATCCAACAAAATGATCTATAATTGTTTGAATTAGATTATAGACCAAATTTTCATTAGGGTTTTGCTGTTCTTTTGGAAGATCCTTAGTACTTAAGTCAATTTCCCTAAGGAGGTCTTCCTTTTGAGGAACAGTGAGAAAATTATCCCACCATCCTTTGAGTTCCGAATCACGAAATGATGGCTCAGCATAATATAAGATTTTGCTTGATGCCTAGATTGAATAGCAGTAGCAAACATAAGCATTCAATGAAGGGTATGAATGATTTGATGTTTAGAGAGTCCATCAATATTCCATTCATATAAAGAATCTCCATCATAGGAATTTCTTACGAAATGAGTATCTTCCTCAAATAATAAATCGAGAGTGGGTTTTATAATAATGTTTTTCCAAATTTTTCTTGGATAAGAAAGTTTTGGATATCAAAAGGAGGATGAGGATCTTGTAATTCTTGAAAAGGTTTGAACTTTTCAATATTACTTGATGATCATTCGGTTTATTGAGGATTCATTCATTTGAATCTTCCTCCGATTCACTAATATCTTCAAGAGCTCCTACATACTTTTCACTTAAGTTTAGAATCAAATTCTGAATGTCTTCAGAAGAGGGTCCTAACTTAAGAGCCAGTTTAGGAGGTGGTGGTAGATAAATGGTTTCACAAGTGGGCTTTGTAGAAGCTTTCTCAAGCTTTACTAGTTTTCGGACTAGAAACCTTTTGTTTAAGCATCGATCGATTTTAGACTCTAGGCTAAAAAAAGATGATGATTATTTGAAGTATCTTATTACTATAATTAAGTTGTTTAATTACATAAATTCCTTTAGAATTTGTGGATCGAACTTATTTTTTAGGCGCTAATTCTAAAGGTTTATCATCCACCATTTTTACAACGATGGAGGATAAGATGCAATTATTTTTTCTTGCTCTGTTTGCCATTTTGTGTTATTAAAATAGCAACTTGAGTAGATTGAGCATAATGCGCAAAACCATGCTACAAAGGAATAGTTGCCTTGACTATTTCTTTCTCTCATTTTATCGAAATATAAATTATTTATTTTGAGATGTTGTTCAGTAAAACTTCTAAGTAAAAGTTATCATACTTTGGTTGGAAGTATTCCTTCAGAACAATCTCTCTAGTCTTAGAACCTATTGTGTAGCTCATTAAGACTAAAGTTCATTTCAGATGGAGTGGGTGATTGATTTTCTCTCACTAGATGATAGATTTGATTTCTGTTTAGGTGAAGCACCTTGACCGATGGTTCAGGAGTGTGTGAACCATCCGATCTAGACTTCTCTCAGGTTTCAGAAGGGATTGAAACCCTAGGAAGTGTAATGGATCGACGAGGATTGAATCTGACTTCAACATCACCATCGTTTGAATTATCTAATCTACATCTTGATTAATGGAAGGTCTGCTGCAGAGGTATAGTCCATGAGTCGAAATACCACCTCATTATTTAATCACTCTTAGTAGATATGGGATGCTGATTTGTTTTTCAAGTAGTTGTTATTTGGTTGAATTCTTTTCAACTCTAGGATTTAGAGTATTTAAAACTGAAAATGAATTGAAAATTAAAGCAATAGTTTGAAACGGAAGAAAATCATAAAATAATGTAATTTTAAAGCTTCAAAAGGTTTTTATCGAAAGAGATAAACTTCAGTTGGGAAAGGTGTTGAAATAAAAGCGGCATGATAGGCTAGTCTCATTACACTCATTGATTGAGCCATTGAAGGCATCACATCTCTTAGACCATTTTAAGGGTTAAAGGTTTGAATGCTATCTATATCATCCTATATGAATATATTTAAAGTCTTGCATATATTTATGCATCTTTAACATTAGTAGATAAATGGTTTTATCCATTTGATCTAGAATGGTTTGTTCTGATTTCATTTGATTTTCCTTAAAATCAAAGTTCCAAATTGATAAATGATAGTTTTATCAATTTTGGAGAGACCATCTATTTAGGTCTTTTCATTCAAGGGAACTCTGCCATTTGAGTTCTTGATTAAAATATTATTCTCTCCCAATTAGATTAGAAGCTATAGAAGAAAAAGGGGAAAAGGAGAGAAGAAGATGCAAGGAGAGTTTGAACAAATCACCATAAGGATAAAACAAACTAAGTATAAACCTCCATGAGAGATAGAGAGAATTATCTTCCAGACAATTAACAAAAATAGGACTTACAACCCTTTCAAGCCTCGCATAAGGATTTCACCATTTGTGAAGGCGAATATAAACCTTTACGGAGAATTAATCCATCAATGAATAGGACTTATAACCTGCATAATGAAGGGAATTTCGAAGATGGGATAAAGCCATGGGCGAATGAACAAAGTCTTGGTTTATTCAAGCATGTGGTTCCTTAAATTTAATTTCTTTAATTTTCCCCCATCTATCACATGATTATCTAAAGGATGTTATTTATAAAGACTTAAAAATAACTTACGATGGCGATGAAGCGGGGAACGAAAGCAAGAAGAATTGAGGAGAGAAAGAGAAAACCTTGCACACAATTCACTCCTTATATAGGTGGAGGCATCTGAGGGACTTTGCTTAGAAGCAAAGTTACAATAATTAATAATAAAAGCGTTGGAAATTAAGAAGGTATAATTATTAAATAGACTTTTAAAGCAACTATTAAATAAAGATACTTTGCTTAGAGGTTAAGCAAAATGATAAGATAGCTACTTTGGAAAGTAGCAATTATTTCTTTAGGACCCACTTTATGAGTTCTAAGTAGGTTCCTTGATGAAGATAGACCGTGGTAGTATTTCTTCTAATTCCGCTTTATTAATTAAGTTTCTCCGGTGGATTATTTGATCGTCGAAGACTTCGGCATGTATATAGATTGGGTGATTAAACACCTTGGCGAGTTAATTTTCATAGATTTTTTTGAGACGTTCCTTATGTTGAATCTCGTCTCATGAGGATAACATCGTTTAATGCTTTTGTAGCTAGCTGATAACAAAATCCATTTTTGAGGGATCGATAATTTAGAATAAGCAATGGATTTGAGCTTATCCTCAATTTGATTGAATTCCACCATTTTAGTAGAAATTATCTTTGAAAACCAATGAAGGGTCCATAATCGTTCGACCAAATCCATGGGATTTGGCAGTCCGTGAAGAAATGAGCAAGATTCTGTCCTTGAATCATTTTTTTGGGATTAATAGCTCTCATTTTGGGGGCAGCTTCCATCCAGTCATTGAAAACCTCTTTGATTGGATCTGGAAGAATATTCAATTCTGCTTCAAAATAGTTCCACCATCGGAAGAACCATGCTGGAAGTTCTTTGTTGATGATATCCTTGTTCATGATGAACATCCATGAATGTCTTCGTTTGTCATTGAGAAGGAAGAAGGCCTTCATCATACACATAAATTAATTTCAATTTTGTATTGTAAGTGGAGGATAAAAATATATTTTTTCTTGGAATAGTTAAACCCCATTCACTTTGATGAAAAAATCTTTTTTATAACACATTTGCTATACAAAATTGTATGGTTCGTCTGATCACGAACATGATTAATCTCAATACACTTTAATTGTATTAAGATTTTTTCATAATTCTCTCTTGAGTAGATTCAAATGGGAAAGGATTGTTTTCCAAATATCTTTCAAATAAGGCTCACGGATTATTTATTGAATAATCAGAGGGATTAATTTCAATAATATTTTGTTTGATTTCTTTAGAGAAGTAAACAGGTTCTTGAGCAACGATAACTTTTAGGGATGGTGTTGCAGCTTTTTTAGAGGGTTCACCTTTTTCAACCGTAATTGAAGAGGAAGTACCATAAAAATATGTCTTTAAATTGATCATGCCAATCGTTGAATTGACCGGATCTTTTTCATTAAGGCGGCCTCAGCTGCGACCTCTGCGGAAAGAAGGACTTCCTCGGTTAGGAGTGGTCATTCTTCCATGTGGGGTTATCCACCCCCTGATAGTCGAATTCAGTCGAAAATCAGAGAGATTTTCATTACCTTTAATGAATTGATATGTCAAAATCGATTTTCATGATGCAAATATTTGTTTTGCTAAATTTTTTGACATCTTGTTCAATGATGTATTTGTGAGCGTCAATCAAGGAGAAAATGTTGATTAAGTAAATCATCAAAATTTTTGTAATGCACTTAATCAGCATTTCTTTTGATAATGGAATATTTTCTTGAGTAGGATTTCATTTACGAAATAAAAGCAAACTAATTCTTCTTTAGAATTCTTTTATTTTTTAAGATACCTCTAGCCATAGAGGCATCGGTTTCAACAATTTTGAAACTTGTAGTCTAAATTAAGGCAGGGAAGGTTTTGAACCCTTTCTTTAATTTTACGCCTGCGGTATGAATATCGGTCATGGTGGGGATTCTTTTAATCTCAAAGAGTGGTGCATCTTTGGCAAGATTTTGATAAATTATACATAAAATCTAAGAAGCTATAGCTGGTTTTACATCATCTTTCAAATAAGGCCCATGGATTATTTATTGAATAATCAGAGGGATTAATTTCAATAATATTTTGTTTGATTTTTTTAGAGAAATAAACAAGTTCTTGAGCAACAACATCTTTTAGGGATGGTGTTGCAGCTTTTTCAACCGTAGTTGAAGAGGATGTACCATAAAGATATGTCTTTAAATCGATCATGCCAATCGTTGAATTGACCGGATTTTTTTCATTAAAGCGGCCTCGGCCGTGACCTCCGCGAAAAGAAGGACTTTCTCGATTAGGAGTGGTCATTCTTCCATGTGGGGTTATCCACCCCTGATCGTCCCTGCAAGAATTCATGGGTAAAAAATCAGAGAATTTTCTAATGAATTCGATGTCAAAGAAAATGCGATTTTGATGCAAAATTTGTTTTACTAAATTTTCATCTTGTTCAATGATGTATTTATCAAGGAAATTCTGAAGGAGAAAATGTTGATTAAATCATCTTGAAATTTTGTGATGCACTTAATCACAAAGTATTCTTTTTTTGATAATGAAATACTTTTCGGTAGATTCCATTTACCAAAGCGGAATTCTTCTTTAGAATTCTTTGTTTAAGATACCTCCATAGCTCTTATCAGAGGCATCGATTTCAATAATTTTGAAACTTGTTGGGTCCAAGAAGAAAGTTTTGAACCCTTTCTTTAATTTTGCACCGCCATGGTATGAATATCGAGTGAGGATTTTTTAATCTTAAAGAGTGGGGTACATCTTTGGCAAGATTTTGATAAATCTACATAATTTAGAGCTCAGAAGTGATGGTTTTTATCTAAAATGATATCAGGAAATTTATTAGAAATTTAATACTTCCATTAATTGGTATAATAGAAGCATTAGATATATTATGACCTAAAAATCTTATTTCAGTTTGAAATAATTTAATTTTTGGCTCAAAAATGACTAATCCATTTTTTAAAATTAGTCATTTAAATGTTTTTAGATGGTTAAAGTGTTCATCAATATTGTTTGAGAATACCAAAATATCATCAATATAGACTAGAATATATTTAAAATAATCTTTAAATATATCATTCATGATATGATGAAATTTAGAAGGTGCATTTTTCAAACCAAAGGGCATTAAGTTCCATTAATGTCCGGGAACCGTAAATCTTTGTTTTATAATCATTCTTTGATCGGATCGATATCGATTTTAAATCAAATTTTGAAAATATTTTTGCATTATGCAATCTATTTAATAAATCCCTTTTATTAGGAATAGGTTATCTGATTCATTTTAAAACTTTGTTTAACGGCTTGTAATTAATTACAAGTCGCGGTCTCCCTCTTTCCTTTTCTTATGAATTCATAACATAGAATGCGGTATAGCTCCAAGGGGAGTAGGATTGTCGAATTATTCCTTTCTTTAATAAATCAGCAATCTCTTCTTTGCATAAAGCAAGATAGTGCTCGTTCATTTGACAAGGATGAGCTTTAGTGGAATGTCCCGTTCATTGAAATTATCAATGTATGGGAGATCCACTACATGAGCCTTTTTTTCCCAGAAGGCAATTGGGTTGTCACCACAAACTTCCTGTTGGAATTTCTGGTGGCAATTTTGAATTTTTTCCTTTTAATTTTGGGGAAGAAATTTGTTGTTTAAAAGTTAAAATAGCAATTTTTTCTTGTAAATAATTTATATGCATAGACTTATGATAAAGCCTATTTATTTCATTTATGATAATTTCTTTAGGATTGGTGATAAAACGGAATGTGATTTCTTTATCTCAAAATCGAATTCGATCATCAATTCTAGTGATTATTCTTTAAGGAAAGTTCCCAAAATAATGTGTTGTGTCAAATTTTGACAAAAAAAAAGGCATTTGAATACATCATCTTGACAACAATGATAATTTATATTTAATTTATAGGACTCATGTCCTTTATAGTTTTTTTAAAATATTTAGAAGGAATTATTCTTCTTGTATTAAATCGCTCCTATAGAGCGTTAAATTTGGTAAAATAAATTCTTTATAATTAATTTAATAAAATATACCATTTCTAGTATATTGCCTTTTGAATATTTTGTAAGAAACACGGTTCTTGATTAGAATCTTTTATATTTTCAAATGAATTTGTCTTTTGTAATTTCAAGATCCATGACCATTCATTTGCTCTTGCTCGACTTTAATTTTCTGAACTTTAATTTTAGTTTCTTTAATTAGTCTTTAGCTCTGTTAAAGCTGATTTTCTTAAATACATATAAGGAGTATATAGGAGGCTTGTAATTAAATTTTTCTAGTTTATCTCTTCTTATCATTAAGAAGATCGATAATTTTATCAAGTTGAATTATCTTAAACTTATGCTGAAGCTTAATTAATTGGTCTTTTGCTCGTGGGTAAGCACCCTGTATATTTATTATATTTTATAATAATCTATTTGTTGGCGGATTTTCTTGATTTTTCGATTTTAGTCGATGAGGATGAAGATGAAATATGTTCTCTTCTTTCTCTTAATCGAGGATGTAAGTAGAATCAGGTTTGTTTTAATCCTCGTCAATTTGAAGTTCATTTAACTTCTTCTTGGCATCTATTTGAATGACTGTATGACCATTTGTAATATTTTATTTCTCTTGTCTCTTTGGTTTTAGATCCAGAGGGACGAGAGTGCCTGTGTTTGTGCGTGAATTTATCACGTTTGTTATGATGTGATTTTTCATGTTTAGAAAAAATAGTCTTTCGTGTTTTTTCCTTATGTTTGGAAGATAAAGGGCGTCGAGGATCACATTGCTTCACGAAATTCACCGGCGGTGATGCTCAAGTGACGCTTCTCTTTTCATTTGATCTTTTAATTTAAGATGAGATTCAGCTTTTTTCATGCGAAATAAGGTTTCCATATGTTAGGGTTTCATATGGGATAGTTCCATCGTATAGAACCTTTTTTAAAGATAGAGGTCCTTTGAATTTTGCTTCCTGAAATTTATCTCATAAAGTGTCATGAACGTCTTGAAAGATATCCTTATACCATAAAATGGGTTAAGGATGGACATCTTAATTTTGGAGTAGCGAGTTTTTCTCCTTGATCTCTGGATCCAAAAATGATCTATAATTGTTTGAATTGATTATATGGAATTTTCATTAGTTTTGTTCTTTGAAGATCCTTACTTAAGTCAATTTTGCTGGAGGTCTTCCTTTTGAGGAAAGGAGAAAAAAATTATCCTTTGAGTTCCGAGAATCTGAAATGATCGAGCAAATATGAGGTTTTGCTTGATGATTAGATTGAATAGAAGCAAACATAAGATGAAGGGTATGAATGATTTGATGTTGAAGATCAATATTATTCATTATAAAGAATCTCCATCATAAATTTCCAATGAAATGAGTATCTCAAATAATAAATGGAGGAAGGTTTTTTATTATAATGTTTTTCCAAATTTTTCTTGGGATAAGAAAGTTTTGGATATCAAAAGGAGGATGAGGATCTTGTAATTCTTGAAAAGGGTTTGAACTTTTTTAATATTACTTGATTGATCACTATCAGTTTCGTTTGAGGATTAATTTGAATCTTCCTCTGATTCACTGATATCTTCAAGAGCCCCTACATACTTTTCACTTAAGTTTAGAATCAAATTATGAATGTCTTCAAAAGAGGGTCCAACTTAAAGGAGGTGGTTGGATAAAAGGTTTCACAAGTGGCTTATAAGTAGAAGCTTTCTAGCTTTACTAGTTTGGTAGAAACCTTTGTTTAAGCATCTCGATCGATTTTAGACTCTAAAAATGATGAGTGATTATTTGAAGTATCTATTATATAAGTTGTTTAATTAATAAATTTCTTTAGAATTTGTGGATCGAACTTATTTTTAGAAGCTAATTTAAGGTTTATCATCCACCACAAATGGAGGATAAGAAGCTTCAATTTTTTTCTTGCTCGTTTGCCATTTTGGTGGTTAAAATAGCAACTGAATTGAGTATAATCGCAAAACCATGCTACGAAAGGAATAGTTGCCTTGGCTTGACTATTTATTTCTCTCATTTTATCAAAATATAAATCAATTATTTCGAGACGTTATTCTAGAGAAGTAAAACTTCTATACCAAGTATGAAAGTTATCATACTTTGGTTGGAAGTATTCCTTCAGAACAATCTAGTCTTGTATTAGCTAGATTAAGTTCATTTATGATGGAGATTGATTTTCTTTGGATGATAGATATATGGTTTCCTCAATGGTAAAAAGATTGAAACCCTAGGAAGTGTAATGGACGAGGGGTTGATCAACATCGCTATCATTTGTTTGAATTATCGATCTACATCTTGATTAATGGAAGGTCTTTGTGCAGATGGTATAATGATGAGTGAAATACCACCTCATTCCATTTAATCACTCGTAGTAAATAGGATGCTATGATTTGTTTTATCGAGTAGTTTGGCTGGTTGAACACTTTTCAGACAGAGTATTTAAAACTCAAAATGAATTCTAAAAATTAGAATAGTTTTAGAACAGGAAAAATCATATAAAGTAATTTTAAAGCAAAAAGGTTTATAAAAGAGATAAACTTAGATTGGGAAAGGTGTTGAAATAAACGCGTGATGAGGATTTTCTTCAACACTCATTAGGATTGAGCCTAAGAAGGCATCGCCATCTCTTAGGCTTGCTAAAATAAGCATTTAGACCTTTAAGGGTTAAAGGTTTGAATGCTATCTATCATCCCTATATGAATATATTTAAAGTCTTGCATATATTTATGCTTCAAACGTTAGTAAATGGTTTTATCCATTTGATCTACGAATGGTTTGTTCTACGTTTTCATCAAGATTTTCCTTAAAATCAAAGTTCCATAAATGATAGTTTTATCAATTTTGGGGAGAGACCATCTATTTAGGTCTTCTTCATTCAAGGGGAACTCTACCATTTCAGAGTTCTTTATTAAAGTATTATTTCTCTTAATCAATAGATTGGAAGCGACTTCAGAAGAAGTAGAAGCCATTTAACCAAAAGGGGAAAAAGGGAGAGAGGAAGAAGATGCAGGGAGAGTTTGAAACAAATCACCACATAAGGATAAAAAAACTAAGTATAAACGTCCATGAGAGATAGAGAGAATTATCTTCCCAGACAGTCAACAAAAATAGGACTTACAACCCTTTCAAGCCTCACCCAATAGGGATTTACGACCATTTTATGAAGAGACGAATATAAACCTTACCGAGAATTATCCCCATAACAATGAATAGGACTTATAACCCTATCAAGCATCTGAATGGCCATTTCCGAAGAGATAAAGCCATGGGCGTGAACAAGAATCGGTTTATTCAAGCATGGTGATTTGTAACAAAAAATCTCTAACATCCTTCCCCTCCCTAGGGATTTACCCCATCATGGCTCTGATACCAGACTTACACGTACAAGCGTAAAAAATCACGTCATAAAAAATGTGATAAATTCATGCACAAGCACAGACACTCTCATCCCTCTGGTTCGAAAACTAAAGAGACAAGAGAAATAAAATGTAACAAGTGTGGCCGTTCAGGTCATTACGCAAACAGATGCACCGTCAAGAAGAAGTTAAATGAACTTCAAATTGATGAAGGGTTAAAACAAACCACGATGAAAATTCCACATCCTCGATTGAGAGAATCAAGAAGAAGCGAACATATTTCATCTTCATCCTCATCAAATTCTGATAAATCTGATAAATCTAACTGTTGCAAATTGTGTCAACAAATAAATTATTATAAAAATATAATAAATATGACAAGTCTATCGCTCACACAGCAAATTGATTAAACTTTTGAAGTTGAAGATGATTCAACTTGTGATAAAATTATCGATCTTCTTAATGATAAAAGAAAGATAAGATATAAAAAAATTTAATTACAAGCCTCTATATACTTCGGTATTTAATAAAAAAAAATCGAGCAGTTCAAATCTTCTAATTGACTTCTTTGCAGCTGAATTAAAGAAACTAAAATTAGAAGTTAAATTAAAGATGACGAGCAAATGAATGAATTGTCTTGGATCTTGAAATTCATCAAAAGACACCTAATTCATTTGAAAATATAGAGATTCTAATCAAGAACCTCTTATAAAATATGCAAAAGGCAATATACCGTAAATGGTATATTTCAATTAAATTAATTATAAATAAAGAATTTATTTTACCAAATTTAACTTCTAGTTGATGGAGTGATTTAAATTTACATATTTTAAAAAAAACTAGCCGATTAAAGATAATGACGATGAGTCCTTACAAATTAAGTATAAATTATCATCTGTGGCTCTGTGTCAAGATGATATTTGTATTCAAATGCCTTTTATTTTAGTCAAAAATTTCACACAACATATTATTTTAGGAATTCCTTTCTTTCTTAAAATAATGCAAATCACTAGAATTGATGATACTGAAATTAAGTGTTTTCTTTGGGAAAAAGAAATCACATTTTATTTTATCACCAACCCTAAAGAAATCATTATAAATGAAATGAATATAAGTTTATGCATATAAATTATTTACAAGAAGAAATTGCTAGTTTAACTTTTAAAGAAATTTCTTCCCAAAATTAAAAGAAAAATTCAAAATTGCCACAAGAAATTCCAAGGAAGTTTGTGGTGACAACAATTACGGGAAAAAGACTCATGTAGTGGATCTCCATACATTGATAATTTCAATGAGCGACATTCCCACTAAACTCATCCTTGTCAAATGAACGAAACCTTGCTTTATGCAAAGAAGAGATTGACTTATTAAAGAAAAGAATAATTCGGCAATCCTCTTTACTGCATTATGTTATGAATTGACGAAAGGAAAGAGAGACCACTTTTGTAATTACAAGCCGTTAAATAAAGTTTTAAAATGGATCAGATATCATATTCCTAATAAAAGGGATTTATTAAATAGATTGCATAATACAAAAATATTTTCAAAATTTGATTTAAAATCAGGATATTGGCAGATCCAGATCAAAGAATCGGATCGCTATAAAATAGCATTTACGGTGACCTTCGGACATTACGAATGGAACATAATACCCTTTGGTTTAAAAAATGCACCTTCCGAATTTCAGCATATCATGAATGATATATTTAAAGATTATTTTAAATATATTCTAATCTATATTGATGATGTTTTGGTGTTCTCAAATAATATTGATGAACACTTCAACCATCTAAAAATATTTAAATGGCTAATTTTAAAAAATGGATTAGTCATTTTCGAGCCAAAAATCAAATTATTTCAAACTGAAATAAGATTTTTAGGTCATAATATATCTAATGCTTCTATTATACCAATTAATAGAAGTATTAAATTTGCTAATAAATTTCCTGATATCATTTTAGATAAAAACCATTTCTGGGGTTCTTAGAATTTCTAATGTGATTTATCAAAATCTTGCCAAAGATGCGACTCTTTGACATTAAAAAGAATCCCCACCATGGTGATATTCATATCATGGCGGAAAATTAAAGAAAGGGTTCAGAACCTTCCCTGTCTTAATCTTGCGGACCCTACAAGTTTCAAAATTGTTGAAACTGATGCCTCTGATAAGAGCTATGGAGGTATCTTAAAATAGCGAAAGAATTCTAAAGAAGAATTAGTTCTTTGTTTTATTAAATAGAATCCGAAAAGTATTCCATTATCAAAAAAGAAATACTTTATGTGATTAAGTGTATCATAAAATTTCAAGATTTCTCCTTCGTGATTGATGTTCTCATTCAAATACATCATTGAACAAGATGTCAAAAGTTGTAAAATAAATTTTTGCATCATGGCAATCACAGCTTTCTATTTTCAACTTTAACATCGAATTCATTAAAGGTAATAAAAATTCTCTTCCTGATTTTCTAACTCGTGAATTCTTGCAGGGACGATCAGGGGTGGATAACCCCACATGGAAGAATGACCACTCCTCGAGGAAGTCCTTCATTTTGAGGTCGCGGTAGGCGCTTTAATAAAAAAGATCTGGTCAATTCGATTGGCATGATCAATTTAAAGATATATCTTTATGGTACTTCTTATTACGATTGAAAAACAAAAAACCTCGCTCAATCAAAGATTTATTTCTCTAAAGAAATAAAATAAAATATTCTTGAAATTAATCCTCGATTATTCAATAAATAATCAGGCCTTATTTGAAAGATATTTGAAACAATCCTTTCCCATTTGAATCTACTCTCTCAAGAGAGAATTATGAAAAAATCTTAATACAATTAAAATGTATTGAGATTAATCATGTTCGTGATCAGACGAATCATACAATTTTGTATAGCAAATATATTATATAAAAGATTTTTCATCAAAGTGAATGGGGTTTAACTCCATTCCAAGAAAAAAATGTATTTTTATCCTCCACTAATTTACAATACAAAATTGGCGTAAATTATTGGTGCTATGTGCAAGCTATGATGAAGGCCTTCTTCCTTCTCAATGACAAACAAAGGTATTCATGGATGTTCATCATGAACAAGGATCTCATCAATAAAGAACTTCCAGCATGGTTCTTCCGATGGTGGAATTATTTTGGAGCAAAATTGAATATTCTTCCAGATCCAATCAAAGAGGTTTTCAATGACTCGATGGAAGCTGCCCCCAAAATGAGGGCTATTAATCCTAGAAAAATGATTCAAGGACATAATCTTTTCATTTCTTCAGTCAAATCCATGGATTTGGAGCGAACGTTATACTTGGCAGGACCCCTTCAATCGGTTGTTAAAGATAATTTCTACTAAAATGGTGAAACTCAATCAACCTTGAGGATAAGCTCTATTAAAGCTTATTCTAAATTACCGATCCCTCAAAAAACTATGGATTTTTAGCTATCAGTAGATGAAGTGCTACAAAGCATTAAACGACATTATCCTCATGAGACCGAGATTCAACATAAGGAACGTCTCAAAAAAATCTACGAAAATCAACTCGCCAAGGTGTTTAATCACCCAATCTATATCTGCGACAGTGGTGAGTCTTCTGACGGTGTCGACGTGGAATCCACTGGAGAAACTTAATTACTAAAGCAGACCCACCAGAAGAAATAATTGCTGGTCCAAACGTGCTATCTTCATCGAGAAAGGAACCTACTTTACAACTCATAAAGTGGATCCTACCAAAGAAAATAATTGCTACTTTCCAAAAAAGTAGCTATCTTATCGTACCTTTTTAACCAAAGTATCTTTTATTTAATAGTAGCACGCAAAAGTCTCTATTTAATAATTATACCATCATCGCTAGCTTCCAAGCAACGTTTCTTTTATTGTTTAATTGTACCTTTGCTTGGAAGCAAAGTCCCTATGCCTCCACCTCTATATGGGAGGTCGAAGTTAAGTGTGCAAAGTTTTCCATTCTTCTCTTCTCTTCAAATCTCCTCTTGTACTCTGCTCAGTTCTTCCTGCTTCCTGCCTACTGCCATCATGTAAGTTATTTTTAAGTCTTTATAATAAATAAGTCTTTGTTATATATCCTGGTGCAAGTCCGATATCAGAGTCATGATGGGGTAAATCCCTAGGGAGGGGAAGGATGTTAGAGATTTTTTATTACATATCACCATGCTTGAATAAACCTGGCTTTAATTTGCTTGAGCTTATCCTCAAGGTTGATTGAATTCTACCATTTTAGTAGAAATTATCTTTGAAGGACCAACTGATTGAAGGCCTTCTTCCTTCTCAAGCATCACACAACAGGGAATGGCCATTTGAGACAAAGATGGGATAAAGCCATGGGCGGAATGAATAAATCTCTATGCAAGCTATGATGAAGGCCTTCTTCCTTCTCAATGACAAATGAAGGCATTCATGGATGTTCATCATGAACAAGGATCTCATCAACAAAGAACTTTCAGCATGGTTCTTCCGACGGTGGAACTATTTTAGAGCAGAATTGAATATTCTTCCAGATCCAATCAAAGAGGTTTTCAATGGCGGATGAAGGCCAAAATGAGGCTATCCCAAAAATGATTCAAGGAGATCATTTCTTTAGACCGCCAAATCCATGGATTTGGAACGTTATACTTGGCAAGGACCCCTTCAATCAGTTGATCCTTCAAAGACAATTTCTACTAAAATGGTGGAACTCAATCAACCTTGAGGATAAGCTTAAGCAAATTAAAGTCATTACTAAAGCTTATTCTGAATTATCGATCCCTCAAAAAACTACGGATTTTGAGCTATCAGTAGACGAAGTGCTACAAAGCATTAAACGACGTTATCCTCATGGAGAGATTCATAAAACGCTCAAAAAATCTGAAAATCAACTCGCCAAGGTGTTTAATCACCCATATATCTCGACGGTGGCGACGGCTGATCCATCCAGAGAAACTTAATTACTAAGCCTAAGAAATAATTGCTACGGTCCAAATGTAGCCACTTATCTTCATCAGCAAGGAACCTACTTTACAACTCATAAAGTGGGTCCTACCAAAGAAAATAATTGCTACTTTCCAAAAAGTAGCTATCTTATCGGTACCTTTGCTTAACCTCTAAGCAAAGTATCTTTTTATTTAATAGTAGCCGTAAAGTCTCTATTTAATAATTATACCACCGTTAACTTCCAACGCTTTCTTTTGTTTAATCATTGTACCTTTGCTTGAGCAAAGTCCCTTGTATGCCTCCACCTCTATATAAGGAGGCTGAGTCTGTGTGCTTAAGTGTGTAAAGTTATTGAATAATCAGAGGAATTACCCTTGAATTACCTAATGATATTCCAATGGAAGTGTGAAAATGCTTAGAAGAAATTTTTGGATTGCTAATTTTTTTATATTATTTTAAAGATTAAAAAGAAGTCTGATGAATGGAGAAAGAGTTTGTTGGTTCTTATATTTAAGAATAAAGGTGATGCACAATAGTGTGCAAATTATAGGGAATTAAGTTAATGTGTCATAAATTAAAATTATGGGAGAAAGTAGTTGATCATAGGTTACAATGTGATCCAAAAGTTTCTCAAAATCAGTTTGGTTTCATGTTAGGTAGATCTATGCTATACATTTGTTGAGAGGTTTGATAGAGAAGTATAGATGAAGTAAGGAGGATCTACATATGATATTTGTTGATTTAGAGAAAGCATATGATAAAGTTCCCAAAAAAGTGCTTTGGAGAGTTCTTGAAAAGAAAGGAGTTAATATTGGTTATATTCAAGTCATTTAGGATATGCATACTAGAGTTGTTACTTGTGTCCAAACGCAGGGAGGATTGACAAAATATTTTTCTTTTTTAGTTGGATTGCATCGAGGATCGGTTTTAAGCTTATATCTTTTTTTTGTAGTTATGGATGTTCTTACTAGCATTTATAAGAGGTTGTACCTTGGAGTATGCTTTTTGTTGATGACATTCTTCTTGTTGATAAGACTAGAGAGGGAGTCCAAGAGAAACTTGAATTATGGAGGTCAACCGTAGATTCTAAAGGTTTTCATTTGAGTAAATCTAAAATTGGTTATGTAGAGTGTAATTTTAGTTATAGAAGTTCTAGTGGTAGTGTTGGACATTGGGTGATCAAGTCATTAAAAAAAGTGAGCATTTCAAATATCTTGGCTCTATTGTTCGAAATGATGGTAAAATAGATGGAGATGTTATTTAGTAGAATTCAAGTTGGATGGTTGAAGTGGAGGAATGCATTTGGCTTGCTGTGTGATAGAAAAGTATCACTTAGACTTAAGTGAAAATTTTATAAGATAGTGGTAAAAATTGCAATGATTTATGGTGCAAAATGTTGGCCAATAAAAGAGAAGCCTAAAATTAGGATAAGTGTTGCAGAGATGAGGATGTTCAAGTAGATGAGTGGCTTTACTCTTATAGATAAACTGTGAAATGAATATATTTGTGAAAAGGTTGGAGTAGCTCCAATCTCAGATAAGATTAGAGAGAATCGCCTTAGATGATTTGGTCACATAAAGTGTTGGTTGTCCGATGACTTAGTTAAGAGAGTAGATGTATTAGATTCATCTTATGTTAAGAAAAGAAGAAGTAGATCTGAAAAGACTTTGTTAGGGTGTATAGAAAATGATTTTATTTTATTAGAATTAAATGAATATTTGATATTTAATAGGACACAATGGAGAACCTAGCCCATAGTGGTATAAAGGGTTGTTGTTGTTGTTAAAATTCATTTGTTGTTCATTTCACTTTTCTTAACAAAGTTTGCATGTACTGACATTATCTATTAAGGTAATGTGAAGTGGATCAGAAGTTCAGGGTAATTTCTGTTGTCCATTTGATTTTTGTTTATTTAATCTTTCATACTTTTTTTATCTTTAATAAATTTAAAAGGGATTGTATTTTCCATTCAGTTGATCTAAAATTGTTTAAATCATCATGTGATTCTAATGTATGGACGAGTGTAGCTCATCATCTTTCCATGCAACTGTTTTCTTCTTTCACTTATCTGTTTTGTGTGTTAAATTTAGTTTATTAACGAAATTCACTTGGTATTCAGTGCTTTCCCTTGGAAGCGCCTCCATTGATTTCTGGAGTCATTCAGGTTTGCTGGCCATCTTTCTGTTATTATAATTACTATATGCATCAAGTTAATCTCTTCCCAGCTCTCAATATAAACGCTTCTTTGGTAGAAACTGATATTGTTATGCTTGAGTGGAGAAGATGATCGTAATCCTTCCAGGACAGCAGTGCGCACTTCCTCTGGAGCTATTCTTGCAAGGCTGTTGGTGATGAATTCCAACTATCTTGGACATCTAGCGTCTGAACCAGCTCTTACAGTGGCTCTTCAACAAGCTGGTCTTTCCATCAATCAAAATATTCTTCTCTGCTTGGCCGATTTGTGGATCGACAAGGTAATAGTATTGTATAATATATCTTCTTGTTACTTTTAATTCTCAAAAACTTTAAATACAACTTCGTGCTTCAGATACTTGATCTATTTTATTCTTGCCTAACTTTCTCTTGTTTTCTGAATTTGTTTGTAATCTTGTTGCACAAGTTGATGTCATTAGTAATGTGATAATTTTTTTCTTCTTGGAAGGGTATGAGAAACAGATTCTCTGTTGTTAATATTATTGAACTTTAATTTTCTTGTCTTAACGATTGACTACTTTATTAGAATCTTCTTGATTTATTAACCAAATTATTCCCTGGAAGTGGCAGTCTTGTTTGTGGGTTCACTTTTTGTTCTCAATATCTGTTGACTGATCTTATGATTTAATGTGTTATGCTGAACCGTGTAAAACCTGCATTATCCAATTTATGCACTTTTTATGCTTTTAGAATTCCTATTTACTTGTTCAACTTACAATCTCTAGCTTGTGTGGCTATTCTCAATCAACAGATTGATTATACAACTTTCATCCAGAGAAAGACCTATGCTTTAGCTCTCTCTATTATTTTAACATTGAGGATGCCTGAGGTCATAGATAAACTTGATGAAATTCTAAGGTAAGTTTCTTTCGCATAATCATGTCTCTGTATTTGGTTCCATTGAATACAATTTTCATTGTCTTCCATATAGTGTGTGCACCACTGTCATTCTTGGAGCAACAGAAGATACGAGCCAGGAAGATTCCAGGTGAATTTTCTTAATGTCCCTCCTATTTTTATACTTCTCTACTTACTTGTTCCTATTGATTTGTTGATTGCGTTCTTTATTGCAGTGGTGATGCTACAAGCTCATCCTGGCCTAGCAATGAGAGTCTTGGCTACTACAATGGAGTCCCAAGCAAAGAGTTGCGTAGAAGACAAGTAAGATATCTTTGTTTCATTGCTTCTGATTTTAAAACTGCATGATATTTAGGGCCTGCTTGGAATCAATATTATATTAAGTTTTTTTTTTAATTTTATGTTATTTTTAAAAATATATTTATTTGATATATTTTTTAAAAAATAAATCATATAATTTTAAAAACACTCAAAACAACTTTTGAATATTTCAAGTATTTTTAAAAATAACTATTTCTAGCAAACATATTATATTTCAAATCAAAACGTAAATAAATCAAAACAAAAATAATCCCAAATGGGCCGTTTGGGGTCACTTTTATTATTATTTTTATTTTATATTTATTTTTTTATATTTTGAATTAAAGTAAATGTTTGATGATGATGGTTGTTTTTAAGAACACTCAAATACTTTAGGGGATATTTAGGATCACTTTTATTTTATATTTTATATTTATATTTTGTTTAAAAGTAAAATATATTTGGTGGTAATTATTATTTTTAAAAATGATTAAAATATCTAAAACTATTTTGAATATTTTTTAAAAAATATTAATAAATAAATAAAACACATCAAACAAACATATTTTTAAAAAATAACATAAAACAAAACAAAATTGATCCCAAACAACCCCTTAAAAGTTATTTTGAGTATTTTTATAAACTATATTATTTATTTTAAAATAAAACAAAAAAAAAATTTAAAATATACTAAACAAGTATATTTATAAAATAACATAAAATTATGAAACAAAATTGATCCCAAACAAGCCCCTTGAGTATATTTGAGCTGCTTCTTATTCGGCCATTTCATTTCTTCTTTTCAGATCAAAGATTCCGATCCGATTAAACAATGGTCTTTGGAGAGCATGCTGAGAGACAACCTCAATGCCTGTGCAGCTTTTCTTGGGGAGTCCTCCTTCCATGAAGCCATGAGCAGAATGCACCCATCAGCATTTGCCCAATTACAGCATGCATTAAAGATGGCATAAGGATGATGATCAGCCAACATTCTCAGTTCATCTCCACTTTGCTTTCATCTGAAGCATTTCTTCTCCATGAACCACATTCGGTGAGTGATAAACTGCCTACTTGTGTTTCATCTGCAAACCCTAATGAGCCGTTTGGGATCAATTTTGTTGTGTCATGTTTTATATTTTTATTTTAGTTTTAGTTGTAGAAGTTATTGGTGTTGTGACATTAGGTGAACAAGTAATAAAAAGAGCGTTTGAATATTTAAGCTCTATTGTTCAAAATGATGGTGAAATAGATGGAGATGTTATTAGTAGAATTCAAGTTAGATGGTTGAAGTGGAGGAATGCATCCTGCCTATTATGTGATAGAAAAGTTACTTAAATTTAAGAAAATTTTATAAGATGGTGGTAAGCCCTGAATGACTTTTAAAATGTTGACCAAAAAGAAGCATAAACTAAGGCTTCGTTTGGGAGGGTTTTTTAGTGTGTTTTCTTTTAAGAGCTTGAATTTTAATTTTGATACCGTTTGAATAATGTCTTTTGAAAACTACGTTTTAGCTCCATCTCGAAATTTCGTTTTATTTTCAAAAAAAAAACAAATAAATTTTCGAAATATTTTAAACCAAACTTTTTTGAATCAGAAAAGCAGCAAAAGTTAAGTGTTACATAGATGAGTATGCTTAGGTGGATGTGTGGCTTTACTCTTAGAGATAGAATGCAAAATGAGTATATTCGGGAAAAAATTGGAGTAGCTCCATTGGTAGATAAGATTAGGAAGAGTCGTCTTAGATGGTTTGGCTAAAGCGTCGGTAGTCATGACCCGATTAGGAGAGCATTAGATTTGTCTTATGTTAAGAAAGGTAGGTAGACCTAAAAGACTTGGTTAAGATGTATAAAAAATGATCTTAGTATACTTGATTTAAATGAGAATTTGACACATAATAGGACACAATGGAGACGAAGGATTCATGTAGCCGACCCCACCTAGTGGGATTAAGGTTTGTTGTTGTTGTTGTTGTTGTTGTTGTATGTTTATGTTTTGATTTGAAATGAAATATATTTGATGGTGATAGTTGTTTTTAAAGACAGTATGATTTATTTTCAAAAATAAAAGATAAAAATATATATTTTTAAAAATAATACGCAAATAAAAATAAAAAATATATAAAATAAAATTGATTCCTAACAGATCCAAGTCTGGCTTCTAACATGTGGATCATTTCCAGGTGGTTGTGTTCATCTTTGGCTTTCTAAGACTGCCTCATTACCTCAGTCCATATATACGATGCTGTAGATTCTTTGATAGGTGATCGTAAGTGCTTTGATGATCTCAATTTTTAAGTTTTTATTTTAAATTTTTATTTTGATTGATCTATTAATATGCATTTTAGACAACTGAACTGTGTCTGAGTTGTTGAGTGAAGCTGGCAATTTTTTTGTTGTTGGTCCTGCTTCCTATCAGAATGCAATTTGCTGTTGTATTTGATTGATTATTGTAATGAAAAAAAAAAATTTGATCTTATATTCAGTGATATGGTTATTCAGGGGCTGTTTATTTGAGTGTTCTATATTACATTTGAAATGTATATATTTGAAATTTTCACAACTTTTTTTTTTTTTTTTTTTTTTGCCAAAAGAAAAATAAATGTATTGTAAAATTTTGAAATATTTCAATTTATTTGTGATTCATTTTTGATATATTTAAAATTCATTTAATTTGAATAAATTTTAAATATTTATGTGAATAACATCAATTTTATTAATAGGAGTGTGAGTCAAGCTGATTGATTAGTGAGTTGGCTTGAGTTTAACTTAATAAATAGCTCGTGAGCTAAATTTGATGAGTTAACAAGTCAGCTCCGACATGAGAGCATATTTGATTAATAAATATCAATATGAAATATATTAAAAATATTAAAATTATTTTTCATATTTTTGTATCAAATGTTTTTTTATTAATTATTTTTTCTAATTTTTAAAATTTAAAAATTATTTATTCTTATATATTAAATAAGCTGTTAGTAGTTGTCAATTGCTGTCATTGCAACTTTCAATTACATTCATTGTTCCAATCTATTACTCGTTGCTATTATCATCACTCTATCATCATTGAAACTATTTGAAGTACTTTAACAATTAATCACCAAAAAAGAAGCTTTTATGTTATTTTACAAATGATTAAATACAAAGAAAATATATTAAATATATAATTTTATTTTACCTCTTATCTATAATTCTTTAGAATATCAAATTATCGTAAATAAACAGCCCTAAGTGAGAAAAACAAATGCAGAATGCTTTTTTGGAATGCAGCTATTAGGTCTACTTTAGTATTTATTTTTTTTCTTGAATTTATCATAATATGATAAATTTAGTATGCACGATTTCACACAAACTCAAAAATTTTGAATCACTTCTGGTTTTTGCATACGTTCCAAATAAATTTTATATATTTATATATATTGTTGTGTGTTAGAAAATTAGTTGTGGTAGAGTAAAGTTTTTAGTTTGGTTGAAATTCAAATTTGAGGTATTTAAAGTGAACAATAAAACTTAATTTTCGTGAAAAATTTTTGAAAAGAGGAAAAATCACCATGGTATTTTGTCTATTTAGTACAAGATCTTATATGGGATTCTGAAATATGAAAAGAAACAGCGGTTGTAATGCTCAAATGTTGGCGATGATATGGCAACGATGTTGGCGATACGGCGATGTTGGCGATGATGTCAGCGATAGGCAATGATGATCGGCATGTCGGCGGCGGATCGGCGAGAAATAACGGCGTGGCTGGCAACCGTCAGTGGTGTACGATGCTTGGAGGATCTTTAAAGCTCTCTCATCTCTCTTGCCTCTCCCCCTTCACTTGGTCTCCCACATGAGGAATCTATAGATTGGAGGAGTCTCTGAATACATGCAAAATTACCTCTCCATCGGATGGCTCATGATGATTCTCGATATGATGTATTTTGTGTATTTGAATGCTCAAATGAAGTGAATGGTAAGATTTTTATTTGTTGGAACTCAGCGATTTGACTATAAATCCATATTTGAGAGCTTTTAGGAATTTTGATGTCTCAAAGTTTAATGATATTTTAAGTCTTGATCGGTTTAATTTTGATTAGCTTGCTTTCAATCAAGATTCGTGCTTCGACTAGAGGAATTTTCAAGGTCATATCATATATAATACTTAATTTGTTAGAATATTTTGAAATTATAGTTATAAATATTTTAGGTGTTAAGACATATTAATGTATAATAATTGTGCTATGTATATAAATTTGATATTTGTAAAAATAATATTTTTTATGCATAAAAAAGTATATTTTATTCTAAAAAAATAATGATTGTATTATTTTTTATGTAATAAATAAGAATTTTGTGTTATATTTGTAAATGCTCTTTTTTTTTTCTTTTTTCTTTTTTTTTTGACAATGGGTGTTCACTTGGGCTCATTCACATAGTTGCATTATTATTTTATATGAATAATCTCGACCTACTTTTACTCACATATATCGCTTCTTTTAAGGAATATCAGCTCAATGAGGAATCTATATGGAGTTCTCAAATTACTTGAGTTAAGGCGGTGGATATCTCCCTTTTTTTAATAGCCTCTAAAAGCCAAAGCCAGTGAAAACCATCTCATAAATTTGCTTTCTGAATCATGCAAACACCAACCAATAATCTCAAAGTCAGATTCATTGTATTGTTTCATAGTGCTTCACACATACTTCCAATATGCTTAAAAACATAAAATGTTCTGCATTAATATTTTATTTAATGTTTAGGGTTTTTAATTAGTTTACATTATTTCTTATATTATCCATTGGACTTCTCATTATTTGCAAATTTAATTAAAAAGAAGAAGATTTACTTATGCATCCCATTATTCTTATATATATATTTATTTTTTTAAGTGCTGTAAATGCCTTATTTAAAAAATAAATTTAAATGTCAGACAGTTATATTGTTGCAATATTAAATTATGCCATTTAGTTATACATTTTATAAAAAAACTATTTTAATTAGAATATGATTTAATTTAAAATTATAATAAGAATTATTATTATTATTATTATTATTATTGTAAAAAAATGATTATATATATAGTGAGTATTAAATGGTCATTTATTATAGAGCAATTTCTAAGCAAGAGACCCTTTATTGTCCTATGTGATACAGACAACAGATGATCTGCATCAATTTTAGTGCATCAAGATTAGAACCTTATCATCAAGATTACATATCATGTCATGTATTGACTCCCTCACTATTTATTTTATATTGACATTTGTGTTATATATATATATATATATATAAAATATTATTATATAAATTTTGACTTATATGAATTATATATATTGAAATTAAATTTTGACTTTAGTTTAGTCAATGCGGCTTTAAAAAAATTGATTTGATATTTTTTATTATATAAACTTATATGAATTATGTAATTTTAATTTATAGAAAAACTCCAAAAAAAATGAGGATAAATTTTGTTGAAAATATATATGATAAATTTTAATAAAATTAAATGTTTTTTATATATAATAATTATAAATATAAGTATTATTAATATTTTTGTTATATTAAATTATATGAATTATTTAATTTTAATTCATAGAAAAATTCCAAAATAATGAGGCTAAATTTTGTTGAACATATATATATATGAATTTTTAAAAAGTAAATTGGGTGATTGATTCAACCAATTTCTTCTATTCTTTAATTAAAAAGTAAATTACAAAATAATATAAAGTGATGCACATTGAAATTTCAAAAATAATTCATAAATTAGATTTCTGTCCTCTGACGAAACCACTGATATTATTTTCAGAAACATTGTTTAAACTGAGGAGAATTTTCAAAAATACAAATTATCAAAATGATTTAGCATAATGAGGTCAGACAAGAACACTCTCTGACTCATTCTAATTTTTTTTATTTAATTCTCATCAATTTAAATAGCTTTTTATATAAGATATTAAAATCAAAAAATAATTATTATAAATCTTAAAGTTTAAATAGATTTTATTCCGAATGAAAAGCGATTGATGATGCGCCGACTTAAATACTTGATATATGTAATTAAATTTTTCTAATTTATCTTTCTTCTTATCATTAAGAAGATCGATAATTATCTATCACGAAGTTTGTCTTTAAAAAATTAATTGGTCTTTGCTCATGGGTGGCGTATAAAGACTGTCATATTTATATTTTTATAATAATATATTCGAGATTTGCAAAGTTAGATTTAACGATTTTTCGATGAGATGAAGATGAAATATGTTCTGCTTCTTCTTCTGATTCTCTTTCAGAATCAAAGGATGTAAGTAATTTTCATCGTTTGTTTTAACCCCTGAAGTTCATTTAACTTCTTCTTGTGGTGCATCTATTTATGCTGACACGCCACATTTGTAACATTTTATTTCTCTTGTCTCTTTGGTTTTAGATCTAGAGGGGCGAGTGCCTCTTGTGCCGTTTGTGGCGTGATTTTTCACTTTAGAAAAAGCTATTTTTTTCCTTATGTTTGGAAGATAAAAAATGCAGGGATCACGAATTGCTCCACCAGCCAAGTGCATTTGATCTTTTAATTTAAGATCAGAGCATATTGCTAAACCAGTTTTAATACATGCAGAAATAAGGTTTCCATATGTTAGGGTTTCATATGGGATGGTTCCATCGTAGAGACGAAGAGAAACCTTAACCTTTTTAGCAAATAGATTGGGAAGGCCTTCAATGAATTTTTGCTTCCAGTGAAGGCTATTTGCATCATAAAGTGTCATGACGCGTACTAGAAAGATATCCTTATACCATCGAAAAGGATGGACATCTTAATTTTGGAGTAAGGAGCGAGTTTTTTCTCCGTGGATCCGAAATGATCTATAATTGTTTGAATTAGATTATAGAATTTTCTTTGTTCTTTGAAAGATCCTTAGTACTTAAGTCAATTTCTCGGAGATCTTCACGGTGAAAATTATCCCACCATCCTTTCGAGTTTCAAGAATCACGAAATGATGGCTCGAAAACAATATGAGGTTTTGCTTGATGCCTGATTGAATAGCAAAACATAAACATAAGCATTCGATGAGGGTATGAATGATTTGATAGTCCATCAATATTCCATTCATATAAAAATCTCCATAGGAATTTCCTCAGAAATGAGTATCTTCTCAAATAATAAATCGAGGAGTAGGTTTTATAATAATATTTTTCCAAATTTTCTTGGGATAAGAAAGTTTTTTGGATATCAAAAAGGAGGATCTTGTAATTCTTGAAAAAGGTTTGAACTTTTTCAATATTACTTGATTGATGACAGATTTAGGTTGAGGATTCATTTATCTTCCTCCGATTCACGATATCTTCAAGAGCTCCTACATACTTTTCACTTAAGTTTAGAATCAAATCAATGTCTTGAAGAGGGTCCCAACTTAAGAGCCGTTAGAGGTGGTTGGATAAAGGTTTCACAAGTGGGCTTATACTAGAAGCTTTCAAGTTTTTACTAGTTTCGACTAGAAACCTTTTGTTTAAGCATCCGATCAATTTTAGACTCTAGGCTAAAAGATGATCGATGATTATTTGAAGTATACTATTACTATAATTGTTTAATTACATAATAAATTCCTTTAGAATTTGTGGACTAACTTATTTTCAAGGCTAATGGTTTATCATCCACCATTTTACAACCGATGGAGGATAAGATGCTTCAATTATTTTTCCTTGCTCGTTTGCCATTTTTTTGTGGTTAAAAGCGAGTGATTGAGCATAAGAATCAGAAACCATGCTACAAAAGGAATAGTTGGCTTGACTCTTTCTTTCTCTCATTTTATCGAATATAAATCATTTATTTCAGACGTTATTCTAGAGAAGTAAAACTTCTCAACCAAAAGTTATCATACTTTGGTTAGAAGTATTCCTTGAAGAATCTCTAGTCTTAACCTATGTGTAGCTCATTAAGACTAAAGTTCATTTCAGATGGAGTGGGAGATTGATTTTCTCTCATTGGATGATAGATATGATTTCTGTTTAGGCAAAGAGCCTCGACTGATGGTTCAGGAGTGTGTGAACCATCCAATCTAGACTTCTCTAAAATTTCAGAAGGGATTGAAATCCTAGGAAGTGTAATGGATAGGTTGTTGACTTCAACATCGCCATCATGTTTGAATTATCGATCTACATCTTGATTAATGGAAGGTCTTGTGCACCAGATGGTATAGTCCATGAGTGAAATACCACTTCATTCCATTTAATCACTGCTAGTAGCAATATGGGATGCTATGATTTGTTTCGATAGTAGTTGTTGTTGGTTGAACAACTTTTCAAACTCTAGGATTTAGAGTATTTAAAACTCAAAAATGAATTCTGAAAATTAGAGCAATAGTTTCAGAACCCGAAAAGAAATCATAACTATAAAGCTGTAAATATAATTTTAAAGCTTTAAAAAGGTTTATATCAGAAAGAGATAAACTCAGATTGGGAAAGGTGTTGAAATAAATTGGCCCGTGACAGAGGCTAGTCTCAACAACACTCATTAGGGATTAAGCCCAGTGAAGGCATCTGTCATCTCCTAGGCTTGCTAAATAGAAGCATTTAGACCTTTAAGGGTTAAAGGTTTGAATGCTATCTGTATCATCCCTATATGAATATATTTAAAGTCTTGCATATATTTATGCAGATCTTCAAATATTAGTAGATAAATGGTTTTATCCATTTGATCTACAATAATGATTTGTTCTATAGTTTTCACTGAAGATTTTCCCTTAAAATCAAAAGTTCCAAATTGATAAATGATAGTTTTATCAATTTTGGGGAGAGACTATCTATTTAGGTCTTCTTCATTCAAGGGAAACTCTCATTTTTTAGTTCTTGATTAAAGTATTTCTCCTAATCAGATTAGTTACTAAAAAAAGTAGAAGCCATATAATCAAAAGGGGAAAAAGGGAGAGAGGAAGAAGATGCAGGGAGAGTTTGAAACAAATCACCGCATAAGGATAAAACAAACTAAATATAAACCTCCATAAGAGAATTATCTTTCGAGAGAGTCAACAAAAATTGGACTTACAACCCTTTCAAGCCTCACGCAACAGGGATTTACGGCCATTTTCGATGAAGACAGGAATATAAACCTCTACCAAAGAATTATCTCAGACAGTCAACAATGAATAGGACTTAAAATAAACAGGTTCTTGTGCAACGACATCTTTTAGGGATGGTGTTGCAGGTTTTTTAAAGGGTTCACCCTTTTCAACCGTAGTTGAAGAGGAAGTACCATAAAGATATGTCTTTAAATCGATCATGTCAATCATTGAATTCCATCTTTTCATTAAAGCGCCTCGTGACGAAGAAAACTTCCTGGTTAGAGGTCATTCTTCCATGTGGGGTTATCCACGATCGGAATTCAGTTAGAAAATCGGAAGAAAATTTTCATTACCTTTAATAATGAATGTGTCAAGTCAAAACGAAAGTGATTCTGATGCAAAAATTTGTTTTGTAACTAAATTTTGACATCTTGTTCAATGATGTATTTGACTGAGGAACAGTTAATATGAAAGAGAAAATATTGATTAAGTAAATCATCTTGAAATTTTGTGATGCACTTAATCACAGAAAGCATTTCTTTTTTGATAATGGAATACTTTTCTTGAGTAGGATTCCATTTACCAGAAACAAAGCGAACTAATTCTTCTTTAGAATTCTTTCGCTATTTTAAGATACCTCCATAGCCCTTATCAGAGGCATCGGTTTCAATAATTTTGAAACTTGTAGGGTCCGCAAGATTAAGACAGGGAAGGTTTTGAACCCTTTCTTTAATTTTACGCACTGCCACGGTATGAATATCAGACCATGGTGGGGGATTCTTTTTTAATCTGTCAAAGAGTGGGGTTGCATCTTTGGCAAGATTTTGATAGAAATCAGCTACATAATTTAGAGCTCCTAAGAACCCAGTGGTTTTATCTAAAATGATATCGTGAAATTTATTAGCAAATTCAATACCAATTAATGGTATAATAGATGATATATTATGACCTAAAATCTTATTTCGCTTTGAAATAATTTGATTTTTGAAATGACTAATCCATTTTTCAAATTAAATGCTTTTAGATGGTTGAAGTGTTCATCAATATTAGTTGAGAACACCAGAACATCATCAATATAGACTAGAATATATTTAAAATAATCTTTAAATATATCATTCATGATATCAAATTAAGGTGCATTTTTTAAAGGGCATTACGTTCCATTCGTAATGTCCAAGGCACAAATGTTGTTTTAGCGATCCGATTCTTTGATCCGGATCCGCCAATATCGATTTTAAATTAAATTTTGAAAATATTTTGCATTATGCAATCTATTTAATAAATCCCTTTTATTAGAATAGGATATATCGATCCATTTTAAAACTTTGTTTAATGGTTTGTAATTAATTACAAGTCGCGTCCCCTTTTTCTTTTCTAATTCATAACATAGAATGTGCATACTCCAGTAGGATTGTAATTATTCCTTTCTTTAATAAATCAATCTCTTCTTTGCATAAAGCAAGATAGTGCTCATTTGATAAGGACGAGGTTTAGAATGTCATTGAAATTATCAATGTATGGGAGATCCACTACATGTCTTTCTTTCCTGTTGTCGCACAAACTTCCTGTTGGAATTTCTGGTGATAATTTTGAATTTTTTTCTTTTAATTTTGGGGAAGAAATTTGCTGTTTAAAAGTTAAAATAGCAATTTCTTCTTGTAAATAATTTATATGCATAGACTTATGATTAATCCTATTTATTTCATTTATGATAATTTCTTTAGGATTGGTGATAAAATGGAATGTGATTTCTTTATCCCAAAGAAAATACTGAATTCCAGTTTCATCAATTCTAGTGATTAGCATTATTTTAAGAAGGAAAGGAGTTCCTAAAATAATGTGTTGTGTCAAATTTTTGACTAAAATAAAAGGCATTTGAATACAAACATCATCTTATAATGACGATGATAATTTATACTTAATTTGTAAGGACTCACCATCGGCTGCCTTTAATGCTTTTAGTTTTTTTCAAAATATTTAGAAGGAATTATTTCTTATTGTATACAATTTAAATCTGCTCCACTATCAACTAGAGCAGTTAAATTTGGTAAAATAAATTATTTATTTATAATTAATTTAATGGAAATATACCATTTATGGTATATTGTCTTTTGTAAGAAACCTGGTTCTTGATTAGAATCGGCTTCTATATTTTCAAATGAATTGGGTGTCTTTTGATGAATTTCAAGATCCAAACGACCATTCATTTGCTCTTGCTCAGCTTTAATTTGTTGAAATTCTAATTTTAGTTTCTTTAATTAGCTCACAAAGAAACTAATTAAGATGATGAACTTGCTAAGATTTTTCTTAAATACTCGAAGGAGTATATAGGAGGCTTGTAATTAATTTTTTCTAGTTTATCTTTCTACTTATCATTAAGAAGATCGATAATTTTATCAATGAGTTGAATCATCTTCAACTTGTGTTAAAAGTTTAATCAATTTGTCCGTTTGCTCGTGGGTGAGCGTATACAGACCTGTCATATTTATTACATTTTTATAATAATCTATTTGTTGACAGGATTTGCAACTATTAGATTTATCAGATTTATCAGAATCTGATGAGGACTAAGATGAAATATGTTCTGCTTCTTTTGATTCTCTTTCAGAATCAGAGGATGTAAGTAGAATTTTCATCAGGGTTTGTTTTAACCCTTCGTCAATTTGAAGTTCATTTAACTTCTTCTTGACGGTGCATCTATTTGCGTAATGACCTGTACGGCCACACTTGTAATATTTTATTTCTCTTGTCTCTTTGGTTTTCGAACTAGAGGGATGAGAGTGTCTGTGCTTGTGCATGAATTTGTCACATTTTTTATGACGTGATTTTTCACGCTTTAGAAAAGCAATTTTTCATGTTTTTCCCTTATGTTTGGAAGATAAAGGGCGTACCTGAGGATCACAGTTGAACTCCTCATAGAATCACCAAAGTTGACGCCAAGTACGTTCTCTTTTCATTTGATCTTTAATTTAATATCGTTG
The DNA here is from genome assembly GCA_021442155.1 of Cymbidium sinense. Classification (NCBI taxonomy): domain Eukaryota; kingdom Viridiplantae; phylum Streptophyta; class Magnoliopsida; order Asparagales; family Orchidaceae; genus Cymbidium; species Cymbidium sinense. The sequence continues at coordinate 184,487 of CM038225.1, read as the reverse complement.
CCCGCTTTTAATACATGCAGAAATAAGGTTTCCATATGTTAGGGTTTCATATGGGATGGTTCCATCATAGAGACGAAGAGAAACCTTAACCTTTCAAGGAAATAGATTGGGGCCTTCAATGAATTTTTGCTTCCAGTGAAGGCTATTTGCATCATAAAGTGTCATGACACGTACTAGAAAGATATCCTTATACCATCGAAAATGGGTTAAGGATGGACATCTTAATTTTTGGAGTAAGGAGCGGATTTTTTTCTCCTTGATCTCCAATGGATCTAGCAAAATGATCTATAATTGTTTGAATTAGATTATAGACCGAATTTTCATTAGGTTTTTGCTGTTCTTTTGGAAAATCCTTAGTATTTAAGTCAATTTCGCTAAGGAGATCTTCCTTTTGAGGAACAGTGAGAAAATTATCCCACCATCCTTTCAGAGTTCCAGAGAATCCTACAATGATGGCTCGAGCAACAATATGAGGTTTTGCTTGATGCCTAGATTGAATAACAGTAGCAAACATAAGCATTCGATGAAGGGTATGAATGATTTGATGTTCAGAAAGTCCATCAATATTCCATTCATATAAAGAATCTCCATCATAGGAATTTCCTATGAAATGAGTATCTTCCTCAAATAATAAATCAGGAGGAGTAGGTTTTTTATAATAATATTTTTCCAAATTTTTCTTGGGATAAGAAAGTTTTTGGATATCAAAAGGAGGATGAGGATCTTGTAATTCATGAAAAAGGGTTTGAACTTTTTCAATATTGATTGATGATCGACGCTTTGGTTGATGATTCATTTGAATCTTCCTCCGATTCACTGATATCTTCAAGAGCTCCTACATACTTTTCACTTAAGTTTAGAATCAAATTCTGAATGTCTTCAAAAGAGGGTCCTAACTTAAGAGCCAGTTTAGGAGGTGGTTGAATAAAAGGTTTCACAAGTGGGCTTATACTAGTAGAAGCTTTCTCTGAAGCTTTACTAGTTTCTGGACTAGAAACCTTTTGTTTAAGCATCCGATCGATTTTAGACTCTAGGCTAAAAAGATGATCAGTGATTATTTGAAGTATACTATTACTATAATTAAGTTGTTTAAATAAATTCTTTAAATTTGGATGGAACTTATTTTTTGAAGGCCGCTAATTCTAAGGTTTATCATCCACCATTTTACAACCGATGGAGGATAAGATGCTTCAATTATTTTTCCTTGCTGTTTGCCATTTTTGGTAGTTAAAATAGCAACTTGAGCAGAGCATAATAAGAAAACTATGCTACGAAAGGAATGGTTGCCTTGGCTTGACTATTTCTTTCTCTCATTTTATCAAAATATAAATCATTTATTTCGAGACGTTGTTCTAGAGAAGTAAAACTTCTATACCAAGTATCAAAGTTATCATACTTTGGTTGGAAGTACTTTTTCAGAACAATCTCTCTAGTCTTAGAACCTATTGTGTAGCTCATTAAGACTAAAGTTCATTTCAGATGGAGTGGGAGATTGATTTTCTCTCACTAGATGATAGATATAATTTTTGTTTAGGCGAAAAGCCTCGACCGATGGTTCAGGAGTGTGTGAACCATCCGATCTAGACTTCTCTGAGATTTCAGAAGGGATTGAAACCCTAGGAAGTGTAATGGATTGATGAGGGTTGAATCTGACTTCAACATTGCCATCAGTTGTTTGAATTATCTTGATCTACATCTTGATTAATGGAAGGTCTTGGTGCGACCAAAAATGGTATAGTCCATGAGTCAGGAAATACCACCTCATTCCATTTAATCACTCTGTTAGTAGCAATATGGGATGCTAATGATTTGTTTCGATCGAGTTCGCTGGTTGAAATTTTTCAAACTCTAGGATTTAGAGTATTTAAAACTCAAAATGAATTCAAAATTATAATAAGGAAATCATAACCATAAAGCTGTAAATGTAATTTTAAAGCTTCAAAAAGGTTTATATCAAAAAGAGATAAACTCAGATTGGGAAAGGTGTTGAAATAAATTGGCCTGTGATAGAGGCTAGTCTCAACAACACTCATTAAGGATTGAGCCTAGTGAAGGCATCTGCCATCTCTTAGGCTTGCTAAAATAGAAGCATTTAGACCTTTAAGGGTTAAAGGTTTAAATTCTATCTGTATCATCCCTATATTAATATATTTAAAGTCTTGCATTTATTTATGCAGATATTCAAATGTTAGTAAATAAATGGTTTTATCCATTTGATCTACGAATTGTTTGTAGCTTTTCAAGATTTTCCTTAAAATCAAAGTTCCAAATTGATAAATGATAGTTTTATCAATTTTGGGAGAGACTATCTATTTAGGTCTTCTTCATTCAAGGGAACTCATTTTGAGTTCTTGATTAAAGTATTATTTCTTCTAATCGTTAGATTAGAAGAAAGAAGTAGCCATTTAACCAAAAAGGGGAAAAAGGGAGAGAGGAAGAAGATGCAGGGAGAGTTTGGAACAAATCACCACATAAGGATAAAACAAACTAAGTATAAACCTCCATGAGAGATAGAGAGAATTATCTTCACAGACAGTCAATAAAAATAGGACTTACAACCCTTTCAAGCCTCACTAAGGGATTTACCATTTTATGAAGAGCGGAATATAAACCTTTACCGAGAACTATCCTGCATAACAATGAATAGGACTTATAATCCTATCAAGCATCACGCAACAGGGAATGGCCATTTGCGACAAAGATGGGATAAAGCCATGGGCAGAATGAACAAAGTTCTGGTTTATTCAAGCATGGTGAAAAAAAATCTCTAACATCCTTCCTCCTCGTGGGATTTACCCCATCATGGTTTCTGGACTACACAGATAAAAAACAAAGACTTATTTATTATAAAGACTTAAAAATAACTGATGGCAAAGCAAGAAGCTAAGAAGAGCAAGAGGAGATTAGAAGAGAAGAGGAGAATGGAAAACTCACCACCCTTTATAAATCAGCCTCCTTATATGGAAAGATTCTTGATAAAAGGTAATTATTAAATAGACTTTGCATGCAAGCAAAGCTACTATTAAATAAAAGATATTTTGCTTAGAGGTTAAGTCGATAAGATAGCTACTTTTGAAAAGTAGCAATTATTTTTTTGGTGGACCCACTTTATGAGTTGTAAAGTAGGTTCTGTGAAGATGATAAGTGGCTACGTTTGATGTATTATTTTCTGTGGTGCTTTAGTAATTAAGTTTCTCAGGATGGATCGACCCTTCGTAAGACTCGCCACTATCGATATAGATTGGTGAAACACCTGGCGAGTTAATTTTTGTAGATTTTTTTGAGACGTTCCTTATGTTGAATCTCGGTCTCATGAGGATAACGTCGTTTAATGCTTTGTAGCACTTCATCTACTGATAGCTCATAATCTATAATTTTTTGAGGGATCGGTAATTTAGAATAAGCTTTAATAATGGCTTTAATTGGCTTGAGCTTTTCCTCAAGGTTGATTGAGTTCCACTATTTTAGTAGAAATTATCTTTGTAGGACCAACTGATTGAAGGGGTCCTTGCAAAGTATAACGTTCCAGCTCCAAATCCATGGGATTTGGCAGTCCGTGAAAAAATGAGCAAGATTCTGTCCTTGAATCATTTTTCAGGGATTAATAGCCCTCATTTTGGGGGCAGCTTCCATCCAGTCATTGAAAACCTCTTTGATTAGATCTAGAAGAATATTCAATTATGCTCCAAAATAGTTTCACCATCGGAAGAACCATCCTGAAAGTTCTTTGTTGATGAGATCCTTGTTCATGATGAACATCCATGAATGCCTTCATTTGTTATTGAGAAGGAAGAAGGCGTTCATCATAGCTTGCACATAGCACCAATAATTTAAGCTAATTTTGTACTATAAATTAGTGGAGGATAAAAATACATTTTTTTTCTTGGAATGGAGTTAAACCCCATTCACTTTGATGAAAAATCTTTTGTATAACACATTTGCTATACAAAATTGTATGGTTTGTCTGATCACAAACATGATTAATCTCAATACATTTTAATTGTATTAAGATTTTTTCATAATTCTCTCTTGAGAGAGTAGATTCAAATGGGAAAGGATTGTGTCCCAAATATCTTTCAAATAAGGCCCACGGATTATTTATTGAATAATCAGAGGGATTAATTTCAAGAATATTCTATTTTATTTCTGTAGAGAAATAAACAGGTTCTTGTGCAACGACATCGTTTAGGGATGGTGTTGCAAGTTTTTTAGAGGGTTCACCATTTTCAACCGTAGTTGAAGAGGAAGTACCAAAAAGATATGTCTTTAAATCGATCATGCCAATCGTTGAATTTACTGGATTTTTTTCATTACAGCGGCCTCGACCATGACCTCCACGGAAAGAAGGACTTCCTCAGTTAGGAGTGGTCATTCCTCCATGTGGGGTTATCCACCCCTGATCGTCCCTGCAAGAATTCATGAGTTAGAAAATCAGGAAGAGAATTTTCATTACCTTTAATGAATTCAAGTCAAGTCGAGTGATTGCCATGATGCAAAAATTTGTTTTGAAACTAAATTTTTGACATCTTGTTCAATGATGTATTTGACTAAGGAACAGTCAATACGAAGGAGAAAATATTGATTAAGTAAATCATCTTGAAATTTTGTGATGCACTTAATCACAGAAAGTATTTCTTTTTTGATAATGGAATACTTTTCCTGAGTAGGATTCCATTTACCAGAAACAAAGTGAACTAATTCTTCTTTAGAATTCTTTCGCTATTTTAAGATACCTTCATAGCCCATATCAGAGGCATCGGTTTCAACAATTTTGAAACTTGTAGGGTCCGCAAGATTAAGACAGGGAAGATTTTGAACCCTTTCTTTAATTTTATGAACGCCAATGAATATCTACCATAGTGAGAGATTCTTTTTTAATCTGTCAAAGAGTGGGGATGCATCCTTGGCAAGATTTTGATAGAAATCAGCTACATAATTTAGAGCTCCTAAGAACCGCTGTAGCTGGTTTTCATCTAAAATGATATCAGAAAATTTATTAGCAACTTCAATACTTCTATTAATTGGTATAATAGAAGCATTGGATATATTATGACCTAAAAATTTTATTTCAGTTTGAAATAATTTGATTTTTGGCTCAAAATGACTAATCCATTTTTTAAAATTAGCCATTTAAATGTTTTTAGACGGTTGAAGTGTTCATCAATATTGTTTGAGAACACCAAAACATCATCAATATAGACTAGAATATATTTAAAATAATCTTTAAATATATCATTCATTATATGCTGAAATTTAGAAGGTGCATTTTTTAAGCCAAAGGGCATTACGTTCCATTCGTAATGTCCGAAGGGCACCGTAAATGTTATTTTATATATCCGATTCTGATCCGATATCGATTTTAAATCAAATTTTGAAAATATTTTTGCATTATGCAATCTATTTAATAAATCTCTTTTATTAGGAATAGGATATTTGATCCCTTTTAAAACTTTATTTAACGGCTTGTAATTAATTACAAGTCGCGCTCTCCTCTTTTCAATTCATAACATAATGATGCTCAAAGGGAGTAGGATTACTGAATTATTCTTTTCTTTAATAAGTCAGCAATCTCTTCTTTCCATAAAGTAAGGTAGTGCTCGTTCATTTGACAAGGATGAGCTTTATTGGGAATGTCCCGTTCATTGAAATTATCAATGTATGGGAGATCCACTACATGAGTCTTTCTTTCGTAATTGTCACCATAAACTTCTGGAATATCGGTGGCAATTTTGAATTTTTTCTTTTAATTTTGGGAAAGAAATTTGTTGTTTAAAAGTTAAACTAGTAATTTCTTCTTGTAAATAATTTATATGCATAGACTTATTATTAAGCCTATTCATTTCATTTATAATGATTTCTTTAGGATTGGTAATAAAACGGAATGTGATTTCTTTTTCCCAAAGAAAACACTCCCAAGATATCATTAGTGATTGGCATTATTTTAAGAAGGAAAGGAGTTCTAAAATAATGTGTTGTGTCAAATTTTGACTAAAATAAAAGGCATTTGAAAACATCATCTTACTTGGCCAGGATGATAATTTATATAATTTGTAAGAACTCACGCCTTTAACCATTAGTTTTTTTCAAAATATTTAGAAGGAATTATTCCTTCTTGTATACAATATAAATCTGCTCCACTATTAACTAGAGCAGTTAAATTTGGTAAAATAAATTCTTTATTTATAATTAATTTAATGGCAATATATCATTTCTGGTATATTGCCTTTTGCATATTTTATAAGAAACCTGGTTCTTGATTAGAATCGGCTTCTATATTTTCAAATAAATTGGGTGTCTTTTGATAAATTTCAAGATCCAGTAGACGACCATTCATTTGCTCGCCTTTAATTTTTGAACTTCTAATTTTAGTTTCTTTAATTTAGTTTTAGCTCGCTAAAGAAGTGAATTAGAAGATGATGAACTTGCCTCATTTTTTATTAAATACGATAAGGAGTATATAGGAGGCTTGTAATTAAATTTTTTTAGTTTATCTTTCTTTTTATCATTAAGAAGATCGATAATTTTATCACAAGTTGAATCATCTTCAACTTGTGCTAAAAGTTTAATCAATTGGTCCGTTTGCTCGTGGGTGAGCGTATACAGACCTGTCATATTTATTATATTTTTATAATAATTTATTTGTTGACACGATTTGCAATAGTTAGATTTATCAGATTTATCAGAATTTGATGAGGATGAAGATGAAATATGTTCTGCTTCTTCTTCTCTTCTCGTAATCGAGGATGTAAGTAATTTTCATCGGGTTTGTTTTAACCCTTCATCAATTTGAAATTCATTTAACTTCTTCTAATCTATTTTATGTAATGACCACGGCCACTTGTTACATTTTATTTCTCTTGTCTCTTTAGTTTTGAACCAGGGATGAGTGACCGTGTTTGTGCATGAATTTGTCACATTTTTATGACATGATGCTTAGAAAAGTGCTTTTCATATTTTTCCCTTATGTTTGGAAGATAAAGGACGTACCTGAGGATCACAGTTGAACTCCTCACAGAATTCGCCAAGCTAGTGACGCTCAAGTAAACGTTCTCTTTTCATTTGATCTTTTAATTTAATATCAGAGCAGATTGCTAAGCCAGTTTTAATACATGCAGAAATAAGGTTTCCATATGTTAGGGTTTCATATGGGATGGTTCCATCGTAGAGACGAAGAGAAACCTTAACCTTTTCAGAAAATAGATTGGGAAGGCCTTCAATGAATTTTTCTTCCTGAAGGCTATTTGCATAAAGTGTCATGAGAGATATCCTTATACCATCGAAAATGGGTTAAGGATGGACATCTTAATTTTTGGAGTAAGGAGCGGATTTTTTTCTCCTTGATCTCCAATGGATCCAGCAAAATGATCTATAATTGTTTGAATTAGATTATAGACCAAATTTTCATTAGGTTTTTGCTGTTCTTTTGGAAAATCCTTAGTATTTAAGTCAATTTCGCTAAGGAGATCTTCCTTTGAAATTATCCCACCATCCTTTCAGAGTTCCAGAGAATCCTGCAATGATGGCTCGAGCAACAATATGAGGTTTTGCTTGATGCCTAGATTGAATAGCAGTAGCAAACATAAGCATTCGATGAAGGGTATGAATGATTTGATGTTCAGAAAGTCCATCAATATTCCATTCATATAAAGAATCTCCATCATAGAATTTATGAAATGAGTATCTTCCTCAAATAATAAATCAGGAGGAGTAGGTTTTTTATAATAATATTTTTCCAAATTTTTCTTGGGATAAGAAAGTTTTTGGATATCAAAAGGAGGATGAGGATCTTGTAATTCTTGAAAAAGGGTTTGAACTTTTTCAATATTACTTGATTGATCAGTATCAGTTTCGGTTGATGATTCATTTGAATCTTCCTCCGATTCACTGATATCTTTAAGAGCTCCTACAAACTTTTCACTTAAGTTTAGAATCAAATTGAAATGTCTTCAAAAGAGGGTCCTAACTTAAGAGCCAGTTTAGGAGGTGGTTGAATAAAAGGTTTCACAAGTGGTCTTATATATCAGACTTACACCAGGATATATAACAAAGACTTATTTACTATAAAGACTTAAAAATAACTTACACGATGGCAGTAGGCAGGAAGCAGGAGGAACTAAGAAGAGTACAAGAGGAGATGAGAAGAGAAGAGGAGAATGGAAAACTTTGCACACTTAAGCACACAGACTCAGCCTTCTTATATAGAGGTGGAGGCATACAAGGGAATTTGCTTCGAAGCAAAGGTACAATGATTAAACAATAAAAGAAATGTTGCTTGGAAGCTAAGCAACGGTGGTATAATTATTAAATAGAGACTTTGCATGCAAGAAAAGCTACTATTAAATAAAAAGATACTTTTCTTCGAGGTTAAGCAAAGGTACCGATAAGATAGCTACTTTTTGGAAAGTAGCAATATTTTCTTTTAGGACCCACTTTATGAGTTGTTAGGTTCTTTCGATGAAGATAAGCTGCCACGTTTGGTAGAATTATTTCTTCGTGGGTCCGCTTTAATAATTAAGTTTCTCACGCCGTAAGACTCATATCAGATATAGATGATTAAACACCTTGGAGAGTTGATTTTCATAGATTTTTTGAGATGTTCCTTATGTTGAATCTCCTCATGAGGATAACGCCGTTTAATGCTTTTGTAGCACTGTCACCGATAGCTCAAAATTCATAGTTTTTTTGAGGATAGGTAATTTAATAAGCTTTAATAATTTTGCTTGAGCTTATCCTCAAGGTTGATTGAATTCCACCATTTTAGTAGAAATTATCTTTGAAGGACTAATTGATTGAAGGGGTCCTTGCCAAGTATAACGTTCACTCCAAATCCATGGATTTGGCGAAGAAATGAGCAAGATTCTATCCTTGAATCATTTTTGGGATTAATAGCCCTCATTTTGGGGGTAGCCATCCATCCATTGAAAACCTCTTTGATTGAATGGAAGAATATTCAATCCAAAATAGTTCCATCATCGAAGAACAAGTTCTTTGTTGATGAGATCCTTGTTCATGATGAACATCCATGAATGTCGCTTTGTCATTAAGAAGGAAGAAGGCCTTCATCATAGCTTGCACATAGCACTAATAATTTACACCAATTTTGTACTGTAAATTAGTGGAGGATAAAAATATATTTTTTTTCTTGGCAGGAAGCAGGAAGAACTAAGGAGAGTATAAGAGGAGATTCGAAGAGAAGAAAAAAACTTAGCAAGCACACCTCCCTTATAGAGGTGGAGGCATACAAGGGACTTAAGAAAGCAATAATTAAATAATAAAAGAAACATTGCTTGAAAGCTAAGCAACGGTGGTATAATTATTAAATAGAGACTTTGTGTGTAAGCAAAGCTACTATTAAATAAAAAGATACTTTGCTTAGAGGTTAAGCAAAGGTACCGATAAGATAGCTACTTTTTGGAAAGTAGCAATTATTTTCTTTGGTAAGACCCACTTTATGAGTTGTAAAATAGGTTCCGTCGATGAAGATAAGCGCCATGTTTGTAATATTTCTTTCGGTGGGTCCTTTTATTAATTAAATTTCTCCGGATTTTCACGTCGGCCGTTAAGACTCACCGTCAGATATAGGTGATTAAACACCTTGAAGTTGATTCAGATTTTTTTGAGACGTTCCTTATGTTGAATCTCGATCTCATGAGGATAACGTTGTTTAATATTTTGTAGCACTTCGTCTACTGATAGCTCAAAATCTGTAGTTTTTTGAGGGATCGATAATTCAAAATAAGCTTTAATAATGGCTTTAATTTGCTTGAGCTTATCCTCAAGTTTGATTGAATTCCACCATTTTAGTAGAAATTGTCTTTGAAGGACCAACTGATTGAAGGAGTCCTTGCCAAGTATAACGTTCCAGCTCCAAATCCATGGGATTTGGCACCAGAAGAAATGAGCTAGACTGCCCTGAATCATTTTTTTGAGATTAATAGGCCTCATTTTGGGGGCAGCTTTCATCCAGTCATTGAAAACCTCTTTGATTGGATGTGGAAGAATATTCAATTTGCTCCAAAATAGTTCCACCATCGGAAGAACCATGCTGGAAGTTCATTGTTGATGATATCCTTGTTCATGATGAACATCTATGAATGCCTTCATTTGTCATTGAGAAGGCCTTCATCATAGCATCATAGGCACAATAACACCAATTTATTGTAAATTAGTGGAGGATTAAAATACATTTTTTTCTTGAAATGGAGTTAAACCCCATTCACTTTGATAAAAAATCTTTTGTATAACACATTTGCTATACAAAATTGTATGGTTCGTCTGATCACGAACATGATTAATCTTAATACACTTTAATTATATTAAGATTTTTTTCATAATTCTCTCTTGAGAGAGTAGATTGAAAAGGGAAAGGATTGTTTCCCAAATATCTTTCAAATAAGGCCCACAAATTATTTATTGAATAATCAGAGGAATTAATTTCAATAATATTATGTTTGATTTCTTTAGAGAAATAAACAGGTTCTTGAGCAACGACATCATTTAGGGATGGTGTTGCAGCTTTTTTAGAGGGTTCACCCTTTTCAACCGTAGTTGAAGAGGAAGTACCATAAAGATATGTCTTTAAATCGATCATGCCAATCATTGAATTGATCTTTTTCATTGGCGCCTCGTGACCTCCAGAAAGATGGACTTTCGGTTAGAGTGGTCATTCTTTCATGTGGGTTATCCACGATCATCCTGCAAGAATTCACGGAGAAAAATTACCTTTAATGAATTCGATGTCAAAATCAAAGACGGAAAGCTGCGATTGCCATGATGCAAAAATTTATTTTGTAACTAAATTTTTGACTTCTTGTTCAATGATGTATTTGACTGAGAAACAGTCAATATGAAGGAGAAAATATGATTAAGTAAATCATCTTGAAATTTTGTGATGCACTTAATCATAGAAAGTATTTCTTTTTTTTATAATGGAATACTTTTCTTGAGTAGGATTCCATTTACCAGAAACAAAGTGAACTAATTCTTCTTTAGAATTCTTTCGCTATTTTAAGATACCTCCATAGCCCTTATCAGAGGCATCGGTTTCAACAATTTTGAAACTTGTAGGGTCCGCAAGATTAAGAGAGGGAAGGTTTTGAACCATTTCTTTAATTTTTTATGACCCCATGGTATATGAATGGCATGGGGGATTCTTTTTTAATTTGTCAAAGAGTGGGGCTGCATCTTTGGCAAGATTTTGATAAATCATATAATTTAGAGCTCTAAGAACTCAGAATGGTTTTATCTAAAATGATATCAAAAAAATTTATGCAAATTCTTCTATTAATTGGTATAATAGAAGCATTGATATATTATGACCTAAAAATCTTATTTGAAATAATTTTATTTTGGCTCAAAATGACTAATCCATTTTTCAAAATTAGCCATTTAAATATTTTTAGATGGTTGAAGTGTTCATCAATATTGGTTGAGAACACCAGAACATCATCAATATAGACAAGAATATATTTAAAATAATCTTTAAATATATCATTCATGATATGCTGAAATTCAGAAGGTGCATTTTTTAAATCAAAGGGCATTACGTTCCATTCGTAATGTCCGCAGGGCACCGTAAATGCTGTTTTATAGCGATCCGATTCTTTGATCTGGATCTGCCAATATCCTGATTTTAAATCAAAATTTGAAAATATTTTTGCATTATGCAATCTATTTAATAAATCCCTTTTATTAGAAATAGGATATCTGATTCATTTTAAAACTTTGTTTAATGGCTTATAATTAATTACAAGTCGCGGTCTCCCTCTTTCCTTTTCTGCCGAATTCATAACATAGAATGCGGTACAGCTCCAAGGGGAGTAGGATTGCCGAATTATTCCTTTATTTAATAAATCAACAATCTCTTCTTTGCATAAAGCAAGATAGTGCTCGTTCATTTGACAAGGATGAGCTTTAGTGGGAATGTCCCGTTCATTGAAATTATCAATGTATGGGAGATCCACTACATGAGTCTTTCTTTCCTAAAGTTTGTCACCACAAACTTCCTGTTGGAATTTCTGGTGGCAATTTTGAATTTTTTCTTTTAATTTTAGGGAAGAAATTTGCTATTTAAAAGTTAAAATAGTAATTTCTTCTTGTAAATAATTTATATGCATAGACTTATGATTAAGCCTATTTATTTCATTTATGATAATTTCTTTAGGATTGGTGATAAAACGGAATGTGATTTGTTTATCCCAAAGAAAATACTAAATTCAATATCTAGTGATTGGCATTATTTTAAGAAGGAAAGGAGTTCTAAAATAATAGTTGTGTCAAATTTTGACTAAGATAAAAAAGGCATTTGAATACAAATATCATCTTGACATAGGCCAGATGATAATTTATACTTAATTTGTAAGACTTTCACCTTTAACCAAGGTTTTTCAAAATATTTAGAAGGAATTATTTCTTCTTGTATACAATTTAATCTGCTCCACTATCAACTAGAGCAGTTAAATTTGGTAAAATAAAATTTTTATTTATAATTAATTTAATGGAAATATACCATTTCTGGTATATTGCCTTTTGCATATTTTGTAAGAAACCTGGTTCTTGGTTAGAATCGACTTCTATATTTTCAAATGAATTGGGTGTCTTTTGATTTCTCAAGATCCAAGACACCATTCATTTGCTCTGCTCAACTTTAATTTTAACTTCTAATTTTAGTTTCTTTAAATAAAGAAGTCAATTAGAAGATGATGAACTTGCCTCATTTTTCTTAAATACTTCTGATAAGGAGTATATAGGAGGCTTGTAATTAAATTTTTCTAGTTTATTTTTCTTCTTATCATTAAGAAGATCGATAATTTTTACGAGTTGAATCATCTTCAA